>OZ007546.1:5395542-5761305 GCA_963931895.1 Eupithecia pulchellata | reverse complement strand
GGATATTCATTCTTTCTTTCTAAAACAGGTTTATATAACGGTATATTAAAGCTCCGGTGATGGATGAATTTCCCTTACTAACGTAATACCAAAATGGTTTGTAATTTGATCATATTTTCACGAAAAAAATTAAGGCCACTTACGTTCAAGCGCAACAGAGGTCAACGCCATCAAAACACCGCGCGACACACACAACAGAACGTAAGTCGCCTAAATTTTTTCTGGCACCGTGATACCCAGCGATAGTCAAGTGATTATATATATTTATCGCGTATCTTTTGTTTTATGTACTCTTTACAATCCCTGTTATCTATTCCAGCTCTAGTCCACCCCGAGAACCAAGTGAACGTGTTCCTGTCTCACTCCGGCGCGCGGCCTCTCGCTTGCGCGCCCGTGCCCAACTCTACGGACACGCTGCTAGTGTTCAACACTCTCGCGTTGTACGTCGACCGGCACGGACACAGAGCGCGCGACCCCGAGCTCATGTTCACAGCGCACCCCTCGCATCACGGTGAGTGCTGTATTGTAGTGCCCCCCACTTCATACGGGGATGGTAGGTCCACGTCGCTAACTAGCGTTGTTTGAGCGGCTCGACGAACTGGAGCCGAGGCTATCTTTAGGATTGGCGATTCTTTCGGAGCCTTTTCAATCCAAACATTCAATAAAATCTCTCCCCCTTATTAAATAAAATAATAGATAAACTACAATTTGAATGCGTACACCCTATAGGTTGTTTTTTTGCAATATAATACAACTAGCAGCCCGCCCCGGCTTCGCACGGGTATTTTAAAGAATTTTAGGTTCTTACACACACACACACGTTAGATAAGGTACTTTATTATTGAAGTTTTCATAAGGATCACTAACTTTAAAAATATTCTATAGCCTACGATTATCATTCTAATGATGATTTTTTTCCAAAAAGGTCTAGTAGTTTCAGAACCTATTCAATTCAACAAACAAACAATAAAATCTTTCCTTTTTAAAATTGTACCATTACCTCCTTTACTTATACCTCTATAAAGACTTTTCTCTCGCACCGCTATATCGATCGCCTACATCGCATGGTTCCAATCTTGAAGTTTTTATATTTTTTGAAATTGAGTTTCCTCTCGCACCCCAGTTACGAATTATGATGTCTATGACAATCCATAACTGACACTGGCGGAGTCGTCGTAGCAAAAGCGGTGCCATAAAAAAAGAAGTTGAAGTTGAGTTACAGCAAAAGCGAGCAGCGCAAAAAAATAAAAAAAAAGAAGTTGATGTATAGCGCTATGGTTTTATTATTGAAGTTTTTATACGGATCTCTAACTTTTTTGACAATATTATATAGCCTATGTTCATCACGGAAATTTTAGGATTCTTATGGTGGAAGAATTTTTCAAATTGGTCCAGTAGTTTCGGAGCCTATTCAATTCAAACAAACAAACAAACATACAAACAAACAAACAATCAAATCTTTCCTCTTTATAATATTAGTATAGATAGTAAACCAGAAAAAGAACACAACAAAAACATTACATAAGACAAGTACAATTGGCGGCCTTATCGCTCCAATCTCTTCCAGGCAACCTTTGGATGGAAATAATTATTAGCATTTAAGGCGGGGGGGGGGGGGGGGTGTACGAAGGATTTTTATAACGGTTTAATAATTTAAATATTTTGTTACAGCAATCAACGAAACCCACCTATTAATATTCACCACCACACATATAGACATCTACGATATCGAAACTGGAGAGTGGGTGCAAACCCTTAATATACGTAAGTAACTTTATCAATTGTTAGCGGTCCGCCCCGGCTTCGCTCGCGAATTTAAAAAAAAAATCAGGCGGATTCGTAACTTTTTCAAAATATTCTATAGCCCATGTAATGCCAATCAGAGATAATGTAGGTTTCTAATGAAGAAATAATTTTTCAAATCGGTCCCGATACGTATAATAAACGTTCTATACGCTTAAATGTGTAACTTATTTCAACGTTCTGTACTTATTAATGTAACTTATTTAAACGTTCTGTGCTTATATGTGTAATTTATTTAAACGTTCTGTACTTATTTGTGTAACTTATTTAAACGTTCTGTACTTATTTGTGTAACTTACTTCAACGTTCTGTACTTATTTGTGTAACTTATTTAAACGTTCTATACTTATTTGTGTAACATATTTAAACGTTCTGTACTAATTCGTGTACAGCAAACGCACGGCCGTTGGACGAGAGTGGATGGATCTGCGCTTTCGGAGGCGCGAACAATGGCTTCCCGTTCTCGGGAGAGTCTGCGCCGGTCATTATTTACTTGAGGCCATTGTTGGGGCGTGAGTATTCAATTTTATGCTTTATTTCATACATAGGTTCATAAGTTACATATTCTTTACACGTGTGGAAAGTATGAACTTAAACTAAGGTATGTATATAGTCGACGTTAACCGCGAAACCTGCAGACATCTCTTTTGAGGGGTAAGGTCGCCTACATATGCGAACTAATAGGGTATATACATATGTACATACCCTATTAGTTTAAATTCATACTATGTTTTGATGCGCATTCAATAAAGAATATGTCATATTCAGCTTTCGAGTACATATTCTTTATTGTACACACATCAAAACATAGTATTAATTCAAACTATTAGGGTATGTATTTAGACGAGCTTAACCCTGAAAAGATTTGTCTTCCAGTAAACCTAAGAGTTATAGGAGAGGCGATGGAACAGATAGTGTTAATGAGTCGGAAGGATAAACTACACATATAATGAGTCGGAAGGATAAACTACACATATATTTCCGACATATATATGCCGTGTGGTGCCGGCAAAGAATTTCACCACCCTAACTCTTCCCGTGGGTGTCGTAAGAGGCGACTAAGGGAAACAAGGCTCATTAGGGGAGGCCTATGTCCAGCAGTGGACTATTATAGGCTGGTGATGTGATATTTCCGACAATATATATAATTACAACAAAATACTACAAATATACAATTATTTTTGTTATTTTCAGAGGGTCCACTGAGCGTCGAGCACGCAACTCAATGGGGCACCAACAAAAGACGGTTCTCGGTTCGCGAGCAATCGCACCAAGCTATAGAGGCTCATAATAGATTGTAAGTCATTTACATTTTAATTTAACACCTTTATAAGCCGGCACTAAGCTATAGAGGCTCATAATAGATTGTAAGTCATTTACATATAAGCCGGCACCAAGCTATAGAGGCTCATAAATCATAAAAGATTGTAAGTCATTTACATTTTAATTTAACACCTTTATAAGCTCTTTTTAACCTCCAAATAATGATGCCATCTATGGCGCTCATTAGGGGAGGCCTATGTCCAGCAGTGGACTATAATAGGCTGGTGATGATGTTGATAAGCTGTTTGAACGCGATCTCTTCCAAGCAACATTTTAAAAGGGTCCAATACTCAGTCAGTTAGTTACTAATTTTATTTTATTGTTTAATTATCTTCTTTTTGTTTTGTATTTATGTGTGTACAGCTCGGTCTCCAAGGAAAACCAGCGCTATGGCATGATCTGCTCTACCATAGCACATGCTAAGTGGAGTCCGATTTTGTCAGTCTTTTAGTTTAAGGTTTATAATGTACTAGCGGCCCGCCCTAGCTTTGTACGGATGTTTAACAAAAAAGAAATTTCGTACGCATTCCTAACTTTTTGAAAATATTCTATAGTTCATGTTCAACACACAAAATTCAGGATTCTAATGTTGAAAGAATTTTTCAAATCGGTTCAGAAGTTTCGGAGCTTATTCAATTTAAACATACAAACAATCAAATCTTTCCTCTTTATAAAGTATGGATTTCTATGTATTTTCTGAGAAAATAAAATGTATTAAAATTTGAAAAAAAAGTTAATATGTATTCAGATTCAATAACTTTATTTCTTTAGGCTTACAAAATAAGCACTTAGACAAGTCAAATTTCATATTGCGTATTGAGCAAATGGCACGTGTTTCCAGATCGGAGGGTCGTTCGCGACTGATCTCAGCGCCGTCTCACTTCACCCACCTCTCGCACATGGGGCCAGGGGACGGCATCAAGTCGCAGCGGCTACTGGACCTCCCCACCACCGTGGAGACAGCTGATGACCCGCAGGTTAACTATTAACATTTTATTTCTAAAGATAAAAAGAAATAAATTTATTTAGACCCTGGAGACAGCTGATGACCCGCAGGTTAACTATTAACATTTTATTTCTATAGATAAAAAGAAATAAATTTATTTAAGACCCTGGAGACAGCAGATGACCCGCAGGTTAACTATTAACATTTTATTTCTATAGATAAAAAGAAATAAATTTATTAAAGACCCTGGAGACAGCAGATGACCCGCAGGTTAACTATTAACATTTTATTTCTATAGATAAAAAGAAATAAATTTATTTAAGACCCTGGAGACAGCAGATGACCCGCAGGTTAACTATTAACATTTTATTTCTATAGATAAAAAGAAATAAATTTATTTAAGACCCTGGAGACAGCAGATGACCCGCAGGTTAACTATTAACATTTTATTTCTATAGATAAATAGAAATAAATTTATTTAAGACCCTGGAGACAGCAGATGACCCGCAGGTTAACTATTAACATTTTATTTCTATAGATAAACATTTTTCTAAAACTCGACCAGCTGATGACCCGCAGGTTAACTATTAACATATTTTTAAAACTCGACCACAAAACAAAAATTTTCTAATCAACTTATAACTATTGAGGTTATGTTAACGTGAGCGCGTATATAGCCATTCCGTTTAACCGAGTGATATCTGTCGGTCGTTATCGCGCTAAATGAATACGGACCGACTTTGAGCACTTTTAACGCTGATATATAAACAGAATATAATAATTTAATATATTATAAATAATAGAATGACGTATATTATAATAGGTATATTAAAAGTCTTGTGAACTATAAACAGACCGCAGCAAATATATTGCGCTAATAAATTAATTATAATGTTATTGTTCTAGATTCAGATGTACAGCAGTCGAGAAAGTAGTAAACGGACGTCGCCGCTCACGATATCGCACGGTACCGGCTCTTATAACGGTAAGCAATGTGTCTTTAAGGTCTTCGCCACACTTGGCGGAAAACGCCAGTACATGTTATTGCATATAAATGCCTAATAACAGACAAACTACGCGAAAGATCGGTCTTCCATCTCGTTCAATGTTTAATAACGGATTTACCGCAACGGAAGTTCGGCGTCGGAATTTCCGTCAAGTGTGGCGAAGGCCTTAGGCACCGGCGACTCGGATGAATTTCGAAAATATATACAAACGTAATACCAAAATGATTTGTAATTTGAGCATATATTCATCATGATCTGCTATTATTTGTATTTATCTAGGTTCCTGCCGCAATTTAAAAAAAAAACAAACCAATCGAATTGTTCCAAAGCAGGTACGTTTTCTTATTATTTATGTAGATAGGTAAGTATTTTCAAAAAGCTTGTGACAGCAACCTAGTTAAATACTATTCTAATACAAATAATAGCAGATCACGGTTTAAATATGCTTAAAATACAAAACATTTTGCATTATATTTTTATTGAAAATTCATGCGTCACCGGATCCTTAACTAACTCGGCTAACCAGTACTAAAATTACTTCTCTATGTCACCAGGCTCGTGGCGCAGCGGGAGGCCTAGAGAGGGTCCGCCGCCGGCGCCCGAGGCTCCGCCCTCGCCCCAGTTGTCTCACCATCGGACCATGGAGAGGTATACTTATATCACTTTATGCAATTGAATTGTGTACATAATTAAATCTATACTAATATTATAAAGAGGAAAGATTTTGATTATTTGTTTGAATTGAATAGGCTCCGAAACTATCGGACCGATTTGAAAAATTCTTTCAACATTAGAATTAATTTTGTGTGATACATAGGCTATAAAATATTTTCAAAAAAATTCAGGTTCCGCATGAAAAATTATATTTTGTTAAATACCCGTGCGAGGCCGGGGCGGACCACCGGAGGCGGACAGCAGCGCCCTCTGCTGAACAACTCCACCGAACTGCGATCCCCAACCCGCATGCCCGTGGGGATTATGGGCAATAACCCCCAAATGATAAATAATGCCATCGGTAGCTGAGGCCTAGAGGTCCAGCAGTGGACGTTTATAGGCTGATACTTACTTGATTTTACTATGTTTGTTTGCATGCTGTCTATGTTTGTGAACCAAATAAAATTATTATCTATCTATCTGATGATGATAATAATATATTATTAAAATAAACATAACACCACCACTTTCTCCAAACAGATCAATAGGCGGGGGCTCGCAAGGCAGTGGGTCCCTCCTAGAGCGGTCCATCACACCACTAAGCCTTGGCAGTATGAGCTCGCTCCACGATGTACTTAAGGTATCTATCAGATCTGACATTCTACCATAGTCACCATCATTTATATATATATATTATATCATCATTTGGATGCAGAATAAGGATTTCCAACGTTCAAAGTTTCAACTTGCAATTTAAAAAGTAAAAATTTGATTAATTTGTTGCACAATTCAACCAATATAAATAAGAACAACAAGAATGGCAAAATTTAAGAACAAGTTACAATTGTTATAGTTAAAATTGTTACCGTCATTACGATGTATTTCTCAATATACATTCACTTGTAGAGAAATACAGTATATCAATGAATTTCGAATACTATATTATATTCGATGGAGATAAGATATACTTTTGACTTTTTTACTAGAGTAAAAAAGTCAAATCTAAAAAAAAGTCAATTCTACTCTTTACAAGCCCTCGACTAGAGTCGAGGGCTTGTAAAGAGTAGAATAGATAAAATTTCGTACATTGCGTAAGTTATTAAAATTGAAGTGAAGAGAAATCAATAACATATTTATTTCTTTTTTATAATAATTATCTGTTTGAAGTTTGACTTGTCTAAGTGCTTATTTTGTAAGCCTAAAGAAATAAAGTTATTGAATCTGAATCTATTGAAGTTAACGGAAATTATTTTGAATACGTACGCATTTTATGGATTTTTTGTCTATTCTAGACCTAGACTCATGCTGTCCACACAAGGTTTATTGTGTACATGCAGGTCCATTACGTTTGTGAGCGGGTAAACTACGAACCATGTGTGTGTTGGAAGAATACCAACGTTACCGCTTATATCCATAATTCGTCAAACTACGCGTAGTTATAGCCAAATGTATATCATTGGTATGGATATTGAGCTTTATGTATGTAGTAAAGCTGAATGTTATCGGGTTTTGTGTTGCTCTAAATAATATCTAATTTTTTTGATGCAGAATAAGGATTTTTAATGTTCACATGTTTTAACTTACAATTCAAAAACCAAATTTTGTTTCATTTGTTGCACAATTCATCCAATATAAATAACAACAACAAAAATAAAAAAGTATAATAACAAGTTATAAATTATTAAAGTTAAAATTGTTGCACAATGGAACAAATATTAATATTAACAACAAACATAGGAAAAATAGTAACAAGTTACAGTTGTTATAGTTAAAATTGTTGCACAGTTCAAACAATATAAATAAGAACAACAAAAATTCCAAAATTTAAGAAAAGGCTATCAATTATATTATTGTTTAAAGTTATTGATTTATGATAATTTACTAATTTAATGAGGTAAAAAAATGCAATAGTGACGATAAAATTATGTGCATTTAATATTCAGCTTTACACACATACAAATAAAGTTGTAACTCGCGGTGTCTGCTTCTGTGAATCAACTCATATCTCCATCGCTCCGCAGCTAAACAAGGAATGCTAACTTTTAAGGTAGGCTATCATGCTTGCCGGAGGAATTTGAATCTTATTACAAACTGTATAATGTCTTATTTGTTATAGAATATTTCATTTAGATAATTATAGCATGTTTTGTCTTTTAATGTAAACCCTTAATTACTCGCGTCATAAAAGTTACTTTAACGCTCGCGTGGGGTATATTTAACCCCAATCTTTAAGGTGAAATAAAAACACTTTTGATTAATTTGTATTACATTTATTATAAAATTTTGAAAAATCATGTTTTTTACTTTAGGACAGCATTATTCATAATCAAAATTTTAATTGAGTACTTAAGAGATAAAGCAATATAACGTAGGAACTATTTAGTTGGTACATCCATCACATGTCATGGTGGAATGGTCATGACAAACATGCTCTTGGCATTTCGCACACACAAGTCTTATTTTTTTATCTTAGGACCTTGGGCAAAGATGGCATCTTTTATAATTTGTTGATGGACCGCCTGTGGACCTGGAGCCAGCATCTTGAATTTCAACATTTCTCTTCAAAAGTTTTTGTATAGTACGAGGTAGTTGTGGTATTGTTTTTTTCTCATTCCATTCCGAATCTGTTTCATTGGCACTCACTTGAGATTCTGATTCATGGCCACTTTGAATATTTTCTGCCTGAACTTCATCTTCATCAGAACTGTCTATTATGTTTTCTTCCTCCTCATCTTATAAACATTGATCAATTAGGTGGTCAGGAAGCCGCTGATGTGCCATTTCGAGCTTAATACCCTAAAAATAAAGATAAGTAACAAATACACTCTACTGAACCTTCATAACTCAATTAAAAACGAATATTTGTAAATACTTACCAGTCAAAAATAGTCGCACTAACACTCGCGTGGGGCAATATATACCCCAGATGCGATCTCTGGACACAACCACACGGTGCGGAGCGGCAAACGCGACTTATTCGGGGCGGGGGCAGATATTTAGGCAGGTACTAGGAACACCATTCCGCTAAATTTAAAAATGGCAGAGTTATAACAATTCAAAACCTCACTGGGGTTAAATATACCCCACGCGAGTAATTAAGGGTTAAGGATGACCTATATACTTCCCTTATTTAAATATGACATAGGTACGTGACAAGTAAAGTAAATTAAATTTATTCGTCTCAAATACATGCATTTAAGATCGGAGTTTCGGGTTCTTATTTAACCATAGTTGGCCAGAATACAACAATGACCGGAATTTTCTAGAATGTTGATAAGTATATTCGATTAATAAAATCATCTTGTATTTCTTCTATACATCAACCAACAATGTCGCGATAATAAATCGAAGAACAATCAACTTTCGGGAATTCCGGAATATTCTAAAATGTTATTCGTTTAAACCACTCTTTTTGTTTGTTCTCCCCAACTGTAGGTAAATAATCGCCCGAATTTCCGATCATAGAACAATTACATTAACAAAAAAATATTCTTATTGTTGCTTTTGCTGCATTTTCTGGTCTAAAATAGCATGATTCGTTATTACATCTTATAATCATCTATATTTTTTTAGAAGTAAAGTTGTACCCACGTTTGTTTAAAATGAGTACCTATGATCAAAGAAACTCAATTAACAAAAAATAAGTGATAAATAACTAGTTACATTAACGTAACTACGTTTTATTTAACCCTAATATAAAAGGAAGCCGCGAGCAGAAGTTAGTTTTCAAACAATTGAAGGATTTTCTATTTTCCTGTGTTCGTTTTCTTAGCTTTCTGACGCCTGTAAGCTGTGAATTAATTGATAGTGAAAGTATATTTCTTGTATAATTAAGATGTATAAAGTGAAAATCAATGGGCCCTGAAGTGAAACCACTTTAAAGGAAACATTCTTCCATTTTTAAAAAGAAATAAAACTGCAAAAGAAGATTTTCTAAAATTCGCATGCATCCGGGAATCGAACTAGCTAACATCCTTAAAAATAAACACGTGCTATTCTATTTTACTACTCAATAGGATTAATGTTCAGGATAAAATCTCTAATCATTTGGTCTAAGAAACAGTTTCCTTTAAAGAAAATAATCTATCTAATAAATTTAAAGTGGTTTCCCTTATTCCTTCCTTCTACATTATCCGTGTCCAACATAGGCTTTAAGATATAGAATATTTTCAAAAAGTTAGGGATCCATTTGAAAAATTCAATAATGTTACACACACCCACATTGGGTAGCATTATTGAAGTTTAATTATAATAATTATTATCTAAACTAATATTATAAAGAGGAAAGATTTGATTGTTTGTTTGTTTGTTTGAATTGAATAGGCTCCGAAACTACTGGACCGATTTAAAAAATTCTTTCACCATTAGAATCCAAAATTTTCCGTGATGAACATAGGCTATATAATATTTTCAAAAAAGTTAGGGATCCGCATGAAAAATTCAATAATTGAACCGTGCGCTGTATATTCAACCTCTTTTTTTATTATGGCGCGTCAGAATAGAAAAAGAGGTTGCGCACTGTGCTTGCTTTTTCTCTATGGCCAGTGTCAGTTATGGAGTGCCGAGTCAATGTCAAAAATCCCAATGCTGTTAGAAAAAGTAAGGGATCCGTATGAAAACTGTGAAACCAATCGTGTTATTGTGTATAATTTCTGAAATTTTTGTTTAATACCCGTGCGAAGCCGGGGCGGACCGCTAGTTGAATTATAACTATTGAAATGTTCAATACCCGTTTTGTGTTTTGTTTGTTCAATACCCGTTCGAAGCCGCGCAGAGTTACGTACTCGGTGCGAGTCAAATAAACATGTTTATTTCTCTCTTCGTATACTGTTATTAACGTGTGGCAGTTCTCTGTGTTCTCTCAGGTGGGGACTGTAGAGGGCGGCGAGGGTCAGTCTGAAGAAAGCAGCTGCGGAGCCAGCCCGCCGCATCCGCACGACACTTGATGGTGAGTTAGTGTAACTGAGGTTAAATACCATGTTAACCGTTGAATACTGGATGGAAGTTTTACGGCAGAATACTAAAATGTGTCTCAGTTGTATGCACATTTTACGGTTGAATACTGAAACGTGTGTCAGATTTATGCACGTTTTACGGCAGAATACTGAAACGTATGTTAGATTTATAAAAGTTTTACGGTTGAATACTGAAACGTATATCAGATTTATGCACGTTTTACGGCAGAATACTGAAACGTATGTCAGAGTTATGCACGTTTTACGGCAGAATACTTAAACGCATGTCAGAGTTTATATTTATGAGTTTATTTTACTAACTGGGAAATAAATCGTGAATTTAACTTACTTTCAGAAGTGAAATCCAGAACGCGCAATGGCTGGACGTATCTCGTCTGTACGCGTGCTTCTGCTAGCCAAGATGTTTGGCGCCGCTTTACCACTGATATACGGACGATATTATTGTAGTTAGTGTTGGATTCGTGCTTGATACACTGGAAGGATTTTGTGGGAATAGGTTTGTTTGGAAACGCATACGATAATTTATTTTAAATTATAGTAAACTCATGGGGTTAACTTTGAATCTGGTATGTGTTCGAAGAAAATGAGCCGCACTCATCCTGATGAAGTCTCGTTAAAGGTTGAAACGTTGGTATTCTTCCAACACAAGGTAGGTTCGTAGTTAACCCGCCTAACTACGAAAGTGTTAACAGTGAATAGCCGGAAAACTCTTCCTGTCTTAGGATAACTTGCGATTTTAATACCTTTCACAATACATGAGATATAATCAAAGGTTGCGTGGAAGAGATCGCTTCTAAGCGATAATACCGCCCATGGTACTTGTCTTATGTCTTTTTTCTGATGTACAATAAAGCATTTTTGTAGTGTATCGGGTACAGATTAGTTAATAGCTGCGATCTTAGAAATAGATAGAAATACTCAATTTGTAGGTAGGTGTGTAATGATTTTTTGTGTTTCGTGCGATACAGTACCGCCAACTTTAATAGCCCATATTGTCCCATAGATGGGCAATGGGTACCATAGTCAGCCATAATCGAAAGGTGAAAAGATGGCTTAGGCAATTTTAGACCGAATTTTGTGTTATTGTTATTTATTCTGAAAGTGTATAAATAATCACGGTTCGAAGCTCCTGTGAGACCATTCCAGTGTATATTGCGCTAATTTCGACTTTATGCTAGTAAGTTAAAGATTTATAATCGCGCTACAAGCCTGAGTGACGTAATTTGCTTTTTAACTATCGCTGCATTTATAGGAGCATTTTGACGGTAAGGCAATGGTAAAAGTTATTTGTTTTGACTTCCTGTCGACTATTTCCCTTACTAGGATTTTAGTTATTTTGTATCCCCCTCATATTTAGTTATCATGTAATATTTTAATGATTTATTGTTGTCAATTCTGATGACACAAAAACTAAATTCAACTAATTTCAAAGCACTGAAAATGGTGCTATCGTTTTTATTTTGGTAGATAAAAAGAGACGGCAACATTTTTAGTGCGATACTACTTTTTGAGTCTGTAAACATTAGCAGTCAAAATGTTTTTATCAATGCAGTTATAAAATTATAAATAAATTATTTATCAGCATTTGGTTCCTAAGAGATTATATATTATTATAAATTATTTTACAATGCGTATCACTAACATTATAATAAAATTGTACCTTCCATTTTATGATAATAAGTATAATTAAAAGTTTATATGCGTCTATATAAAATTATACATATTCATTACTATTCATATAAGTCCAGATGAGCTACGTGATATCATCTCGAAGGAAACCCTATAGGAACCTAGCAGCTAAGGGTATATAGCGATTATGAACGCCATAGCTTCAAGGGTGAACTCATTAAGTGGTTATTACAGATTTATGCGTGGTTATCACAATTCCATGCGTGGTTTTTGCAATTCCATGCGTGGTTATTGCAATTCCATGCGTGGTTATTGCAATTCCATGCGTGGTTATCAGCAAGAACAGTCAGCTGCTAAGCATTTGTTCTTCGAAAAAATATTGAATAACGTTTAAACTTTTTATACGTTTTAAGTTAAATTTAAAGGATTGAGCTGTTGATTGATCAAATATCTTTCAAAGAATCACCTTTTATAATAACCCCTAACCCCTAATGTGATTAAAAGAGGGAATTCTATTTTTTTTATCTACTAAAGTCATAGTTAACGGGGGCTTGTATCATAATTTGTGTTACTAAATATACCTAACCGTTTTAAAAATGAATATATTTTATGTAGACGCATATTTTATAATAATCCCGACGTGGCTTCTAGGTCAATTAGAATGAACAAATAATAATAAATTATAGATATAATAGTGGACATTTAATCGCTTTTAATACCTGTGTAAGAATATTGTTTATGTACCATCACCAACCTAATAGTCCACTGCTGGACATAGGCCTCCCATAATGAGAGCCATAGATGGCATTATTTATCGTTTATGTTATGTACAATGTGAACAAATTATTTGTTACATCCTGTAATCTAATAGTCAAATTTCATCCAAGCAACCTCATAATACTTTTGTAAAAGTATCTTACGAACAAAGGTTTCCTTAATCTTAAGAGTTACATAATACCCAATTCAATACCTTAAAAATTACCATTAAATATTTTTCTATTGAGTCATTGTTTGCCAATATAAAATTGTTAAAGGCCATCAGAGCTACGCGGTATTCGCTACCCAGAGCGCGGTAGAAAGAAAGAAAGAAGAAAGAAAATACATTTATTTTTACCCATTTAAAAATCCAAAAATAACAAACAGTAAATAAAAAAACTAAATAAGATTAACACAAAAACGGAAGTAAGAAAAAAAACGGTAGCAATAAGTTTCGCGCGAATGGCGGTATACCGCCAAGTATTTAAGTACCGCATACCCACTCGGGTACCTCTCTTCTACCACCTCTCTGGGTACCGAAAACCACGAAGGTCTGAACAGGCCTCTAATAAGTATACCGCACTTTTAAAAAACTGCGTACTCAATGAATGGGATTGAAAATTACATCATCATCACCATGAAGCTAGAGGTTGATGTTTCGATTCTCGCTTTGGAACAAATATTTGTACGATCTGCAGATATTTGTTCAGGGTGTTCTGGTCGGAGTGACGGGACGGGGTGAAATGACTTCATTTTTACCCCATTATTTAAGTACGCGGTTTATAGCTAATATTTTACAAAATACCTATATAATCTGTGTGTCGTGCAAGTATTAATGTCAACCGCATTCGAAACCATTGGCGGCCATGATTGATTTTGACAGTTCATTATATCGATTCTCTATCAGTAGTGTAGTGCCGTTGTCGCTATCGACTATCGATATAAGAAAACTTGAAACATTATATATAAAACAAAACAAACACTGCCACATTTTAAAATTTATAAGGAGTTATATGTGGCTAGTTTCAAGTGATTTTGGCTAGTAGTAACGAAAGCGAAATAATAATAGAAGTTTGAGTAAGATGTCTATCATTTAAATTTGAAAAAAATAAGGTAATATTAAAAAAATACACAAAACCTATAGGAACAAAGGAAATTACTATTAAATAACCAAATAAATGGATTTTGAATATACATCTACTTACTCTAAAATGGTTTTTGTAAATTAAAGCAGATATTAATTTCTCATAATATTTAGTTTAAACAAAACAAGGTGGACATTTTAATTGTAAGTCGTTTACTATTTGTGTAATTATAATTTAAGAGTTATATGAATATTATCTAGCTTTTTTTGTATCAACCGCCGATTAGTTATAGCAGATTTTAACTGGCTTAGCAGATATTAATGATTATAAAAATTAGACTACCTACCATAAATGCAATTTTAATTTTTGACCATGAAATTTCATTTGATTTGGATTAATAGAGAATGAAATGAAAATTTGGACCACAGCTCTCTTTATTTCCAAGAAAAAACACTGAAACAACTATTTATCTCAATAATTTATGTCAACTAACACTAAGACATATTTTTAAATGTAATTTTAACAATCTAGTCTTTTTTTGTTTTTTACAACCGAAATGTATTAATTACGACGATTTTGACGTATGGTTTTTTTTATTTGAGTAAGTATAAAAATAGATTTACGGATAGAATGAGATTTTTAGAATAATTTAAAAGAATATTGTTGTAGAAGGCTTCATTTAAAATCTGAGATTAAATGGGTTATCCAAAGATCTGTAAAAAATACAATTGTCCACAATTAAAGTATTTTAATTATGTATTGTCAAATTTATCTACTTATCATTGTTTAAGTCTAAGTTTAGTAAATTTCCATTTTTACCAACAATTTCTATTAGAACTGATATTAAAATTTGTTTTCCTAATACGTATGATAAGAATTAAAAATGGATTTCCCTTTATAATTTCTGTATTTTTTATTTTTTTAACATCACCCATTTATCGATAGTGCAGAACTATCTATAAAATTTATTACCACCACTCTAGTATAATGTCAATTGTTATAAAATTAATAAAATACGTAACGTAAGAATAGCAATATATATAGTCTGGCAGCATTGTCGAAAAACAAACAGGATTTAAAAATGGTGATGAAACTTGAAGATATGTTGGGCGCGTTTTTTGTCAACTATTACAACAATTCGTCGACTCGCATGGCCCTCTAGCGTTTACTATAAATTATGTGTAACCAATAGAATAATGGTTATTTAATATAAATAATAATGGGGTAATACGTGATCCACAGTTACAGTAACAGGAGATTTGATGGTTTAATACTAATACAGTATTATAATAGGTGGCAATACTGGCAATGGTTAAATCCATAGGTCGAATTTCACCGTTTGCCAAGCCTAAGTTCGACATAGTCTAGTTCAATTCCGTAATAACTATTATGTGATATGAAAGCTTTTGAATTCGGTTTAGCGCGTGTACTGGATCAACTTTATTTCGGTAAAATGGGCTTAACTGCGATTATATTAAACGCGTTCAATTGTAACTGTAAATTGGATCTAACTGCTATTATCACTGTTTTGATCTAGTTCGAGTTAGACAATGCTATCCAGGTCTATAATTAGTCCCTAAAATTATGAAAATATTGTTGAAACCTAGATAATGTTATCCCCTAGTAATAATATATTGAATTTGTATCGATTAGAAGTAGATTTTGCATGATTTTTTAATGGGTTTGTCATAAAAATTGTCATTATTCCCGGCAGAAACCGTTTTTAATCAACAGTTCTTTAAATAGCAAAATGTTGCGCTGACAATACTAAAGTATCTTCCCTTTCTTGTCTAAAACTTATGTTTATGATCAGTTTCGTCTGCTAACTTGCTTATTATTCAGGTCTAATGGAATTCAACGCCGTTCGTCAGTTAATTGTTTGGCCTAATGAGAGAATATGCATCCGTGCATACAGATTTAGAATACTCGCTGTATAATAACGGTTTGGTTAGAGCATAGATAACATAGAGTTAGAGATATGAATCTGAAACGCTCTGAACATATATCACAAAGAATTATAAAAAAAACATAGAGTTATTTAAAAGACTTAGAGAAATGTAGCTCGTTATGGCCAATATTATTTTTGTATTTTGTAAAAGTTTGAATGCATTCGCTTTTTTAACTGATTATGTCATTCTTCTATTTATATTATATTAAGCTTTATTTATTACTAAGCGTCTGTATTTTCTGAATTCTATTATTTCTAATGTACCTAAATCTGAATTATCTCATTTAATTTTATGTAAATATCTGAAATAAAGAACATTTGAAATTCAAACACCTGTTTTAATTCGTTTCTATGTAATATAAAAAAATATCCATCTATGTAATGCATTTTAATGAGTAACATCTAGTCCTATCATCATCACCATCAGCCTATAATAGTCCACTGCTGGACATGGGCCTACCCTAATGAGCGCCATTGATGAAGCCGGGGCGGAGCGCTAGTTTAACATAAATTGTACTTTTCATGCGGATCCCTAACTTTTTTGAAAATATTCTATAGCCTATGTTCATCTGGGAAAAATTAGGATTCTAAGTGAAAGAATTTTTCAAATCGGTTCCTTAGTTTCGAAGCCTATTCAATTCAAAAAAACAATCAAATCTTTACTCTGTATAATATTAGTACCTATAGATACTAGGATGCCGTGTGGTGCCGGCATAGAATTTCACCACCCCATCTCTTCCCGTGGGTGTCGTAAGAGGCGACTAAGGGAAACACACCGGGGGGCGGGCAGCAGCGCCCTCTGCAGAACAACTCCACCGAACTGCGATCCCTGACCCGCATGCCCAGCGTGGGGATTATGGGCATTAACCCCCAAATGGTAGTGCCATCTTTGGCGCTCATTAGGGGAGGCAGTCCAGCAGTGGACTATTACAGGCTGGTGATGATGATGATAGATACTAGGTAGTATTATGATATCTGTGGTATAGATAAAAAAATCAATAAATAAAACACCAATTGTACGTATCACCAATCTATATTCTATCATAATTTACAACGTACTTAGCATACAAGACATCCATACATTGTACACAGGTACATATATTTTATCATATTTATATCTACAATACATAATATGTATCCTTAATTATATTGCTTTGTGTGTTAGGCAGTCTATAATGAATCTAGATAGAAATTAGGAGTCGTAGCTTAAAGAATTCGATTTATATTATGGATCTTTGTGTTGCTAACAACAATTAATATCTTAGAGACCTCAGGCTTGGCAGAAAATGCTTTAAAGTAAGTAAAGTACAGCGTTGAGTGCAGCAGAGATATGGGTACAGTCAAAGTTGAACCAAAGATAAATAAGTTTCTTTAGGTGTTCCGTAGTTATGTTTCCCATACAAACGTAATACCAAAATTATTCTTTATTGTACACGCATCAAAAACATAGATAGAATTAACTTAAAAGGTTATGAACATAGGCGAGCTTAACCCTGAAAAGAGTTTTCTTCCAGCAACCTAAGAATTATAGGAGAGGCGATGGAACATCTGCAATTTGATGATTATTCTAGATGATGCTGTGTGGATTGTCCAGCATTTATTTTTATTTATTTTATTTTTTAATTTGAGCATATTTTCACCATGATCTGCTATTATTTGTTTCAGAATATTATTATTCTAGTTCCTGCCATAAGCTTTTTTGAAAATACTTACCTAAATTCACAAATGATAAGAAAAGGTGTCTTCATTGACATAATCGGATTGGGTTTTTTCATTTTTAGTAAATTATTTGAAAAAAAATTGTGGTAGGAACCTAGATAAATACAGTTTCTTTTTGACTATAAAAACTATCGTAGTTTGATGAATTCATTATGAATGTAAGCGGGTTAACTACGAACCTATTATAAGTTGTAAGAACACCAACGTTTCATCCCTTAACGAGGGACTTCATCAGGGTCAGTGCGCCCGTACCGCCTCAATGCTGAGGCGGCACGGGCGCGACGTGAGACGTGAGCCGAGTGCGGTTCGTAGTTAACCCGCTTACATTCATAATGAAATACAGTTTCAATACAAATAATAGCATATCATGGTGAAAATATGCTCAAATCACAAATCATTTTGGTATTACGTATTTATATCCTTTACAAATTAGGAAATTTAGGAAATTTTACAAGTCATTTACACTCAATTTAAAAGTACATGACTTTACTTTGGTAGTACTTACCTAACAGGCAGTGTCATCAACATAGAACAAGCTAGATGTTACACCGCTCATGATAGACTGCGGAAATGATTAAGGCGCATACAGCACCTAAACTAGCGCCACCACCTACTTTATGTTATTATTCTGTTTAACAAAGGAATTTTCAAAAATCCATCGTCCAGTTTAAAATAGATTTTGGTGGCCACCAAGGGCAACTTCGTATCTCTTCCTAAACTAAATAGAATAAAACTATTACAGAGGCATTAAAAAAAAGCTTATGATAGGTATCACAAACTGGACGATGGATTTTTGAAAATTCCTTTGTTAAACAGAATAATAACGTAAAGTAGGTGGTGGCGCTAGTTTAGGTGCTGTATGCGCCTTAGCTGTCTCATTGATTCTATATTTGTAGGACTAGTACTAATTTGACACAATAGCCATCAAAAACCAAGTACTCAATAATTTCATCTACTTTTAAAGAAAATTTAAGCTTATGCCTAAGACCTAAGGTCCTAATTTCAACAACGCTAAATTTGGCCATAGATATACTAAAATTTGAATCTCAAAATCCTTAGCTTAATACATTGACTCTAGTAGTAAGGAGCTTAACTGTAGATTGTTTGCAAAAGTCTGTAGTTAGGTCTATTTTTAACACTAGTTCCAATTTTTTCTATTATTTGATAGTAATTTTATTTTTTAATCAATAACTTCAATTATCAAATTAAGTGTGTACATAAAATAGATTTTAAAGTTTATTTTTCCATATTTTAGACCTTGTAGTAAGACCAAAAGGTTAAATATTGAAGTGATGGAAAACTGACCATTTTCTCTTTATTATTAAAAAATCGTTTATCTTTGATGAATACATAGATAAAATACCATAACAGTGTTTAGCCATAAAATAGTCAGAGTAGATAGAAGTGACACTCATATAATTGGTAACAGCGAAACATTCATACAACTTAGATTATTTACTTACATAACATATTCTAAAGCATTTTAAAAAATGTTCTTTTACTCTCATATTCCAACAATTATTATAACGAACGACATAAAAAATGTCGCTTAGCATCAACGGAACATGTTATAATAATTGTATTCAAATGTTAATGCAAACCTTAATAACTTCTGCGTACAAAAAGAAAAAAAAACATACTAACTTACATTATACCTAAATTGGTAAACAGTTTGACTCAACGCGAAAAATGTTACACAATAAATAAATTAAACTAACAAAAGTGAAACAAAAAATCTCGCTGTCTATCCTACAAAGGTAACAAATATCGCGCCTAAAATAATAATAAAAAAAAAACAAAAAACAACTCAGGTATCGTAATCCTCATCGATTTGTAGATTACCGGAATTTAAACTGTCGATATCTACCGGGACCGCCTGAATGGGTTTCACTTCTACCTTCTTAATTTCGATTTTAGTTTTCGAGTTGTGTCTATTAACTTTCGGTTTAGAGTTAGGCACAGCTGTCGCATCTAGAACTTTAATCTCTGGAACCGCGAGGTTCTTAGAAAAATCTATATTTATAATCGGCGTGACCGGCGTTCGCGGCGTAACAGGCGTCCGTACCGAATTCTGCCTCTCAAAACTCTTTGGAATCTCTATCTTATGCAGCGGCGGAACAGGGTTCAAATTAGTGTAGCTAGTCGACGGCTGTGGACTAGCATAGGTTGGGTTTACTTTTATGACACTTTTGTGTTGTACCTCATCTAATAACGTCTCTTGGTAGAAATTGGCTCTTGGTGCTCGTTTGGTGAGGTCCATCGCTCCTGAGGTTTCAGCTGTAACTATAGGGAAGTAGGGTTCTGTTTTGATTGGCGCGGAGAGGGGGTCTAGGGCGAGGGGGTCTATTTTGGGCTGTTTGTGTGGTATTTCCGTTTCGGCTGACACAGCCCGTTTCAGGGTGTCTCTGGGTGTTTGCGGCGGAGTGGGGTTGGTTCGCGAGTCGCAGTTGCTTTGGGAACTTGCTTCTGAGAATCTGAAGAGAAAAATAAAGAATTGGAATGCATTCTTTATCCATTAAGAATGTTGCCTTTACAGGGTTCATGTAAATTCTATTCTACCTATTTAAATGTAATAGGTACATTGTAATGGACATGAATGCAATCTATACTAATATTATAAAGAGGAAAGATTTGATTGTTTGTTTGTTTGAATTGAATAGGCTCCGAAACTACTGGACTGATTTCAAAAATTCTTTCGCCATTAGAATCCTAAATTTTCCGCGATGAACATAGGCTATATAATATTTTCAAAAAAGTTAGGGATCCGCATGAAAATTTCAATAATTAAACCGGGCGCTATACATTCAACCTATTTTTCTATTATGGCGCGTCATAATAGAAAAAGAGGTTGAATGTATAGCGCACGGTGCTTGCTTTTTCTCTACGGCCAGTGTCAGTTATGGAGTGTCGAGTCAATGTCAAAACCCCCAATTCTGTTAAAATAAGTAAGGGATCCGCATGAAAACTGTGAAACCCATCGTGTTAGTTAATTTCTGAAATTTTTGTTTAATACCCGTGCGAAGCCGGGGCGGACCGCTAGTTAATATATAAAGCGAACCGCTAGTAGGTATAATTTAATTGTCACTACATAGGGGCTTGATGAGTGGCGTTTAGAATCTGGTTTAGTTTGGCAGCTAAGTCAACATCGCATTACAACGTCTCAGACAAGGCGTGTTTACCTTGAAGATGTCGGCGAACTTTCTGCACTCATCAGCTCCTTCTCTTCAGCTGCTGATACGTCTGGTATGTTCTTTACCTGGAGAAGGAAATATCAAATATTTGTTAAGTATTACATATCTATCATCGCACATCGTCAGCCTTTATCAGTCCACAGTCCACATCTGTGGCGCGGTGGGCGAAGGCCGCCTGCGACGCAAAAGTATGCGGGTTCGATTGCCGCCTCGGGACAAATCTTCGTACGATCTGCAGATATTTGTTCGGGGTGTTCTGGTCGTTTACGATATATAATTAAAAATATCTATTTATGTTATATATTGTATTATGTATGTATATGTATAAGATTGAATATATTTAAGAGTACTAAAGACTTGGCTACTGTATATTTGCACAACTATTAAGTCAAATATAGTGATACCTACGTATTTTAAAACCTTTACTGTTTTTTTACTGTTAACTTATATTTAAGCTATTTGCTTACTATTTCATTTCTGTTATCTAGT
The DNA here is from genome assembly GCA_963931895.1 of Eupithecia pulchellata. NCBI lineage: Eukaryota > Metazoa > Arthropoda > Insecta > Lepidoptera > Geometridae > Eupithecia > Eupithecia pulchellata. Next base: position 5,739,779 of record OZ007546.1, on the reverse strand, counting down.
ACTTAACACAAGCTCTGCTTAGCTTAGGGCTATATGAAGCTATGGATGGTCCAGCATTTTTTGTTTAGGGGAGACACGCCCACCATTGGGCATATATGTGCAGATGACAGTTGAGATATATAATCTTAAATGTCTTACCAAATCCTTCAGGAAGTCGAACCGCGACTCCGCCAGAATGCACTGCTTGACGTGAGATGGGCTCAATGTCTTCGCGTTCCTATTAACCGTAACTTGCAGGGCCTTGCTGAGTAGAGATTCTACGAACAGTTCCAGGGTCCGCGGTGTTGGAGGGTTAAGGAATTATTATTTTTATATATTTGTTTACTAAGATGCACAATAAAATAATCATAAACAAAAAATATATTCAAAATCAAAATCAAAGTGCTTTATTTCCTTTAGACCTTACTGGACTCTTGGATACCATGATCATGACCACCACATATCATCATCATCAGCCTAAAATAGTACACTGCTGGACATAGGCCTCCCCTAATGACCGCCATAGATGGCATTTGGGGGTTATTGCCCATAATCCCCATGTTAAAAAAAATATAATATGTAAATAACATATAAATATAACTTAACTATTAACAACTATAGAGGTACATATTTCTATACTAATATTATAAAGAGGCACAATTTGAGTTTGAATTGAATAGGCTTCGAAACTACTGGACCGATTTGGAAAATTCTTTCACCATTAGAATTCTAAATTTTCCCTGATGAACATAGGCTATAGAATATTATCAAAAAAATTATGGAACCGCATGAAACATAAAATTTTTGTTAAATACGCGTGCGAAGCAGGGGGGACCGCTAGTTGGTTTATAAATGAATATATTTTTATTTTCGATTAGGTCTGCCCCAGCTTCGCATGGGTATTGAACAAATTTCAACAATTACTACACCAACATACCTACACGCTGAGTTCATTATTTATTGAAGTTTTCATACATATCCCTAACTTTTTTGAAAATATTCTATAACCTATGTTCATCAGGGATAATGTAGGATTCTAATTGGTTTTGACGACCACTGTGGCGCGGTGGGCGAATGTCCGCCTGCGACGCAGGTTGCGGGTTCGATTCCCGTCTCGGGACAAATATTTGTACGATCTGCAGATATTTGTTCAGGGATTCTGGTTGTTTTCTATGTATAATAAATATATATATATATATATCTATCTATCTATTTAACAATATTGTATTATGTATATCAGTCAGTACCCATAACACAAGCTCTGCTTAGCTTGGGGCTAGATGATGCTGTGTGGATTGTCCGGCATTATTTATTTATTATTTATTTAATGGTGAAAGAATTAGAGAAATTGGTTCAGTAGTTTTGAATCTTCTCTCCTTGCTTATCTTTTATATCCTCTTCAATTCAAACAAACAAACAATTTAATATTTTTTTTAAATATTTGCATGGAAGTAATTCTGTGAGCATATTTAATACACTTTAATGCTTGCAAAGTTGTAGGCAAAACCTTGTGTCCACCAACATTTTATCAACACCAACACGGAAACTTTTATGATAAAACTAAAATGCATGTTATTCATCTCAACTGATAATAAGTTTAGGTTAATTAGGTTACATTATCAAATTCACTGATTAAGTTATAGGAATGACTGACAATATCCAATATAATAATAGTGTTTCAAGTTTAGAATACAGCATATAAAAGTTACATTTTAGCTATTATTGACCATGTTTTACTGAACAGCTTGTATATTCATGGGTTTTTATCAAGTATATTTTCTTTAGAACGCCTAAATTTAAGAACCGCCTTGTACTAAGCAGGAGGGTTTTTATCAAGTATATTTTCTTCAGAACACCTAAATTTAAGAACCGCCTTGTACTAAGCATGATTCATTGTTGACTCTTTTTCGCACATAATGCTCTCACACTACCACCCACACTACCCTCGCCTGATTTCGGTACCGAAATAGAATAACTGTTGAATAATTGTAAAAAGTATTTGGTTAAATTAATCTGTACCGAAATTATTTTGCGCTGACTGCTAACTGTTCGAACGGTATCAAAATAAGTCGCTACTATTAGGTACCTATGAACTAAAAGACTACCAATTGTATTCAGCTATATAGCAAGCTGATTTTATTACCAATCAAGTTACATCCCATCTTGCCACAGCTATGTTTCTGTATTGAATGATTAGTAGAACACATTAAGTCTAATCAATCTCATGATCATAAGAGCAATCTCTATTGTTTTTTTACTCAAACCTTGGTTTAATTTTCAGTTATTACACCAACTTTAATCAATAAGAATAGAATGACAATACAAAACAATGGTAAGTAACATGTTTACATCAGAATTGGTAAAATCTGGTTTGTTTATTTTCGTGGATTTTGGCCGTCAGAGGCTGATTTCTTTTGAAAAGGATATAGATTATGATCGGGACGGCTTGTGCGACTTTCCCAACATCTTCATCTGTCTGCATAATCTTCTTGATTCGCCCCTACAAACAAACAATGCCATACAATCAGAAGTCTATAAAAAATATCGACGAAAACAACGAGTAGTTTTTGGTGTTTTGAGGTATTTTTTCGAGGATTTCGACTTACCGCCGGAAATCTTGCATTGTATTTTCTCTTTTTAGATGGCATTGTAGCCATACACTAACTTTATCACCAATTAATTGATTAAATTGTATCAATTCACAATGAATGTTCACTTCTCGCGCATTTTTGAGGTTAGAAAGGGGAGACGTCTGCATTACCTTCATTTATATACTGTCAAACTTTTGTCATTTTGAATGTGACTTGACTTCTCTTTTTTTAATTTCGTAAGTGGCTTGGACGGAAGAAATTACCGTTATAAGCGACTTGTCCAAAATCTTTTCACACAAATAAATTGTTTCATGTGTTATAGACAAGTTCTTAAAATATAGTGCGATATGATCTTAGGTCATAATGATATAAGCTTTACGGGATTCTATCATAAAATCACGTTGGGAGTATCGATTTGTTCAGCGCATCCGCATTGCTTAGAATGTCTTGGCTTTAGTCTTTAGTGTTTACAATAGTGTGCAGCTCTAACTAAAAAAGTTTGTTCATGTTGATTTCGTATGCCCATTATTTCAAATCTTTATTGCCAACTGTCAGACATATCGTAGACAACTAGTCAAGTCAGTTTCTATTCTACATGAAATTAAAAAAAAAAAACTATTACCAATATCAAAATGGCGTCGTTGACGAGGTGCGTTGAATCGAAATATTTTTTGTAATTTTATAGAAACCCATCTAATTTATCTTTAAATTTGTATTGAACCTATAAAAGTAACTTACCTTTGGTAGGTGCATTAGGAATTTTTGGCGACCATATGCCTTCTCCCGTGAATTTGCATATATTTGTTCATAACAACGATCTTGTGTTTATTTCTTTGTATTTCGCAATTCAGGCCTTGCCTTATCGTTTTAATCACTGTATCTGCAATATTAAACTATATTCTTCCCGAAAAACTTATATCCCACCATGTAAACAAACGCATAACCTTCATATTTTTGGACTTCTATGTGCATCTTGTTTTTCTAGCCTTTTGCCAGCGCCTACCCAACATATTTGGGATAGAGATGACGAGCTCAAAGCTAAGAGGGTGGGCAGTGCCCTCGTTCTGTCTCAGACGAGTGTACCACCCTATGGGCAGAGGAAAGGATGGGTACCCCGAGCAGAAGCTGACTATGCAGGTTTGTTCTACTTTCCTATAGCAAACTATATTTATTGTGTCTAAAAGTTATTCTGATGAGCATTTTAAACTTAGTCTATATACCCAGGACTCAAATAGAGCTGCTTTATACATCATTCCTACTCCATAATCCTGTAAAGTAATATTTGCTGTTAAACAGATGGAGGAGCTTACCCCGAGATCCACGTGGCGCAGTACCCTTTAGGCATGGGCGCGCGAGGCAAGGAGAGTACGTCCAATGCCCTCGCTGTACAATTGGATGAGTCGGGTCGGGTGAAGTACTCTGCTATTGCACGGCAGGGGCATAATGCTGATAAGGTAAATCTTATAATAATAAACTTATCCTTTTATGATTATTGGACATAAAGATGATTTTTGTACGAACTGTAGTATTTTGTAAGCCTAAAAATAAAAGATATTGTTTTTTTATAAAGCAAAAGCTCCTAATGTGAGAAAGGCCATAAGTCCTAGTAAAAACAATTATATCTTACAGCTTTATTTTAAACACCATTAATTTATCCTCTAACTCTATTCATTCTATTCAATACATCATTCATAATGTTTCTTTTAACCAGCTTAACAAACCTTAAATTTCAAGCATTTCACTTGATCCCAATAATTTTTTTTTTTCTTTGCTTTTGATGGCTTTTGTATCGCTGCGGCCATGATTGGCCTATTGTGATCGAAAAATCGAAATTACTATATAAAAATGCTTTATTGCACACTAGACAAAGAACACAACAGAATACATTACACAAGACAAGTGCAACTGGCAAATATATAACTAACGAAATTTCCAGATAATCTACTCCAAGCTCACGGATCTACTACCATCCGAGGTCCTAGCGGAAGATGACCCGACCCTACAGAAACCTGACGATGAAGAGATCCAGGACATCACAGAGAAGACTAAACTGGCTCTGGAGAAAATTACTAATGCAAAGATATCCGCTGCGCTACCCGTGAAGTCTGCTCCAAAGGCTGTAAGTTAAATTTGCAAAATATTTGTCGCACTAATATTATTAATTAATAATATCAGCCATGTTTATAAACACTTTCAAGAATAAACTCAACCACTGATTACAAAAAATATGAAACTATAAAAAGTGATGCAGTGACAAAATTCAACATAGTATGATATAGTAGATTTATTTCTAAGTATTATTTATTTCTTATGTGCATGCACATAAGAAATAAATAAATAAATTCTAATAGAGACCTTCAACTTACCAGCCACTACAGTATACTAGACCTATAACAGACACATGGGCACTAACACAGTGCTTAGAAGACACTCACGGAAACTGCATAAATTAAGAATTTGATAACAAATTGATGAAATATATCTATTTTACGCTAAGTAAAAATGCTGGGCAGGTGGGATAACAATCTCAGTAAGACAGCTGGAAAATTATGCAGCTGCAAACTACACTATGACGCTCATCAGGGGGTAATAGACCATCACTGGACCAGCATATCAAATTTTGACTTAAACTTTGATTTACCATCAACCCCCATTAATCTGGGGGTAAGGATCCATTCCAACATTTCCAACCACCTAATAGTACATTCCTTATAGGCACCAGCTCAATACATCAGGTACACACCGGCGCAGCAAGGCGGATCCTTCAATTCTGGAGCCAAGCAGAGAGTTATCAGGTATACCTTTATCTATACTAATTATAACAGGTAACATCTATCTATCTATTCAAGGTTGTCTGCGTGAAATCGCTCTTGAGCGATAAGACCGCCAATAGTCACTTATTCTTTTATCGCTTTTCTAAATTACTGTTAAGTGCGCAATAAAGTATTTATTATTATTAATTATTACTGCAGATACTGTTGCTTTCAAAAAAAACATTGGTTATTTCATAAAAGTACACTACACTTATTTATGCAGAGGAAAGATTTGATTGTTTGTTTGATAAGCCTCCGAAACTACTGGAACGATTTGATAAAATCTTCCATCATAAGAATCCTAAATTTTCCCTGATTAACATAGGCTATAGAATATTAAAATTTTTGCTAAATACCCGTGCGTAGCTGGGTCAGTCCGCTAGTCATAGATATGCTTAGGATCGTTCCTTTGGCTGTAATTTAATCTGTTAAAGTTGATTGTTGCGAGCTGTCGTGAGAATCATATGGGTTTTAGAATTTATTAACCCACAAAATAGTTGTGTTAATATTCTCGAAAGATATTTCAGGTGTTTTCTGCGTTCAATGAACAAACCTAGGAGAAAAGTAATTTATATTTTAATCGTAAACCATTCCGAAAATCTGATTCTCTAACGCTTCTTGACACTCCTCTGTGGCGCGGTGGGCGAAGGTCCGACAAACATTTGTCCCGAATGTTTGTACGATCTGCAGATATTTCTTCAGGATGTTCTTTCTGGTCGATTTCTAAGTATAATAAAAAATATATCTATATGTAATAATCATATTGTATTATGTATATCAGTCGCCTAGTACCCATAACACAAGCTCTGCTTAGCTTGGGGCTAGATAATGCTGTGTGGATTGTCCGGCATTATTTATTTATTTATTATTAACCCACAAAATAGTTGTGTTAATATTCTCGAAAGACATTTCAGGTTTTTTCTGCGATTAATGAACAAACCTAACGGACAAGTTATTTATATTTTAATCTTCAACCATTCTGTAAATTCGCTAACCCTTCTCTCCAGGATGGTGGAAGCCCAAAGCGACCCCATGGAGCCCCCCCGCTTCCAGATCAACAAGAAGATCCCGCGCGCCGCGCCCTCACCCCCCGCGCCCGTGCTGCACTCCCCCCCCCGGAGAGTCTCCGTCAAACAGCAGCGCGACTGGAAGGTCCCACCTTGTGTTAGTCACTGGAAGAACGCTAAAGGTATTCAATTTCAACATCAACACCAGCCTATAATAGTCCACTGCTGGACATAGGCCTCCCCTAATGAGCGCCATAGATGGCATTATCATTTGGGGGTTAATGCCCATAATCCCCGTGGGCATGCGGGTTGGGGATCGCAGTTCGGTGGAGTTGTTCTGCAGAGGGCGCTGCTGCCCGCCCCCCGGTGTGTTTCCCTTAGTCGCCTCTTACGACACCCACGGGAAGAGATGGGGTGGTGAAATTCTATGCCGGCACCACACGGCCACTATTCGCCACTATGCCGTATTCAATTTAACTCACCTCATTTAGCACATAAGTATAGGTGGCCTGAAAGAGATCGCTCATAGCGATAAAAATAAAATAAATAATGCCGGACAATCCACACCGCATCATCTAGCCACAAGCCAAGCAGAGCTTGTGTTATGGGTACTAGATGACTGATATACATAATACACTATTATTACATATTATTATAAAGCCGCCCTTTGTACTTCCTTTACTTTAAGCATATCTGTTTGTAATGTTTCTTTATTTGTGTGGTATAATTAAGTATTATCTATTCTATTCTATAAATAACATAACAAATTTTCTTAATCTAATGCGTTACTTATGGCACATTTACTACATACTAATTTAACTAAGACTTAAAAATTATATAAAAGTAGATTAAAAATTATAATTGCTATGGCCTTTAACCAGAAACACAAACCAAACAAATATCTACAATAAAACTTAAACAAATACAATCAGTCATACAAACTTAAACATGTATGTACACAGGTATGTATGCCCCTTTTGTTTCCTCATTGGTTTCCGCAACTAACGCTGTTGGGCACTTTTGGCTGTCTGGTCGAAGCAGCTCGTTTTCACCAAAAACATATCTGATTCATAAGATTATGTTATTGGTGAAAACGAGAGAAATTAAAAGTGTTTATTTGCTAAAATATATGTAACAATAATAATAATAATGCTGGACAATCCACACAGTATCATCTAGCCCCAAGCTAAGCAGAGATTGTGTTATGGGCACTAGATGACTGATATACATAATACAATATTATTACATATAAATAGATATTTTATTTTATTATACAATGTTGAATAATGAAGATCTGCAAAAGACTGCTGGCAGATGCTGGATGCGACAAGCTGAAGACAGGGTGCTATGGCGCTCATTAGGGGAGGCCTATGTCCAGCCGTGGACTTATGTGGGCTGATGACGATGAATATGTAGTTTAGAAATATCTTTATTTTCGACTAAATAAAATAAAATCTTTTTTATTTCGGACACATAGATCCATTATGGGGCTTAGTAACACAGTGAAATACAGTAAATTATCAGTAAGCAAATGAATAAAGATAAAAATTAAAAATTAATGCAGGACTAATTCCCAGAATGATCTAACCAGATTAGTAGGACTTTTTCCGGGATCACTCTGTGCACCAGGCCTTCCCACAGCGGCGAAGAGTAAGACTTTTAAATAACTGAAATAACACCTTATTATTATGCCCTTAGGTTACACCATTCCTCTTGACAAGCGGTTGGCAGCCGACGGTCGCGGATTGCAGCAAGTTCACATCAACGAAAACTTCTCTAAGCTTGCCGAAGCACTTTACATAGCTGATAGGTAAGTTTTACAAAAGTTTTGTATTTTTAAACTAACTCTATCTGAACACGTAATTATTATAACTATTCCAGTCATCCCGTGACCATAGTGTGTAAACCTGTTGAAACGTCGAGAAAAATTGGTGTTAGAACAAACGTTATTGCTGATGCTAGGAACCCGGTCACCGAAGGTTGCTAGTGTGTTAAAAATACCCCTGTATATTATTGAATCTATGAAAACTTTTGAAAAGTTTTTTAGATATCGATAAACTTTTAAAAGATCTTTTCTTAAACTTATCAATAATTTTTTTCACCAGGAAGGCCAGAGAAGCGGTAGAAGCAAGAGCCCAGCTTGAGAGGAGATTGGCTCAGAGGGAGAAAGAGAAAAAAGAAGAACATCTGAGAATGCTAGCTCAGCGCGCCAGAGATCATAGAGCTGGTTTGTATTATTTTACCACTGTCATATTTATGGTAGTCACGAAATATATCTAAACCTTAAAAAAATTTTCAAAAACAACGACAACAACACAACTTTAGCCTATAAATTTAATATCAGTCCACTGCTGGATATAGGCCTCCCCTAATGTGCACCATAGCTGGCGTTATTTCATCTGGGGGTTATTGCCCATAATCCCCACGCTGGGCATGCAGATTGCGGATCGCAGTTCGGTGGATTTGTTCTGCAGAGGGCGCTGCTGCCCGACAATTTTTTTTTCTCTCGAGTAAAAATAGAACACACCAATGTTTAATCTTCATTTATATGCGCTATAAATCAAGGTCGACCAAATTCAGTCTTATAATAGTGAGCATTATGACTACCACCATCTAACAGACTTACCTCCCCAGGCATCCGAGCACCGGAAGAAGAAACGGAATCCAATGAAGTGGACGAGAGCGGTCTCACAGCTAACGAGAGAGACAAGCTACGAGTGGAGAGACATAAGGACCGCCAGCGAGAGAGAAACATAGCTAGAGCAGCGCCTGATAAGAGGTAAATATACATGGAGACGAGAAAACGGGGTTGAGCAGTCTCTAGGTGCATTCCGAATCTTATATCGTTTATTCACAGAAGACATGTCAAATATTACAATGGTTTTAATGTATCAAGATATCAATACAATACTACCAGAAGTTATGGTCTGGTATGGGAATATTAATACTACCTACTTACTACAAATTACGCTTTTGGAAACTAAATTAAAAATTTCTTGTTGGTTTAAAATTTAAATATTCGTCCACACTATAAAACAATGAGTTAGTAGCCATTTGTTAAGTCTATTTTTAAAAATGTAACTGGTAAGTGCTAAACGAATTTCTGGCGAAAAGCTTAGAAAGATGATTTGGCATAAATCTTATCTCTATATCTAGTTTGCCTAGATAAAACTTCTCCCTTTGTTTTGAAATACTTCGGGTATTTAATTACGATTACAGCGCTGATAGCGATCTCAACGATATTTTGCGTTCCACATTAGATATCACGATATTGACAGTTTAGTGTCAGTTTTGACAGAGCTCTCAGAGTGTTCATTGTAGCATGGTCGGTGATATCATGTGAACCAGTCCACACTGATGAAAGAAAAAGATACTGTAAAAGCCAGCAACATTTAATGAAATAAAAGCTTATTATAATATTAATCATAATCATAATCATAATAATTTATTTCAGGCAACATAAAACAGTTATGGATGGTAAAAAACTTATTCTAGGGCCCATATCAACAAATACCTTACAGACTAACATACATACAAAAATATAAAGTCTTATTAACTAAAATTACACAGTAGATACGGCAATAATAATTACATAATATTTGTAGGTCCAAGCTTGTGAACCGCGAGCGCGATATATCGGAGCAGATTGCGCTGGGCATGCCGGCGAAATCTAACCAGGGTGGGGAGGGGATGTTCGACCAGCGGCTCTTCAACACCAGCAAGGGGATGGATAGTGGTAAGATTTTATTTATTTACCCCGGCTTCGCCTGGGTATTTAACAAAAAAGGAATATTTCATGCGGATCCCTAATTTAATGAAAATATTCTATAGGCTAGGTTCATCACGGAAAATTTAGGATTCTAATGAAATAATTTTTCAAATCGGTGCAGTAGTTATGGAGCCTATTCAATTCAAAGAAACCAACAATCAAATCTTTCAACACTTTCAACAATCTCTTTATATTATTTATTAGTATAGATATATTATGCTCAAGAACTGATATGAAAACATCAAAGAAATAGATATACCAATGGGCATATATACATGACATGGCAGATAGCAAGAAAAGAAGGCGCCGTGCATAGAATTTCACCACCCAACTCTTCCCGTGGGTGTCGTAAACCCTCATTGGGCAATAGCCCCCAAATGATAATGCCATCTATGGCGCTCATTAGGGGAGGCCTATGTCCAGAAGTGGACTATTATAGGCTGGTGATGTTGATGATGTTGAAGAAAAGGAGATATTTAAAAAAATATATATTATGTATTGTAGATTTTAATAAAACAATCTGTTTCAGGCTACGCGGACGACGAAGCGTACACAGTGTACGACAAGCCGTGGCGCAACCAAGACAACGTGGGCGCGCACATCTACCGACCTTCGAGGAACCAGGACGCTGATAACTACGGAGACTTGGACTCGCTGGCTAACAACAGGAGGTTAGTTTAGACCACTGATGGGCGGTCCAACTAATAATAATCATCAGGCTTCATTAGTCTGGGGTAAACGTGTTCTTGAGTGGAGACCGCGACTTGGTAAACGTAGTGTAGGACGCCCTCCTGGTGGGATGACGATCTGCGAAAGACTGCTGGCAGATGCTGGATGCGACAAGCTGAAGACAGGGCGCTATGGCGCTCATTAGGGGACTTTCCTACCTAGTTATGAAAATGTATTACTGTAACAGACCTTAATTATACCCACGATAACTAAACGCCTAAGTTAAAATATAAATAAACTGATTTATTTATATATTAACCGCCCATCTTTCAAGGACATCCGTGAGGGCTGGTGCGCCGGCAGATTTAGCCGAGGATCTCGAGAAGCGCAAATATGCAGGTCTCGATAGCCTACGCATTTGCTCCCTTGGGCGTGACCCTCGATCATTGGGGTACCGTGGCTCTCCGGGTTTATAAAAATATCTGAGCGTCTGGTTGAAGCGACGCGTGACGTGACCCGAGAGCTGATCAGTAGGAATCTATTACAGCGCATCAGCATTGCCATACAGCGAGGCAATGCTGCCAGCATCTTGGGGACTCTTCCCTCTGATATTTATTTATTTATTGGAAATATTGTACAGCTATCGTTACAGGCACACCCAATGCGATGGTGCACTTATTTAATCATAATAATCAGTAGTCTTTATGTATGGATCTGGACCTGTTCAGCTACCTGTAGTATCATTGGAACAGTCTGCAGTAGGTTCGATTCAATTGTAAATACTAGATCTAATTTGTTTCATCATCATCACCAGCCTATAATAGTCCACTGCTGGACATAGGCCTCCCCTAATGAGCGCCATAGATGGCATTATCATTTGGGGGTTAATGCCCATAATCCCCACGCTGGGCATGCGGGTTGGGGATCGCAGTTCGGTGGAGCCGTTCTGCAGAGGGCGCTGCTGCCCGCCCCCCGATGTGTTTCCCTTAGTCGCCTCTTACGACACCCAAGGGAAGAGATGGGGTGGTGAAATTCTATGCCGGCACCACACGGCCCTAATTTGTTTATTTCATTATAATTTTCTTTATTTCAAGATTCGTGGCCGACAAAGAATTTGCGGGTACAAGCAGCAGCAACACTCGCAGTGGGCCGGTTCAGTTCGAGAGAGACTCCCACTCACACAGGGAGGAACCAGTAAGTTGACTACCTTCAAATTAGGATGATTAATATAACTGAATCTTACCTTAATGTCACTAAATCGAATACTATCAGCCTATAATAATCCACTGGACCTCTTGGCCTCCATTTATGAGCGCCATAGAATTTCACCACTCTAACTCTTCCCGTGAGTGTCGTAAGAAGCGACTAAGAGAGATAAACCGGGTTCAGCAGCGCCCTCTGCAGAACAACTCCACTGAACTGCGGGCCCCAACTCGCATTCGTGACGAGTGGGGATTATGGGCAAGAACCCCCAAATGATAAATAATGCTATCTATGGCGTTCATTAGGGAAGGCCTATGTCCAGCAGTGGACTATTATACTCGGCTTTGTGATGTGATGTGATGTCATAGTCACGTATTTTTCTCTGTTCTACCATAGACAACAATACCTGTGCTAGACAGGGCTCACGCCACATCCCTAATAACTTAAAACAGTTATATTATATTTATGTCTCATAAAGTATACCTGTTTCAGTCACGCAACCAACCCGAAGCGGATGCGGATCCGTTCGGTCTGGATCGGTTCTTGTCGGAGGCGAAGCGAGCCGACAAATCGTCGAGGAAGCGAGAGCACGATAGGCGAGACACGCACAACAAGAAACGCAGGGATTGAGGCGAAACCGTATGTATCTTTTGTATTAAAAATACCACGTAGTATCACTACATAGGATAAACAAACAAAGGCGCTGTCTGGGACTATTATGCTTAGATCTTTAAAACTACGCAATGTATTTAGTTGTATTAACATAGATTATTATCATCATTGCACCCGTGCGAAGCCAGGGCGGGTCGGTAGTGCAGTATGTGTACGTTAGTAGGTTGCAGCGTTAGAATAGACCCCTCCAACTATGCCCGTGGATGTTTCAAGAGTCGACTTAGGTAAACACTACGACTTACCGAAGAGCAAGAGTATTATTTCTAGATCTTTTAATGTACACGAAAGTTGTTCTAAGCTCGTTTTCAGCGTTCATACCAAAATAGCAACAAGCATTATTTGCCCAATACATTATTATAGGTACATGTCAGATCTTATAACTACAATAGTGTCAATGTATTCAACCCGCCAGCAGGTGTGCAAATATAGCATTGAATCAAATTATTTTACTTACCTTGGTATAATGGGACACTGAACGATGTCCCGTCCTTTTGTACAGTTATGACTGCACAAATTGAACTGTGCAGTCAAAACAGTGGTCGGGCTAATCAGTGCATGTTTTAACAACTTCTTTTTTTGTTTCAGGTTATGTGGTTTAGGTATTTTACTACCTACAGAACTTGTTTACCTAATCTATATGTGTAGTATCACGCTAGAAGTACTTTCATTAGTTAATGTATTAGTTAAGCTTCCAAAGTACCCATAACTAAAAGTGTAATAGAATTATTACTCTATTATTTTAAATTTAGTCTTCTATTGATGTAAGTTCCTTGTACATATCGACCAAGATCTTTGCGAAACTATTAGCCATTCAAACGTTGTAGCTCACACGTCCAACCCCACTGCCGCACAATACAATAATAATCATTCAAATATGGGCTTAAACTCATAACATTTAGGTACATTTTACAGCGACAAGCTTGCGTTCAGCAAGCATCAAGCGATCCGTCAAGTCCGCGCCGTCCCTGTCAAATTTATCTTCAAATTTATTGAGACATATTGCCATAACGAATAAGTCCAAGTCATCATATAGTTGAGCGTTTAAGCCCATATTTGAACGCTCATTTTTGTGATATGCGCCAATGATATTAGACGTGCATCTTTAAGCTATTTATTAATTGCAGTTCAATTAAACAAATTACATACAGTGCCTTGTAATTGTAACAGCATATTTGTAAACGTTAAAAATAGTGAAAGAATAATGTTAATACTACCTCGACTACACAGCGATTTCTAAATTAGATAAAGAATTTATTGTTGTATTGTATTTTGTACAGAGGTTTGTAAAAAAGTATGTTTGGTCGATGCGACGCGTGATCCGAGAGCTGGTCAGTATCTGGCGCAGCGCATCAGCATTGCCATACAGCGAGGCAATGCAGCCATCATTTTGTAGATGCTTTCGACTAGTATTGATATGGCTCAGTTGAGGTACCTGTAGTTTGCAGCAACAGTCTGCAGTTATTTCAATTGTAAATAATAGTTCTTATTTGGTTCTGTTATTTAAAAATTATGTTATTCCTGATTATTTGTTAGAACATTTCAATTTGTATAATTTTCAATGAACAATCTTTGGTTACTAGGTTTACACTAAATAAGTATCTTTTTTCTTCATTGTATTTCATTGAAATATAGACCAAAATGTGAAAAACTATATACGACAGACAAGCCGCTATGGCGCTCATTAGGGGAGGCCTATGTCCAGCCGTGGACTAACACGGGCTGATGATGATGATAGTTGTAAATGTAATGTAGAAATAAATTAAGTTTTTTAATAAAGCTATGTATAAGTAACACCCTGGTTTTTATTCAACCATGAACCGCTTTGAAACCTTTCTTTTATTCTGATAATCATAGAATATTAGGTCTATAATTATTTCGTAGCACACTACGTAATAATTATAAATCTTTTTAAAATTATGGTTATGATTTGTATCAAATGCCTGATCGTCATCACATTTCTTCGATATTATGTTGGACTCATTGCTCAGTGTTGCAATGGCAATGACGAAAACCTACTCAAAAATATGGTTTCGGTCTAAATCAATGAATAGTGTGGTCACATTCACACTTGAGAATGTGATTCAGTCAGTCAGTGACGTCAACTTTGAGATTGGACTTTTGAACCAGCCCATTTACTGTCGATAACTTGTATATTTATACTATTATAAAGAGGAAAGATTCGAATGTTTGAATTGAATAGACTCCGAAACTACTGGACCGATTTCAAAAATTCTTTCACCATTATTAGAATGTTAGTTTCCGTGATGAACATACATAGGCTATAGAATATTTTCAAAACAGGGATCCATGAAATGCAGCATGAAAATTCAATATTTGTGAAATACCCGTGCGAAGCCGGGGCGGACCGACGTATAAGATATTTTTATCAGAACTATAGTGATATTAATAACTATTATTACTATAATAATATTTTCCTTACTTTACAGTATCTTATCACTGAATAAAATCACAAACATCCACAATAATATTTATTGAAGTAACAATACTTTGTAACATAGAGAATGCACAGTATAATCGATTTGCAATGCACACACTACACAGTGCAACATAAGCTATTTCACTGGTTGTATTAAAATTATGCAAAAAATCCTCCCTGACCAAATTTTTTGTGACAGAACATAAAAAACCCTTGTGAATCTACCAGCACAAGTAAACAAAATGTCTTTTCTATAAATAGTAACACCTAATAAATTCATAAAATCTTTAAAGATTAAATTTTGGGACATCTTTAATAAAAACAGATATATTCAAGAGTAACACATGGCTTAACATTTGCTGTTATATGGATTCATCATTAGATATTCCATTCTTATATAAGAAAGACAAGATTTCAAACCAAGGCTTTATTGATGTTATACTATCACCAAGCTGTAGTCAGTCCATGAATTCCTTTCAAAAGATTTGACCTCTGTGTGACCCTTCAGATATACCAATATAAAAATAAAGTGTACATAAATGCTGTCAGGGAGAACACAGCTAAATGCGTCTACTTCAGTTTAAGGATGGTGTTCTTGAGTTTGTCGACGTTAGCGCCGGAGAACTCCTCGATTTTCTTGTTGCTCTTCACAAAGACGAAGGTAGGCATCGAGTTTACGTTGTATTCGGTTGCAATGTCTTCACACTCGTCCACATCGACCTGAAAATAGAGAATAATTTTTATAATCTTGCCTTAAGAGTGTATACTACCTCAAACTGTTAATTTTCAACTCCGCCGGATGTCCATATCGTCTAAACTACTGAATATTTAACTTTGAAATTGATATAATGGTAAAGTTCAGGACTTAATCTATCGATCAAATGTTTCGAAAACAAGATTCCATAAAATTTTCTCCATAGAAAAAAATCGCAAAGTTACCTCTAAATTTTTACTAAAACCTAAATTTCTCAATAAATACTCGTACAGAAGTTCAGATTTTGACAATAAGCGTGGTAATAGAATTAAGTATAATAAAAATGTTATATGTTTCGGTTTTTTCAAATAATGTCCTAATTAATAGATAATAAGCTAAAACTTGATTTTTGGTGATTTTTGGACTTGCGTTGCAATGCCCTGTCCCGCTCTTATGAACGCAAAATCATATGTCTAGCCTTTTCGCACAGAGTTGAGGTTGTATGCGCCCTTAATTACCTGCATCTTTCTTTGTTATCGTACTTTGTTTCGAGTAGTTTGATATTGATGAAAATACGCCGTGTGGTGCCGGCATACAATTTTACCACCCATCTTCCCGTGGGTGTCGTAAGAGGCGACTAAGGGAGACACGGGGGGGGGGGGGTGCAGCAGCGCCCTCTGCAGAACAACTCCACAGAACTACGATACCCAACCGTGAGGATTATTGGTAATAACCCCCAAATTATAAATAAAGCCATCTATGGCGCTCATTAGGTATGAGAGGCCTATGTCCAGCAGTGGTGAATACTTATTTTTATTAGACATTTTACTATAAAAACCATCAATAGTTTGACGAATTCATGATTTGTGTTAGAAGAACATTCGTTTCATCTTTAAGCGAAGACTTACCTCTTAATGAGGTTCGCCTCCGCTTAAATTCATAATCATAATGAATTGGTGAGAAATGTAGATTTAATTATGCGTGAGTCGTTTCATTAAGGCCTTAGATTGTGATGACCCGAATTTAGGCCACGGCGCCGGCGGCGACAGCCAGTCTCGCAGACTACGCATTATGCTGACGTCACACGCTTTTGAAGGTTTTATAGAAGGAAGGTTGGAGGGTTTTGTATCTCCGCAGTGGGTAAAATCATGTTCTATTTGATGATTTTATTTTTTTTATCTTTTTTTCGTCTGTTTGCGCTCATGAAGTAGGTAAACATATTTTGATACAGCGCGTCCCCATAATTTAACTAATTAAGTAGTATGTACCTTCTACAGTTTTTGTGGATATGATGGCAAATATGGCAATAAAGACATTTTTATTTATAACTAAAGATAGGCTGAACCGATTTGGCTGAAATTTGGTGGTGAGATAACTTAGAACTAGCAGACACTTCAGTACTTCTACACGCGGGCAAAAGCTAGTATAGTTCGAAACAAGTCGCTTCCTCCTGTCTGTCACTATGTATGCTTAGAACTTTAAAAATACGCAACGGATCTTGATGCGTTTTTTTTAAATAGATAGTGATGTAAGCGTATGTTTTTTCGTATAAAAAGCATAGTAGTTACCATGATGCAATAAATCAAAGTGATCACTTTATTTTCCAGTAATACTTGTGTATGAATGTAAGCGGGTTAACTACGAACCTATTATATGTTGTAAGAACATAATGAATTCATCAAACTACGATAGTTTTTATGGTAAAATACTTGTGTAATTTTTATTTTATCAGGTGTCCAAGAGTCCTGTAAGTTATAAACTTTATACCTGCTTTATTCCCTTTTACTATAAAGGAAATAAAGCACTTTGATTTCGATTTTGCACCCTTGCGAAGCGGGTCGATTCTATCTATACTAATATTATAAAGAGGAAAGATTTGATTGTTTGTATGTTTGTTTGTTTCAATTGAATAGGCTCCGAAACTACTGGATCAATTTGAAAAATTCTTTCACCATTAGAATCCTAAATTTTCCGTGATGAACATAGGCTATATAATATTTTCAAAAAAGTTAGGGATCCGCATGAAAAATTCAATAATTGAACCGTGCGCTGTATATTCAACCTCTTTTTCTATTATGGAGCGTCATAATAGAAAAAGAGGTTGAAGAATTGACAACGGGTTTTTTTTATTTCGTCTTATCTTAGACATATCTTAGGCCCACTTTGGTTACCTACGAAAGCGCCATAGGCGTCGTCTTGTCGCGTCGAGGCGCCGCCCTGTCGGGACACAGCAGAACCTAAGGGCCTTCATTCGTAGGCTTATTCCCAGAGGTCCATGATTCTATTGTTTTGTATTTCCCAAGAGGTCCACGACAAATATTTCTCAAATTTTAAATTTCCATACATGAGTTCCCAATAGGTCCATGAGATTTAACTAATGTACAGTCAGCGACAACAATACCAGAAGGTTAGTACAGAGTTTTCACGACATATAAGCGAAATAACCACCTACAAGTTTATCTAGGAGCCTGCAGGGATGCAGAAGAGATAATATTTCTTATCAGTTGTTCCCTTGCAGCCAGCGGGGAGGCTTAAGGTGAAGTTTATTTTTTTTACAAAATATGAGTCCAAGTCAATACCGCGCTTTTGCTAAGCCTAACGAGCATGGCTCCAGGGTAGTTATTATTTTCATAGACGGTAAAAGTGAGTTCGTAAGTTTTGTTTTCATAGGGTCGAATCTCGCGGGTCCTCTGACTTAGTATTTGTCGTTCCCGTTACTTCAGATTTTGAACCGACTTTACTTGAATATAATATTTCCAGAACTGCCCAGTTTTCATATAAGTTAGTCTATGTCAGCTTCTAAACAATTTTGTCAAATTTCAAAAGTGTATGTATGTCCTCGTAAATCTCCGTTACTACAAGTTCGATTTAAGTAGGTAATCCTTTTTTTGTTGAAAAAAATCAGATTTCAAAATCACTCACGTTGAACAATACCTAGATTGTTCAACGTGAGTGATTTTGAAATCTGATTTTTTTTATTACTTCTTGTTCAGATATCCTTTATATTCGAGATACTCGATATCGAGTTTAAATTAATTTATTTACGTCCAAATAATATTTTTTTGTGATAATAGTCAAGTCCTTATTCTTACAAGTAAGTACCTATTATTCAAGGCAATTGATAATTTTTTTTTCGTACGCAGCTCGTAAGATCGTAAGCAAATGTTGAAGTGTAAAAACACTAAAACTTGCGATGCCAAGTTCAAAAACTTAGCAACAAAGATTTTCCGTATGAAGATCTTTACACTCGTTCAATTAAAACCCCCAATTATTTATGTCTAAGTCTATTAAGTACATGTTTTTGGATACTAGGAAGAGTCCTCATTTATATATTAATTGTCTTTAAACAAATAGTTAATTTAAATTTATTAAAAAGGTCCGCCTATCCGTCAAATAAATATTTTTTTATGATACGTAGAAAACGACTAGAATACCCGGAACAAATATCTGGACGTCCTACAAACTTTTGTCCCAAGGCAGGAATCGAACCCACAACCAACTGCGTCGCAGGCGCCCATCACGCACAGAGGTCGTCAATAATATATATAAGGCTAAGGTATCGAAGCTTTTATCACTAACTGTACCAAACAATGCCATGGACCTGCTGGGAAAGAAAATATTATTTTTTAAAAATATCGTGGACCTCTTGGGAACCACAGTATGAAGCTAAGATTTTTGAAAACAATGGAGTCGTGGACCTTTGGGAATAAGCCCATTCGTATCGGCCAAATAGCACTGTAGTACACTGATATAGGGTAACCATTTTGACAAAAAAACGAGGCGTAACAATCTATTGCGTGATAGGAAGAATTAAAATATGCGATAGCTCGGGGACTGACTATGGTAGAATATACAAAAATTATACCGCATCGCCATACATTGCATACATTAATGAAGTTGAAGGAATTCATCCTTACTATTTTATAAATATATAAATGAGAAAGGGAACTTTGTCCGTCTTTAACGCCTGAACTACTGAACGCGGACCCGATTTTGATGAAATTTAGCAGCTTGATTAGACGGGGAGATAGGACATAGGATACTTTTTATACCGGCGTCTTGTTCCCATGGGATACTACAGGAACATGTCATGTAAATGAATCCTATTTTTATATTATTTGTATGTTACTACAAAAATAATAACGTTAAAAGCAATTAAAAATAAAATACGAAGTATTTTCGACATCTAAGCGGACGAAGTCGCAGGCATAAGCTATTTTCATATAATTTAGACATCATGAACATACTATGTATATCTATAGTCTATTAGACTATAGGATATTTTGAAAAAAAGCTAGGGTTCCGTATAAAAACTTCAATAATGTAAACCAACGTGTGTAAAACTTTATATTTTTGAAATTTTTATGAAATACCGTGCAAAGCCCGGACCGCTAGTTTGTAATAATTCTAGTCTCTTACTAATAGAAAACTGCATCGTATGCCTGACTATTCCAATAACAAAGTATCACTATCCGGAATTTCACTTTCATGCCAAGTGAGTTTTTTTTTCGCAACCATCATGACATCATCTCGAGTGACGCATTTAAGAGGACATTAGTGCGCCAAGAATTATCGTGATGTCAATGAGTCATTGATTAATGAGTCAAATAGATCCATTTATTAGCTACTAGCAGTCCGCCGGGTATAAAACAAAACTTATAAAATTGTACCACGGTTGGGTTACCTTACTGAAATTTTCATAAGGAACCCTAACTTTTTTGGAAATATTACATTTTATTCACATGCTACTCTAGGAATTTCAGACACGATTGATATCATCATTTTCTTAATCCATAATTGTTTATTGCGCGATAAAATATACAAAAAACATTAAGATTTAAAAGAAATGGCAAAAAAAAGAGTTCTCTTCAACCTTATCATATTTAATTAAGTAAACAAATACAATGGTTAAGAAATGTTAGTTACGTAACTATTCACAGCAAAAGTTAATTAAAGGTTAACTAACTACCGGGGCGGTTTGTTTGCAAAAATATCACATCAAATTTTGCTGGAGTATAGAGAAACCTAGCTAGATTCAATTTTTTATATGTTTTCAATGAGTTCTTAATTATAATAAAGGAAATTCCATATATTTTCTTCACTCAGTGATATAAAATGACCTAATAAAATTATGAAAAGCTATTTGATACCTTATTGTCATAGCTTTATCGTCCTAAATACCCTAATCACTACTTTGCCAACTTCCTCACCAAAATCGCGTAACAACATGACCAATCACTTTATTTTGGTCAATTTCCCATTCATTTCCTTAACTCAGATATGACGTCATCATTGCTCAACCAGTCGTCATCTCTATTTCAACGGAATAGAGCTTAAATTCAAGGCTCGTGTGAGAGCAAAATATACATATTTATTAGAACTGGATAGAGTTCATTTTTTATCGTTTTATTTGTTCAACTATCAGGCACAGACTTCATGCGTTGTTAATATTTACTTATAATTTAGTATCTTTATGTTGGTAGCAAGGATATATTTCTACAGTACTAGCGGTCGGCGAAAGCCGTTATTGCGAAGCCGGGGTCGCACGGGTATTTAACAAAATTATCAAAAATTGCAGACGTTGGGTTTCACAGTTTTCATACGGATCCCTAACTTTTTTTAACAGCATTGGGCTTTCTGACATTGTATTGCCCCCGCACCCCAGTGACGAATTGTAAAGTTTATCAAGGCAGAGGCAGTCGTATTGAAAAGCAAGATTCTGCTTAAAACAGGTATTAAAAGTATTCTACATATGTCCGTCTCCTGAATCTAATTATTAGCCAACAATTTTCAGCCAAATCGGTTTAACCGTTCTGGACTTGTAACTAACACGACTTTAATGTATTTATTTCCATAGAGTCTAAGACCATGTTATGTTAGGTTCACTTAGGTACTCCATGTTAAACGGTTTTTGTTTTTTATTTTATACTTCTGTACAAAGATCTGAACCCTACATTAAATGACGACCTCTGTGGCTATATTATTATGTATGTCATTTATCTAGTACCCATAACACAAGCTCTGCTTAGTTTGGGGCTAGATGGCTGTGTGAACTGTCCAGAATTTTTTATTTATGATGATTACTTATGATATTTATTTATTGATGATGATGTTACATAGCTTCTAATACCCTTTTATGGTACTTACTATGTAGTAAGTACCATAAAAGGGTATTAGAAGAAAAACGGTTTAACATT
The DNA here is from genome assembly GCA_963931895.1 of Eupithecia pulchellata. NCBI lineage: Eukaryota > Metazoa > Arthropoda > Insecta > Lepidoptera > Geometridae > Eupithecia > Eupithecia pulchellata. The sequence continues at coordinate 5,717,748 of OZ007546.1, read as the reverse complement.
ATGTGTTAAACCGTTTTTCTTTGTTTATTTTACACTTTTATTTTAATACAAAGATCTAAACCCTATATTTACCTTGAGGACCACAATAGAGTCGGCCATCTCCGCAGCCATCTCCTCAAGCTTGGGCCCGATCATCTTGCAGGGTCCGCACCAGGTCGCCATGAAGTCGATGACCACCAGCTTCTCCCCAGCCTCGCTCAGGCGGGTCTTGAGATCGTCGAAATCTTTGATGTGTATCGCGGACATTTTGTATTCTGGGGGAAACATTTACAGTCTATAATGCACATACAATACTATACAAAAATGCTTAATTGTACAGGACATCTTTGATGTGGATCGCGGACATTTTATTTTTTACATTCCATAGTCCACATACAAAACAAAATTGCAATTTAGAAAAAGAACATAAAAGTAATTACTTAGGATAAGACAAGTACAATTCTATAAAAGGTAATGCATGTAGTCATCAGTTTGACTGGAAATCAGTCGCAGATTTTCATTACAGAAAGGGAAACTCGGCAACATTCAATATACAGGAATATAAAGGAATTTAAAGGTTTTCAGTTTGCATTTCACACAAACTATGAAATTTTCAAGCTTGCCTGCTTGAAAATTTCATAGTTTGTGAAGAAATCAACATTGTCCTAGATATCAACGGATAATAATAAAAGCACCTATGATGAATCAATAAGTAGGTGGAAGTTACTATACTAGACGACAAAAACTAATCTAGACGACAAAAAAGTTTGGGACGAGTTATGCTCCAACTCTAAAACTAACAATCTAACAAGGTAAAGGTTTCTTGTTCGCTTCTTTACCTAAAAAAGATTGAAGTGAACAATGAATCAAAGTGATCACTTTATTTTCCATTTTTATTTCTTATTTAACTTGTATTTTGTGTCGTGTCCAAGAGTCCTGTAGGGTCTAAAGGAAATAAAGCACTTTGATTTTGATTTTATACCCTGTTGAATTTGTATCCAATGGGGAACATAATTTTACTACTAGTCTTTTATAACGGGATATCTACCTTAGTACGGCATATTTACCATGATTTTAGAGTAGAGTGTAGAGCTTAGAGTTTTCCAATATTCCGACAGTTTCGTGCAATGATCAAGGAATAACTTGCAATACCTATCTGGGTTAGCTTTCATAGGATTTCCCCATGTGTGATAATAGGCAATAAATACAATAGCCAGTGGACTGACCAAGGCTGTTTAGATCGATAATAAGGCCTAGTTGTTCTGTGTATGAATGGCTGGCATAAGACCAGAAGCCGTTATAGGACAATGGTTTTATCAGTTAAAGTTTCATACTACATAATAAGGAATTTCTATAGGTGCTAGTTTGCTAGGAAATCGATATTCCTATCGATCGATACGTTTTGTGTTCAAATATAGAGAGAGCATAAGGGTGTTCTTTAGAAAGCTAGATTGCCCTTGGTCATTGGTCCTTCGAGATAATCTTCAGTTCCACCAATTGGACTTCCTGGTTGGAATAAATAAAGGATAACAGATAAAATATACTTTATAGACCTTCCTTAATTGTTTATACATCAAATGTCAAATTCCACCTTTTAGAAAAGAACACCATACTGAGCGCAACAGTACTTAAAAAATATCAAGTCTGTTTTTTTTTCTCATTTACTTTAAATTATTTGACATTATTAATATTTAATTTTATAATTGGACTGTAGGCACATAAGAGAGATAGATACTTTTAGTCGAAATAACCAGATTATTTGCATGTTAATTTAATTTTGAATTGAATGTATAATATAATAATAATAAAATATTATTAATATTTAATTTTATAATTGGACTGTAGGCACATAAGAGAGATAGATACTTTTAGTCGAAATAACCAGATTATTTGCATGTTAATTTAATTTTGAATTGAATGTATAATGAAATGTTGTACGCCCAAGTGGCAGAATCCAGCGATATAAATAAGTCCTAAGAACTGACTGTATACAACCTGATTCACAACAATAAATGAATTACTGTTATAAAATACCACGCAATAGCGCTATGTCTTTAACATTGCGCTAATTAAAGTACCTTATACTCTATATCTACTCTATACTAACTTACTACCTTTACCCACTCGGCAGAAAAAGAAAAACTATCCGTCAAAAAACATAAGGTCATAGGAACCGCAGGCTGATTACCTATCTCGCGACAGGTTTGCAACAGGCGTAAATCTCGCGATCACTGCTGTCAAACGTCAATTTGGTATTACCTAACAGCAGCTACAACAAAAACAGCAATCGAGCACTAGCTCTGCCTCTGCTGGACAATCGGTGAACTAAAATGTGCATTCTGATCGCATTCTTACTACAATTTGGTATTACGTAAGCTCTCTTGACAGCAGTACGACAGCGGTAACAAAGCAATTTGAACTGTCAATTAACAACAACCCCAGCACCTGTTGTTTAGCGATTGCTTACTGGTTGTTTGAGCTAAGAAAATAATTTTATGAAGTGAAAGTGCCTGTGTGAGCTCAAGAAAATTATAAAATCCCTAAAGCATTACGTGAAACTCTCTGATTTACGGTGGAACGATAAAAATCTGAGTAAATATCAATCATTTACCTACAGGTACATAAAAATAACTTTTGTATTTATTATTTGTTTGTAATTTGATTTAATACTCCTCTAAACCCTCTGAAATGTGTACAAATATCAAAATAAATTAGTGTTTGTTGTAGTTTCAAGATATGGCACGCGCTGTCTTACTCCTAGAGGCACTTGATGGCGAAGATAGGAGAAATTAACTACCTATATACTTGAGAGGGCTGGATTACGGCGAAATCTCAGAGATCAAGCTAATCCTTTGACTTTGTCAGATACTGAGTTTAGAGCCCACTATAGGCTCTCTAAAGAGTTATTCTCGCAACCGTGCCAAGAACTTAAACCCTGCCTGCAAAGTGAAGACAAACAATAATGAGCTTGGAATGCAAGGTGTCAATAGGTATCTATCTTCAAGTTAAATTCATTTTCTATTCAAGTCAATAGGAACCTTGTCCTTAGTACATAGTTACTAAAAGGTTTTTTATTACAGGTTGTTTTTATTACAGGTTGTAACGGCACTCTCATATTATGCCACTGGATCATACCAAACATAGCTTAATTATTTTCATAATTGAATTTATTGCATTTATTATTATTGAACTATACCACCAGAGAGCTGACTGCTGAGATCAGTGCTTTCAAAGTATTTTACTACACTAGTTTGTCCCATAAAGTTGTGGCTATTCATGTCTTCTTCATTTTAATAAATGAGGGTTTAATATTTAGCCCACAAATATACTCACACCAAAATGTAATTGCTTGATGTGGATCAGTTGAGCTAATGAGAAGTACTAATTCTAATTTATTGCTCGTTTTCGATTGTAATTTTCTTTGTGGAAATGTAGGTGATATGGTAACAAAATTCAACACTATGATAAAGACACATCAGCCATAGGCTGCTTGTCCATTAACAAATAAATAAATAATAATAATAATACTAATGTACCTATATAAGTAGTGTAGTGTGTTATACATTATGTGATTCTTAGTAAATAAATGTATTTCTAATGTTTGTACCTACTGTGTCTATTAATGTAAAATATAATATTAGGCAAGCAAAAAACCTGTTTAATTTTTTTTTAAATTATATGATTTAATTTATGGAGCATCATAGTGTGCTCCTATTCCTAAAACTCTATGTATTTGTGCAAAATTTATAATATTACTGATACGAGTATGAATCAGTGTAGCAATTTGTAAATACTAATTCTAATTTATTTCAATTTTTAATTGTAATTTTATGTGGAAAAGTACCTATGTAGGTAATAGTAATGATACTAGCTATGTAGGTACATAAGTAGTGTAGTTCTATGTGATTCTTAGTAAATAAATGTATGTCTAATATTTGTACCTACTGTGTCTATTTAGGTATGTAAAATATAATATTAGGCAAGTAAAAAACATGTTTTATTTTTTGACATTATATCAAGTAATTTATTGAGCATCACAGTATGCTCATGCAGCGCCTGTGCGACAGAGAGAGATGCCTCCGCTTGCAGGCGCGTGGCCTCGGCTTGTGTCTGCACAGCCTCTGCCGTTCTAGCGGTGGCATCAGCAAGCTTGCTCTCTGCATCGACTCTTCTCTGCTCCAAATCAACCACCCACAATGGTCTAACTCTTTGGTCTGTAAAATGTCAAAATAATCTAGGACAGCTTGAGACAACAAGTCATTTTCATGAGAAAACATTACAAACAGGAAGTAAATTTAAGACTTACCAGAGTTACCAGTCCTAACAGTAACAGCTATCCTCATGACATGGTTGCTGTTTTGGTTTCTGGGCCGTCTCCGTTGATGTGAAACCGGGCTTCCTGGAAACAACAACATAAAATAAATAGTGTAAATTTACTTTGCCTTAGTTTTAGGAACCAATAGCCAAAAAAATCTTCTATTTGCGGCCCTATTTTTTGCCTTGAACTTCAAGTCCACTCAGTATCAAGAATAAGAAGAAAACCGTTATCGCACCTCAGCTAACCCAAGCATGATATCTAGATGTAAAACAAGATTTCATACACGTTTCCACAGCTGCCCATTTATCGCCGCACCTCCGCCGTGAGCGTTTACCATGGTGGCGATTTCGTTCCACTCACGCACGAACTATGGTCTCCTTTGACCTCGCACCCAAGCCAACGCCTTGGCAAAGCTGGAGTGCATCATCAGGTGCTGCAGCAACTTTTCTAACTGGGCGACTGAAACTCGATGTTCCACTGAAATAACAAGAAGATGTTAGAGACAAAAAACAAGACTAAGTACTTATTATTTATAATTAGAACTGATTGATAACTTACTTTACAATGCAAATACCACGGAGTGCACGCAAAACCGTCAAAAACCACATAAAATCTTACAAAAAATTAGCAAACGTCGAAGCATTATAAACAATGAACAAACAAGTCAAGAGATCAAGAAAGACGCACAGAATATAAATTTTACCACAGATACCAATAAAAACTGCAATTATTTGTTTCCACCTATTGCTGCTCTGTTGCTAGTGGCGCTAGTGTTCACGAGTAAAGTGCATTCAGCGACAGGCGGGCAACAGGCGGGCGATAGGCTTCCGTAATACGGTTTCTTGTAACAATTTGCAACCGATTGCGGAGCGGTCGCTGTCGCGCTGCTGTCGCTGTTGCTACTGCAAAGTTTTAGATAATACCTCTGCCGGTCATAAGTAACTACGAATGATCGTTGTGACTGACTCATGTGCCAGAATGCTGATCTGGGTTTTTAGGTCAGCTATGGCGTAGTATGGTATCGGGCTATGTAATGATGAGGTCTATGAACATTTTCTTGACCTTGAAATATTTGACACGTTTTGGAAAACGAAGTGTCCAAACGTGGTTTCATTCGTTCTTCTTTAAGTATTTAGATCTTAACTATATATATATTAACATTTTAATATAAAAATTGTGTGGGAAAGTCAGTGATATGATAAATGAGTGCAAAATCTGACAAAACAGTTAAAACCCTAACAACATGGAAGTTTTCTTAGCAAATTCAAAATAATCTGCTGAGCTTGTACAATAATCTTTTTTAAAACACGACGATGTCAAGAAATCCGGTCGCTTGAGTGACCAATCATAGGGTCTAAAATAATTTTCGTTTCACCTTTTTCCCTTAGTGGGTAAATGGCGTACGTAAAACTCTGACATTGCATTGATTCAAATCAAACACAGATTAGATAGCAAAGACGTATTTAAAAGGTAATGGTAAAAGCGTAATACTATCAATTTGTCATAACTTTTAGAAAATAAACTTACCTAGTTAAAGTTTAATAAATAATATCACAGAAACCGGCACTTAATTATGTCGAAATAAATCGCGAAACACGTCTACTGCATTCGACTGCCTAGCCACAACTGGTTTACTTTACGATTTTGTTCCACTATTGTGTTGATCGTATTCGCCATGATTTCATTCAATAACGCGTGATGTCATAACGCGTTCTGCAAGTTTATTCGCCAGTCATCTAAACTTAGGAAATCGCGTTAAATACTATTGCATACAGAGTCTCAATAAGGGCCCTGGTAATTTAAGTGAGTCAGGCAGTTTCTATAGTCGTACTTTTCTAACTGATGCTAAAGTTCGCGTTAGAATGAGATAACAGGTACCGGTTTAGAATCGCGTCATCGACCTTGGAATTTTTATTTCGAGTCATCGTCTAGTACCGATTATTTGTCGTAGACTATGATTGTCGACTTTCGTAGAAATACACTGGATTAAACACTATCTGCCGCCTATTAGTAGGTTTTATATATATGAGGCAATGCAATTTACTTAGGTATGTAATCCAATCAAATAACTACATTTAGTTTGCGAAACAGGGATAATAAATTAAAATGGAATGAGTACGCCCATGTCCAATTTTACAGCAAAGAAATGATAAATATTAATAAAGTAGACTGTGAATTTCTAATGGGTTTGGAGATTAGATTCCAAGTGAGTTGCAAAAATTATCTATAAATAAATTCAAACGGATTGTCAAAAATATACTTTGCAAAAAAGCTTACTATAAAATATCAGATTATCTAGACGACAAAAAAGTTTGGGACGAGTTATGCTCCAACTCTAAAACTAACAATCTAACAAGGTAAAGGTTTCTTGTTCGCTTCTTTACTTTACCTAAAAAAGATTGAAGTGAATTAATCAAAGTGATCACTTTATTTCCCATTTTTATTTCTTATTTAACTTGTATTTTGTGACGTGTCCAAGAGTCCTGTAAGGTCTAAAGGAAATAAAGCACTTTGATTTTGATTTTTGACTTTGATTAAGATTAATACCGTTGTTCGCGCCTTATTTCAAATTGTACCTGTGTAGCCATAGACAATCCCCCCCTTCTCCTTACCTCACCTCGACTTTGTACAAGATCGAATATACGCGCCATGTTGGAAAGCAAATTACGCATCTTTTAATTTCTCTCCTATCTCAATTAGCAAGTCAGGCTTCCAGTCTCTAAAATATAAATAACACCGTTACCTCACGCCTAGGAGGTAACATTTTGGTCCTTCCTTCGCCAAATAACGAATCCTGCACCTACGGAAATACAATCTTACAACAAGAAGACTTGGCGGCCATTGCTGTGAAAAACTGCGCAATATCAACTGCACGTCGAAACGCAACCTGGAGGCTACGCGCTAAAGGAATTGAAGTCGGATTGGCATCTCATCGGTCTACATACGCATCTGGTGGGACCAACCATCCTTCATCTTCCATCTCCTCCCTGTTCCAATAGTGACACGTGTGCTAACCTGTTTCAGTGTTTTGTCGTGAAGGAGTCATCTCCGAAAGGCAGGAATTACAAAGGCTTGTGACGCTGCTATCACTGCCCATCCTGTTCGCTTTAAAATCGTGAGTATTCCTTCCATTCACACACCACCAAAATGTCTACAGACACCCTAAATGTAGAACCTAAAGAGAATCCTAGGGCTCGCGATAGGTCTCCTAGTACACAGTTAGGTGACAATCCCGCGCTAATTCGCGAGTTGCTTCGAAAACGAGGAATAGTTAAAGGCCGTTTGACTAAGTTTACTAACTATATCCAATCGCTAGTAGAAAGCAATCCTATTATTTCTCATAGAAATCGTTTAGATATTCAACTACGCATCAACGGAGCTACAGACCTATTCACAGAATTTAGTAGTATACAAACGCAAATCGAAGATAATGTTTATGATAGTGTGATTCCAGATCAATTAAGCTGTAGGGAATCTTTTGAAAATAATTATTATAGTACTTTGGCCTTAGCGCAATCACTGATAACTAGTGATGAGGTCGCTGACAGTTCTAAAGGTACTTGCGAAGGGTCACAATCAGTAAAACTGCCCACTATAGTCATGCCCACATTTGACGGATCCTACGAGCACTGGCTCGAGTTTAGAGATACATTTTTGTCACTTGTTCATAACTCTAAAAATATAAGTAGCATTCAAAAGTTCCACTACTTGAAGTCTTCGTTGAAAGGCAACGCATTACTGGTGATAGAATCAATAGAATTCTCCGCAGATAACTATTCCGTCGCATGGGAATTGTTACTGAATAGGTACAATAATAATGGACTTTTGATTCACAATCACGTAAAAGCTTTGTTTACTATAAACGCGCTAACAAAAGAATCGCCCTCTCAGATTAGAATGTTGATTGATACAGTTCTTAAAAACTTACGAGCACTAAAAATCCTAGGTGAGCCGACAAACTCATGGGATACGCTCGTTAACTACATGATTGTGTCAAAATTAGATAAGACCACGGAACGCGAATGGGAAACACACAAATGCACTTTATCGGCGAACGATCACAACACAAAACGCATTATAAAGTTGAGTGATTTGATAGGTTTCTTGCAGAACAGGGCAGACATGCTAGAAACATTGCAGCTTTCACATAACAAACCACAAACAGAAAAAACTGATAAGTCTTATAAAAAACAAGGTTCGCATTCACAAAATGTTTCTCACTGCAATGTTTCTAACAACAAACCCGGCGACCGTCAGTCTCGCTCCTACAAGCCGTGCTTGAAGTGCCACTCAGCTCATCCATTGTATTCGTGTTCAAAGTTCATAGAAAGTGATTTAGAATCAAAGTTGAAATTAATTCGCGATAATAAACTTTGTGAAAACTGTTTACGCGCGGGACACTCGCCTGATCAGTGTAACTTCGGGTCATGTAGGAAATGCAACGCTAAGCATAACTCATTGATTCATACCGAAAGTGCAGTGACATTTCATTCAAGTGTTCCTACTCAGTGCATCATAAACGCGGACACTGAGATCGCTTCTTCTACCACGGACTCGCTAATTCAGGTAAATAAAGCGCATATGCAGACTAGCTGCTCTAATTATATAGGTATGCATACGGTGCTATTGTCAACAGCCGTGGTCGAGGTAGCTGACATGCAGGGTAATTATCACCGGGCGCTTGCGCTTCTAGACTCAGGTTCTCAGCGATGCTTTGTCACGAAATCATTATGTAACGCAATTAACGCTCCGATATTAAAATCAACTCACGAGATTCGAGGAGTAGGTGATTCAGTGATACAATGTTCGGAAACTTGTAGCATTGAAATTAAGTCTCACGTCGATCAAACATTCAAGACACGCATTAATTGTTTTGTATTACCACAAATATCTTCGGGCATTTCAACCTTTTGTGAAAACGCACAGCTCTGTATTCCAGGCAACATAAGGTTGGCTAACCCGAATTTTCTCGACGTATCGAAGATAGATATTTTGATAGGCGCGGATGTATTCTGGGACCTATTAGAAGAAGGTAAAATTCGACTTCCTAGTGGGCCCTATTTACAGAATACAAAGTTAGGGTGGATAATTTCCGGTCCGCTTTATAAACAAACGCAAAGATCTATTCCCGTTCATTGTAATTTTAATCGTACATTAGATTCACAATTACGCATGTTTTGGGAAATTGAAGAGCTCCCTAAGGCTAAGGATACGCAGACTGATGAGGAACGTTTATGTGAAGAACACTTTACTCGCACTACGACACGCGATAGCGAGGGAAGGTTCGTTGTACGTATTCCTTTAAAACAGTCACCCGACGTCTTAGGTGAGTCATATACGCAAGCCGAACGCCGTTTCCTCGCCTAGAATATGAAGATTTAGGACACATGAGTCAAGTAGGTTCGCACGAAAGTCCATGTTACTACATCCCACACCACGGCGTTTATCGCGAGTCCAGCAGTACCACCAAGCTACGCGTGGTGTTCGACGCCAGTGCGACCAGTACTTCTGGGAAATCACTGAACGACTTGCAGCTAGTCGGCGCGCCGATACAGGGTGATTTGATTTCGATTCTTCTCCGTTTTAGACAGCATAAATACGTAGCTTGCGCTGACGTTAATAAAATGTTCCGCAATTGTTTAGTAGCAGAAGACCAGCGCCAGCTACAGCTGATTGTGTGGAGGGAAGATCCAGCGTTACCGCTACGCAAGTATACTCTCAATACAGTAACACAGGGAACAGCTTCCGCGCCGTTTTTAGCTGTTAGGTGCTTGAAACAGTTAGGTATTGAATCGCTGAATCCAGATGTTGAAAAGGTAGTTAGGGATGATTTTTACGTGGACGATCTCTTGACCGGTCATAACAATAAAGAAAGCTTATTAAAGTTGTGTGTATGCATAAAAAACGCTCTTCAATTAGGTTGTTTTTTACTTCGCAAGTGGATGTACAATTTTCCGTGCGATGATGATCATACCATTTCTGAGCACACAAAGGAAATTAAAAGTAACGAAAACATTAATTCGAAAACGCTAGGCTTAGGCTGGAATAATTTAAATGATGAATTCTATTTCAAGACTGAATTAGAATCTGATGATAGACCAGTCACTAAACGTTCAATTTTATCAAAAATTTCTCAAATATTTGATCCTTTGGGCTTATTAAGCCCTACAATAATAATCGCAAAAGTTCTATTGCAACAATTATGGTTACTTAAAATCGGTTGGGATGACGTAGTTCCTGCCAGTGTCGCGCGGAGCTGGAACCGGTTTCTTATTTCATTACAAACGCTCAATTCTATTCGAATTCCACGGCACGCTATAGGAAGCATACCTATGTATTTAGAGCTGCATGTTTTTAGCGATGCGTCGCAAACTGCGTACGGCGCCTGTGTTTACGTTCGCACGGTGAGTCGAAATAAAACAGTAGTAGTAAGGTTGCTTTTTTCTAAGGCCAAAGTCGCTCCCATAAAGGTTTTAAGCATACCGAGGCTAGAACTTACCGGTACGTTACTAGGTGCTAAAATATTAGATAAAACTCGTAGCTCATTAAATTGTAACTTTCGCAATATCGTTTTTTGGACGGACTCGACCATAGTATTAGGTTGGTTACGCATGGCACCAAATAAATTAAAACCTTTCGTTCAAAATCGAACTTCGGAAATTCATGAATTGACAAAAGATGTTATCTGGCGTCATGTGCCAGGTAAAGATAACCCCGCGGATCTCGCGTCGCGAGGTGCAAGTATTCATGAACTTTCTACTTCTTCCTTGTGGTGGAACGGTCCAGACTTTTTACGAAGCCCGAGTTTCACGCTGGATTCTTTTAGGGTTGAAGAAATATGTGACGACCTTCCTGAGCTGAAATCGTCAGCTGTTACATCGCTAGTGACTCAGACAACTAGTTCTTTGTTTCCGTTTGAACGTTTTTCTCAATTTCAACGTATGAAGCGCGCGGTAGCATATATGCTACGCTTCATTCATAATATTCGCAATAAAAATAATAGGTTTTGGAAACTTTCCAAAACCTTGGAAAGTGTTTGGAAAGTCTCTTAACTCGTCTATATTTAGGTATGCTAAATATAGACGAGTTAAGAGAATCGGAGAAAACGCTAGTGCGATGGTCTCAATTCGAAAGTTATCCTAATGAATATAAATTAATAAATAAAAACGCAATCATAAAAAATAATCACTTAAATAAATTAAACTTATTTATTGATAAAAATAAAATAATAAGAGTAGGTGGGCGTCTAGGCTACTCTGATGAGTTCTCTTACGATAAGAGACATCCTATTTTATTATCAAACAAACATCACTTTACTAAGCTTTTGTTTCGCTACGAACATCAGCAGCTACTTCACGCTGGTAGCCAGGCATTATTGTGCCATTTACGAGATACATGGTGGCCCGTAGGAGGTAGGAACCTAGCTAGGTCTATTGTTAACGCTTGTGTCAAGTGCACGCGCATGAGAGGAAAGGTACTTACCCCATTAATGGGTAATTATCCCATACAACGAATAACGCCAACTAATCCGTTCAATCGATGCGGGGTTGACTATAGTGGAAGTTACCTTATACTTAATCGCAAAGGTAGGGGCGCTAAAACTTCTAAGGCGTACGTTTGTTTGTTTGTATGCTTTGTGACACGAGCAGTACATTTAGAGCTGGTCAGTGACCTCACTACTGAAGGCTATCTCTTAGCATTAAAAAGATTTATTTCTAGACGAGGTAAACCTTTAGAAATTTATTCCGATAATGGAACTAACTTTGTAGGGTTAATGAAAGAATTTTCTAATTTTTTACGCAACTGTTCTTCTAACATTGTCGAATACGCAACTAATCAAGACATAAAATTTAAATTTATTCCCCCTTATTCTCCGCATTTTGGTGGTCTGTGGGAGGCAGGAATAAAATCTAGTAAACATCATTTGAGACGTGTGGTGGGAAACGCGCACCTCACCTTCGAAGAATTCAGTACATTGTTAGCACAAGTAGAAGCTATCCTGAATTCCAGACCTCTTTCTCCTCTCTCTCCCGATCCTAAAGACCTAATTCCTTTAACTCCAGCTCTTTTCCTGGTTGGTCGACCGCTGACTGCGCCAGCCAGCGATGACGTCATCGACGCTCCAGTACACCGACTTCAGCGCTACGAGAGGGTGGAACAGATACGGCAGCACTTCTGGACCCGCTGGGCTAAAGAATATATTTCCGAGTTGCAGATACGCAAAAAAAATGGAACAAGCAGCAGACAACTGACCTGCATCCAGACTCGCTTGTACTTATCAAAGATATGAACACGCCACCGCTAAAGTGGCGTATGGGTCGTGTCCTTGCTACCATTCCAGGAAGGGATGGGATCTCAAGAGTAGCAGATATACAAACTGCTACGGGCATCATTCGTCGGGCCTACGCGAAGATCTGTCCACTCCTTCCAGAAGAAAATAGTGAATAACTTTTCACTTTTTGAAAGCTATAGCTTCCAAGGCCGGGGGCATGTTCGCGCCTTATTTCAAATTGTACCTGTGTAGCCATAGACAATCCCCCCCTTCTCCTTACCTCACCTCGACTTTGTACAAGATCGAATATACGCGCCATGTTGGAAAGCAAATTACGCATCTTTTAATTTCTCTCCTATCTCAATTAGCAAGTCAGGCTTCCAGTCTCTAAAATATAAATAACACCGTTACCTCACGCCTAGGAGGTAACAACCGTTAATTTTAGTTTTATTTTGTTAATAAATATATAATATAATTAATATATATAATTAATTATATTAATTATATTAATATATATAATTAATTATATTATTATTATTATATAATTATAATTAATTCCGTTAACTTTTAGTTTTATTTTGTCTTAATCATAAGTTTCGAGAATAAAGAATTATTATCTTATCTTATCTTAATACCTACCCGGCAACCATTCTGTTTATTTTTTTTTCATAATCGGGGAGATTTAGCATTGCCTATGTTGTAAGATAGACTAGAGGGACAATTAGACAAAAGAAATACATCTTCAGTGACGAAATGTCCTAAACAGTAACAAAATATTTTAAAGCGTCAGGTTTCACCTCTGAGATATTCACAGATGAAAATACATGTTGAAAAACCACACCGAAACCCATTTTTTAACCTTTGGGATAATTCTTATATGAAATGTTTAATGTCTAATTAGTGTCCTCTATCTACTAAAAATACAAAATGGTGTCCAATACCAGGCCAGAATCAAACCTCTGAATTAGGTATTAAAGAATTGTCATATTCTAGAATATTCATGGTAATACAGTAAGCCTCGTTTATTATCAATTTTTGTTTTAAAATTTCAATAGTAGATACTTTTTTTAATGCATGTAGATAGGTGAATTATTAAGTTGCTTTGTTTCCAAAACAAGATCTAAAGTAAGTTACATAAATAGATTTTATTCAATAACATTGAGCTATCATGGAATGACATTGTTTAATTTTATTTATTATACCTAATTTCTTAAAACATAGGACTTATTTTATTCGATAGTATATATTTTATTTAAACCTTGCTTCTGACTTCGGCTTTGCAGGCATCTTTCAGGAATAAAAATCATACTCAAGTCCTTTCAGGGATATCTTATACCATTGATTAATAGCAAAATGCTTCTGTGAGAGTTATTTTGACTTGAAGAGTACTACGCGTTTTCCATTATTTAATTATTTGACTTTTGTTGAAACTTGTCTAAGTGCTTACTTTGTGAGCCTAAAGAAAGAAAGTTATTGAAATCTAAATCTGACTGTTATACTGCAATAATAATTATATTTTTCTATAGATAATTCCAAATAAACAAACACCCCTGAACAGATAATGTAGACCCTAGAAAATATTAAAATCAAAATGTGTCAATTGGGACACTATGTCCCAATAAATTTTGTCCGTATCGACAGCAAGTCGAACAAAATATGAGCAGTAAACATACTGACCATAAATAGGGAGTCTAATTATGACAAGTGCCATTCAGAGGTAGCTGCCGTGGGTACCATAAAGTATGTGAAGTGACCAAATTAATTGAAATTTGTCATGGAAACTGCTTCAATACTGGGAAACTTTGAAGGGCTTTCAACCTTGTAGTAGATTATTTTAGGCGACCTCTATGACACAGCAGGCTTGCGTGAGGAGGTCTCAGGTTCAATTTACACCTCAGGACATAAATTTTGTATTTGCTGATATTTGTTTGAGGTGTTCTAGGTGTTTCCTATGTGAGAATATCTATGTAATTGCATTAAATACATAATATCAGATAGCTTGTTGTCATCATAATACAACTAATACAGATAAGGCTGTGTGAACTGTCCAGCATTATTTGTGGTAGGTGGCCAGGGCACATGTTCTGAAGGGAAGAAATAATCAATAACAACTTAATTCTTTTTTATAATAATCAACTGTATGAAATTTGACTTGTCTAAGTGCTTATTTTGAAAGCCTAAAAAAATAAAGTTATTGAAATCTGAAATAAAAACTGTTACGCAGCAAGATAAATAGAGCAAGCAAGTCACGGTATGGTACCCATGGGGTGGGATTAGAAGCAAGGGGTTCCCAAAAACAAGATGAGATGACATAAGACTTAGTCTTGGGCCTTACTGGACACAAAAGTCCAAGACCAGCCTCAATAGAGGCAGTTGCAGGAGTCCTATGCCGAAAGGCACACCAAACTAGGAGACATTTTGTAAAACGCAACACAGAATCAGAAGCAAAAATAAGATAAAAGAAAGATCTTTCTACTTTTGTTAGTTTAAGAATCTTTTCATTTATTGTATTATAACTTGGTTCTGCAATAAAAGGCTATATTGCTATTACTAATTATTGACTTGTAATAATTTAACCTTTACCAGTGGAATGTCAATCTTCTATTATTTGTGTTATGTATATGGGTAATTCTCATTTTCGATAAAATTTACTGTTATTACGATTTTCTAACTTATGATAAGTAAATAAGGTTATAATGATTTATGTTATTAAAGTGTTGATAAAATACTGTTATTCCAACAAATAAACGTATGTAAAATAAATACTGTTCCTAAAATATAAATAAATATATCCTCTAAATTGTCTCTTCCATGTATGTGATCACACCAGTTTTATCCAAAGAAAAAAATCCTGAGCTTTACCTTTCGTAGTAATTACATAAAATCGAATATAAAAATTATCTGGAATATATTAACTTTTTGATTATAAGAACGAATGTATCTAAAGTTAACTAAATATTACTGAACTTAGGGCTTAAAGTTTGTGATCAATATTTTTGTCCCCCCCATGGAAGGATGTCACACCTTGTATAATTCTAAAATAATCGCACGTGTTGCTGAACGAAACTGGGTATAGACAAGGTGTTTAGCAACACCTTTCGATTTAGTTGTCAGTTCCTGTCGCCGGCGTAAAGTTTGCGAGAAAATATTTGACAAGTTTTTTTTCTCAAAATTCGTCGAGCATAACCTGTCACATCTGTGTCGATCGTCAGAGATATGTTTTTTTGATTATTTACTTGAGAGTGTGTAGTTTTTATGTGTTTTTATGTCAATAACACATGGCTAAATTCGCATGTTCGTTCCTGATTTGGAGCTTATGTTATCCAAGATTATACCTAAAAAAATCCCTTCCATGGGGGTCACTTCCACGGTTCCGTGGATAAAAAGTTGCCCATGGAAGTGACCTGTCATCCATAGAAGTGACAATTGTATGGGATATGGGGTGGATTTGAGGTGTTTTTAGGAAGGTGTTTGTGTTTTTTGTCGAAAATGAGTTTTGTGGGAATGCGTAGCCTAGTTTTTTTTTATATTTTACAAGGAAAACTCCAAGAAGCTCCTTAAAAGCCTGCGGAGGAGCTACGGCTGGTAAAATGAGATTGTGATCGAAGTCGATGAGCTTGGATCAAACAAAACCCTGCTTTATTATGAAGGGCTTCTGTTCCGTAATTACATAATTACGTAAAGATTTTAAATTTCTGAAAAACCCGTAACTGTAGCATTAAAATCCGTAATTACGTAAGTAGCCAACATTATTCTAAACAGTATGGCATTACTACAACCGGTCAATATTGAAACTTAACAAGTGAGTTTTCTTCCGTAGGATATAAATTAATGTGATAATTATCTGTGATTCCTTTACTTCTCCGCGACTAATATAACGTCTGTGGATAACGTACTTAATAATTATTTTTGTGCTCTAATTGTCCGCAGGAAATACCTGTGCTGCATGTGTCTTTCTATGTAATACGTATAATGCTGTTATAAAATTTAGCCGCTCATTACTCATTTGTCGCTTAATAGGCACATAGTTCAAACGCAAAGTTCAAGAACTTGGTGAGTAAAATATTTATGTTAAGTTTACTGTTTGCATTTATAGATAGCATAAGAGATAAAAAATTACAATAGTTAATCAAGATTATAAAAATGATTTTTGTATCTCCTAAAATCAATGCATATCAATATGGATTTTAGGCTCGGAAGGGCAGTTGTGCGTTGTGTCTTTTAAAACGTAGAATTATTTAATTTAATGCGAGTTTTTATTGTTGTGTTATTGATTGTATAACTTTATTCTTATATCCATACTGTAATGTATTTATTTTTGTTGGTACTATACCTACTGATACTGACTAACTGATCGAACCATAGATTTTTAAGTATTTTTTTTTTAAATGATTACAATTTTAATTTCGGACAGTAATAACTTGAATGAAACTTTTGAAGGAAAAAATATTTATGAAATTCGTAATTACGTAGTGACGTTACTGGATAACCAAAATTCGTAATCAGTTACCTTATTGCTATTTCCGTAATGGATGGAATCCCTATTTATATAAGGCAGCTAAAAAACAAAGAGAGCACGATACCTATGCAGAAATAATTAGTAGCTGAAATGTCACCGAGAACAGCGCATATTACGCAAAGAGTAGAGACTGAATATTTTTGAAAAGCTTACTGTATAAGTTGTTGTATTAAAATAAAATATCAGTTTTAATGTTTGAGACTGATTATGACTGCATTTTTAATAAATACTTAAACTTCACTTAATATTCGAAACCTAAGTAAGTAATATTACATTGGATGTGACTTACTAATTATTAAGAACACTAAACCTACTACTTATTAAATAATGATCGTTCTGGACTAAAAAAAGCTGTCTTTATATTTTGCAAATAGCTATTTCTTATACTTTCCATGGATTATAAGTAGGAAATGTCACTTCCATGGAACGGAGGTCACTGCCGTGGAGGCATTTTTTTTTTCAGTTCCATATATTTCAGCATTCAGAAGGCTGCGAGCTCGGCGAGTATTTTTTGTATTAAGGGCAAGCTCAAAAGAATTCAAAACCCATCGTTAATTATATTAAAAAGACGATTTCACTTGCTTACGAAATTTCAAGTTCAAAAATGAGAATTACCCATATACTAGCGGTCTATGGATGCAACTATCTGAAAGTGATTTGTGTTTACTGTTAGGAACAACCACCTTCCAATAGTCAAATGATAACAATTTAAACAACCTTTATTGTAAACCAGTGCGTGCAAAAAGCTGCCAAGAATTTTACAATATGGCATGAATATCATCATCATAAAACATAATCATCAACATTCAGTACATTGATTGATTTAGCAGCAGTAATTAGTTCACCTATTCACCAGGTAAGTAATCTTACCACTATACTGTATAACAACTACAGCATATTCAAGGAAATTGTTTCAATTCAACATGTCCATATTTTACAGCCATCTTGGACAAAAACAAGAAGTTACAGTAACATTAATTTCATATATAGCCAATAATCTATGTTGGAACACAAACATAATGGATGTATAGACAAATCTATTAGAAGCACATGAATAGGTATTGTATGTGCTAGGATATATGATAATATCTTTTATCAGATAATGTTGAGGGTACCTACCTAGTAAATAAGGTACATGATTTTGTTCTACGAGTAACATCTGTAGTGTAAAAAGAACATTTCTTGAAGTCCTAATCATCAAATGCAACATAACGCCCACTTACAAAGAGCAACGCAACTACGAAAATGAATAATCAATTTACTAGAACCGAAGGGCCTTGATTATAGCTATTGACAAGGTCATTTGCAAATCCAGGCTTGGGCATGGGAAGTTTTATGCCATTTTCCCCAGAGAATTCTGTAATCGTAATATCGGGAATAAATAAGTAAATACTCACGGTTTTTCGATGATAAATAAATAAAATTCTGAATCTGAACCGGCAGAACACGCGGTGACAGCAGCGCAAGGCACGAAAAAGTGAAGTTTATAGAGATGAGGTAAAATATTACACGTAATTATTATTATCGATGTTACAAAAATCCACAAGTAGCTTCACTTACTACTCGTTTTTGAAGTAGCGAGTGAAGCATCACTTGAACATACTGAAGAAGAACATAATGTCTTAAAGCGTTAAGTTTCTCAGGTATTCAGATATGAAAAATCACATCAGCCTATTTAGTAAAATAAAGTACGTATGTCGGTTTATAGTAGGTGTATATTTTAGTTTTTTAGATCAAGGCTACAAATTTGACACTGGGTTTTTAATTTATTGTTTATTAAAGAACATAACTGAGTTTTGTTGTTTGAGAACTGAGTCATTCAGTTTCAAGTTATTTTGGTAGTGTTTAACGTACATTATAATAGTACAGTTGGCTTACTTATGTGATAAGATAACTTAAACTATATGTGTTTACGTCTAGTGTTCGTAGAAATACTCGGGAACCAGCAAAAATGTGAAAAAAGCCACAAAATTATTTTATTTTGATTAGGGGAGGCCTATGTCCAGCAGTGGACTATTATAGGCTGGTGATGTGTGTGTGTGATGTGTGATAGGGTGAGAAATACAATTGTTGGTAAAAAAATTAAAATACAACTTCTTTTGATTTTTTCTCATGTCAAAAATGAAAATGCCCTGCATGACATGAAAAAAGGGTAGTAAACTGGAATTTACTGGATTGCGTGTTTATTTATTTATTTAAATAAGGAAATGCCAACAATACACACAGTAAAACATGAGCAATAATAATTAATACATATATAAAGTTACTTCTTAAAGAATAATAATGGACTTCTAACAGTCATGCACAACATTTACTCAGGATGTATAGCACAAGTAAAAGCTAAAACTATATCCTGAACGGGTATAAGCTTAAAATTAATAACTTTACAAATAAATACATTCCATAAAAAAGAAACATTTTGTAACGAAATTACAGGTGTGCGTCGGCGTCGTAACAAAATGTTTTCTTATATCGACTACTTTAGCACGTCCTTAAGACCTATAGACAAATACACAATCAAAGAGTATTTCATTCGTTCATTCGTCCAAATTCCGTTCCTCTGTTGTCTATGATTTGAAATCGACATAGACATTTAGTTGACTTAAGACGCAGCTGACGTTTGATTGATCCGTTTGAAAAATTGTTTTGTTTGTTTTATGCCTCGGCCGGTCGCTGGCGGTCGAACTTGAAAATATAATATTCGAAAATTCGAAATTTAGTGAATATCGCGTTCAGAAAATTAAAAAAATCACGAAAATGTCTGCTAATATTACAGAAATCGGCTCGCAAAGAGTAAAAAGTGTTACAAATGGACAGGTAATATTTTTATCACATTTTTCCGATGTTGGGAGCGAAAAGAAAATTTATGAAAGTTTCCACTGATTCATTGTTTGAACTTTCACTGTTTTTCTTCTCATACACCTATCTATTTATCTGTTGGACGATTAATTACTGTCTGCTAAGATTTCATGTTAGCTGATCAAAAGTGCTACCCACAAACCTACATAACTGCAGCTGCTTGACTTTACAAACCAGCTTAATTTTAGAGCAAACTTTGGTAAAACATTGCTGTTAAAGAATTGTTGGTAGGAGTACCTTTTTTTGTAAAATCGAGTAAATAATGCTGGATATATCACACAACATCCTCTTGCCTCATATAGCTCGTGTGTACTAAATAACTGATATACCTACTTAATTTAAACTAAGATGATTTCCAGCTGATTTAAAAATTGAGGTGTCTCTACCTAATAATAGAAACCTTTCTTAGTATGGATATTCCATTGTTCCTTATCTATTAAGTCCTTAATAATGTTCTTTTCCTGCTGTACAATAAAGCATAATTGTATTGTAATAGCAAAGTGCTACCAAAAATATAAAATTATTTTGATCCTGGTAATTAAAAGCTATTTTTTTATCCTGAAGTAATTTTATTAATATTTTTGAATAGCTGGGTGCCCGCCGTTTTGCCCCCGTAACTCCCTATTCCATAGAATTTGCGGGATAAAAAGTGACCCATATGTTATTCCAGTTCATAAACTATCTGTGTACCAAAGTTACATCAAAATCGGTTGAGTCATTTTTGCATGAAAGAGTAACAAACATTCATCCATTACAAAACAGAAAATACTCAAAATAATCAGATTAAAATAGCCTTCTCAAAATTCCTTCTAACGTCATACATAACTTCACTTTGGAACACACAATAAAATAAATATATAAATACATAAATAATGCTGGACAATCCACACAGCATCATCCAGCCCCAAGCTAAGCAGAGCTTGTGTTATGGGTTCTAGGTGACTGATATACATAATACAATATTATTACATAGATAGATATTTTTTATTATAAGTACATCTAAATAGAAATATTCTCTATGGAACACAGGTAAAGATCATTAATTACTTACAAAAAATATTATACACAAAAGGAGAACAATGGAATATCCTCATTACCAAATAAAACCATAAAACTATCTACTAGCCTGTAAAACATTTAAATCAATAAATAATGCTGAACAAACCACACAACATCATCTAGCCCGAGCTAGTGTAACGCTTGTGTTATGGGTACTAGATGACTGATAAATACAAAATATAATATAGATAGCCATTTTTTTATCTACATAAAAAGACCAGAACATCCGGAACAAACAGCAGAGTGTATAACATGTCCTGAGATGGGAATCAAACCGTCGTAGGCGGACCTTCTCCCACCGCGCCACAGAGGCCGTCAAGTAGTAGTATAGTATTTGTAGTTGCTATGTAGTTACTACGAAGCTGGTATCTTTTCACAATAACCAGTGACCTAGTACAGTGGGCAGTGAGGCGCTAACTCAAGTCTTGTAATATTAGTTGGGTGCACTGTGCAAGTATTGAATAGCTTGTGTGATTAGTGGAAAGTGGATACACTTAGATCCAATGATTGTGTATTAGAATCGGGGTGGTTCATCAAAGTTTTCCGAAGTTTTGCGAAAGAATCACTACATAGTATAACTACATAGTATAAAACAAAGTCGCTTCCCGTTGTCTCTGTCTGTTCCTATATGCATGGATTTAAAACTACGCAACGGATTTTAATGCGCTTTTTTTTATAGTCATTAAGACGATAGGTAACATAGTATTAAACAAAATCGCTTTCTGCTATAGCAGAAAGCAAGAAAATGACAGACAGATAGATCTGTCTGTCCCTATGTATGCATTGATATTTAAATTTACGCAACGGATTTGGTTGCGTTTTTTTTTAATAGACGTGCGATTCAAAAGGAAATTTTTTGGATCAGCATTGCACCCGTGCGAAGCAGGAGCGGATCGCTAGTTTATAATAACTGGTTTAGAACTTCTTCTGTTTTATTGATCTCTCTTTTTTTTGGGTAGAGCTGAGTGAGTAAGCAAAGAGAATGATAATAATGTGCTTACAACAACAGCCTATATAGTCCACTGCTGGACATAGGCCTCCCGTAATGAGCGCCATGTGCCATTATTCATTATTTATGGGTTATTGCCCATAATCCCCACGCTGGGCATGCGGGTTGGGGATCGCAGTTCGGTGGAATTGTTCTACAGAGGGCGCTGCTGCCCGCCCTCGGTGTGTTTCCCTTAGTCGCCTCTTACGACACCCACGGGAAGAGTTGGGGTGGTGCAATTCTATGCCGGCACCACACGGCAAATTAAGGTGCTTGGCAAGCCTTAAATATATTTTGCTCTATTAATTATTTTAGGTACCTACCTACCTCTAGTTTGCCAGACACTTCTATACACCACTACATTGTGCAGTGACTCATAAATAACTGTAATATAGTTGTATATAAATTTCATAAAAATATTAATAACGATGTTGGTACCACCACCCACCGTTATTCCGTTCATTTTTATTAGAATATAAACACAGGTTGGAACCATAGTCAAATTTACAGTTTAAAATACAATACTATCGCAAAACCAGATTATCAGCAGGACGTGTGAGCGTTTAAAGTACCTAGTCAAAATTATTTGAAAGACAAAAGCAATTCGATATACGCAGTTTGAATCATCAATCATATTATTAAGCACCTAAGGTGTTAAAATATTTTTACTCATTGTTTCATATTTTTATAGTTGTCGCGTTAGAAAGAAAGAAAGAAAACCGTTTATTTTGGCTTACACAAGAAAATATGTACAAAAATATGCAGAATATGTACAAAAATAACCTTAAAATAAATAAAATAATCCTTAAATTATATTATCGTATACAGCGTACTGCCGTGTGGTGCCGGCATAGAATTTCACCACCCCATCTCTTCCCGTGGGTGTCGTAAGAGGCGACTAAGAGAAACACGGGGGCGGGCAGCAGCGCCTTCTGCAGAACAACTACACCGAACTGCGATCCCCAACCCGCATGCCCGGCGTGGGGATTATGGGCAATAACCCTTAATAATGATGCCATCTATGGCTCATTAGGGGAGGCCTATGACCAGCAGTGGACTATTATAGGCTGGTGATGATGATGATGTTGATACAGCGTACGTATGAACCAAAAAAGGATGTAGGTTAGGTAATGTTCAAATAAATGATTTATGATTTGAACATTGGCCCAGGCCCTTGAGGCCTATGGTCGTTCGGTACGTTTCATGGTCATAATACGACGGAAGCTAGTAATTCCGATGCGTAATTAACTCGCTATAGAAACCACGTCACTTGAAAACAACATGTGCGAATGGCCTTCGAAGAATCAATCTGTCATGATTGCGTGTTCTAGAAAGAATCTAACTTCTATAGAAATCAATACATAATGTACGGTGGGAAGGTCCGCCTGCGACGTAGGTGGTTGCAGGTTCGGTTGCCGCCGCGGGTCAAATATTTGTACGATCTGCAGATATTTTCCTAAACAAATATCTGCAGATTTTACAAATACAGACCAGTTGAGGTGTTCTGGTCGTTTTTTCAGTTTGTAAAAAAAATATCTATAGGACGTTGACGACTTCTGATTATTCATGCGGCTCCCTAACTTTTTAGCAAATTTTCTAAAGCCGTTCATTAGGGAAAATTTAGCATTCTAATGTTGATTCTAATAGTTTCGGGGCCTATTCAATTCAAACAAACAAACAATCAAATCCTTCTTCCTTATAATATTATTATATATACTACATCTATCTTTATTGTGACGCATTGTTAGTCTTAGTTGCGTGCTACGTATATTATGTTGTATTATTATGAACCATGGATCAAGGTTTTTGCCCCCCCCCCCACTTCTCCTACGGCCAATACTTAGATCGATAATATTGATACACTAGCAGTCCGCCCCGGCTCCTTACGGATATTTAACGGAACTCTAAAAAAATATACACACTGCACGTTGAGTTACATTATTGAAGTTTTCTTACGGATCTCTACCTTTTTCAAAATATTTTATAGCCTATATTCATCAGGGATAATGTAGGATTGTAATGGTGAATAATTTTTCAAATTGGTCCAGTAGTTTTTGAGCCTACTCAATTTAAAGTAACAAACAAACAATCAAATCTTTATAATATTTGTATAGACTAGCGGTCCGCCCCGGGGTGGTGCACGGATATTTATAAATGTTTACACACCTTGTCACGTTATTTACATAGGTACATACCCCTAATTGTTTTGAAAATGTATAGTCTATGTTCATCAGGACGAATTTAAGATTCCAATGGTGAAAGATTTTTTCAAATCGGTCGGCGGCGGTCCAGTAATATCGGAGCCGGTCATGATTGCGTGTTCTAGAAAGAATCTAACTTCTATAGAAATCAATACATAATGTACCTACGGTGGGAAGGTCCGCCTGCGACGTAGGTGGTTGCAGGTTCGGTTGCCGCCGCGGGTCAAATATTTGTACGATCTGCAGATATTTTCCTAAACAAATATCTGCAGATTTTACAAATACAGACCAGCTTGAGGTGTTCTGGTCGTTTTTTCAGTTTGTAAAAAAATATCTTTAGGACGTTGTGTCACTTCTGATTATTGACATGCGGCTCCCTAACTTTTTAGCAAATTTTCTAAAGCCGTTCATTAGGGAAAATTTTGCATTCTAATGTTGATTCTAATAGTTTCGGGGCCTATTCAATTCAAACAAACAAACAATCAAATCCTTCTTCCTTATAATATTATTATATATACTACATCTATCTTTATTGTGACGCATTGTTAGTCTTAGTTGCGTACTACGTATATTATGTTGTATTATTATGAACCATGGATCAAGGTTTTTGCCCCCCCCCCCCTCTTCTCCTACGGCCATTACTTAGATCGATAATATTAATACACCAGCAGTCCGCCCCGGCTTCTTACGGATATTTAACGGAATTAAAAAAAATTACACACTTGCAGTTTGGGTTACATTATTGAAGTTTTCTTACGGATCTCTACCTATTTCAAAATATTTTATAGCCTATGTTCATCAGGGATAATGTAGGATTGTAATGGTGAATAATTTTTCAAATTGGTCCAGTAGTTTTGGAGCCTTTTAAATTCAAACTAACAAACAAACAATCAAATCTTAAATATTAGTATAGAATAGACTAATGGTCCGCCCGGCGGTGCTCGGGTATTTAAAAATCTTGTCACATTATTGAAGTTTACATACGGGTCTCTAACTGCTTTGAAATTGTAAAACCTATGTTCATTAGGACGAATTTAAGATTTTAATCGTGAAAGTTTTACTATTAGACCGCCGCGGGGCTGTCCAGTAATTTTGGAGCCTATTCAATTCAGACACACAAACAATCAAATCTTTCCTCTTTATAATATTTGTATAGAATAAACGGCCTCGCTCTTAAGACCGCATAAACGTAGTCTAGGACGTTCTGTGGCTTGGGGCCCTATTCTGCTATTGCTGCTCTGTGAGTGTACTTTCTAATGCTTACCTTAGATTAGAAGCACTGTACCAACCTAGCTTAAGTCTTCAAAGAATAAATAAATGTTTTATGTTTAGTGATATCGTTACAGAATGACATTAGTATTCTACCTTTTATGATAGAATCAACAGATAGAGGGCAACGCGTTGAAGGTTGAAACCATTTTATCAATATCTCTGTGGAAAGCGTACCGTACGCGCTTTCAAGAGTTTTTTTCATCTAACGTTTCTATGTGACGGTTCGTCGGCAATACCATTGTCACAGTAGATGTAGTAGATAGATAGATAAAAATGTATTTTGTTACTACTAATAATATACAATTTATATTAAACATATTTTTTTTCATATTAGTAGAGCAAGAACGGGCTTTCTTGTCTAAGGTAGAATAGAGAAAAATTACGTCACTTTGTCATCGAATGCGTAAATTATTTGAAATGAACTTCTTCAACTTCAATAATGAACGCAATGTATGGCGATACGATGTCATTATTGTCAATTCTACCCTTGAGAACAATCACCGTGCTTGGCCTACAGTATTGCCTTTCAGCGAGGCAATGCAGTCATCATCTTGGATACACTTCCACCCGGATCAGTTGAGCTACCTGTAGTTTGTTTGCAACAGTCTGCACTATGGTGAACATATTTCCAAATTATTAATCATTTTGGCACTACGTTTGTATGGTAAATTAATCCATCGCCGTAGCCATAAAGCCGCTAGCAATGGATTTGCATACCCCAATCGCCTTTACGAACCCACGGAAAGAGTAGGGTGGCACAAATGTAAGTCTTTATGATTAAATATCCTTTTTGTTACAGTCTGTGGAACTGAGGAAGTTCTGGGAAGATAAGAATGTTGCCATCATCTTCTTTCGCCGTTGGGGATGCATGTTTTGCAGGCTTTGGGCTAAAGAGGTAAAATTTTGTGAGACTGTTACGAGATTGGCGGCATATTTTGTGTTTTTATCTCGTAATCATACAATTTGACAATAATTACGAATTTATCATAAGGTATTTCCATTACTTAATTTACTATACTCCGACTAATAATAACGGTAATAATATGGATCAGTTGAGCTACTTCTTTTTCGCACAAATTTCGGAGGATGGCGTTGTCATCTGCGACACAGTTTCTAAACTTCTGCAAATGGCATCGTTTTCTATTTTGAAATCTGTAACCATTTGTCCTACGTTCCATATTAAAATAATTTATATAAAAAATAACAAGTGTCTGAGGTAGATGGTTCGCGACGCCTACAGTCCCTAAGCCCTACCCACTTCTACATATTGTATATATTTATTATTATTTATTTATTAGAAATATAGTACAGCTATCATTACAGGCACACCTAATGCGAATGTGCACTTATTTAATCACAATACTTAATAAAGTGACAATCTTAATCCATTCAAATATTAAATATTTCAGCTCGCCGAAATAGCTCCCATCCTTAAGGAGCACAATATCGGCTTGATCGGCGTAGGCGTCGAAGAGGCCGGCTCAAAGGAGTTTGTTGATGGGAAATACTTCGATGGAGGTGAGATACGATACAATTCTTTATGTCAGTATCTGGCGCAGCGCATCAGCAGCCATACAGCGGGGGAATGCAGCCAGCGTCTTGGGGACGCTTCCGTGTGTCATTGATATAGATCAGTTGTGCTGTAGGTTGTTTGTAACAGTCTGCAGTTAGCTTAATTGTTTCGATTGAATTAAATTGTTATTTTCTTTGTAAACTAAGGTTTTAGCCCAGTTTGATTGTTTTTAAATACTGTATTACCTAACAAAAGAATACAATTACAACCAAATTAGAAATATAAATTACAATTGAAGCAATTGAGCAAGCTGCAGTTGCAAACAATCTACTGGTAGCTCAATTGATCCACATCAATAACAGTCGGAAGAGTTTTGATTCTTTCAAGTTAGATGTCATAAACAAATAAGGAAAGCAGTATCTAATAAATAAAATAATAATATATAATAATGCGATATACTTAAAAACGGCTTAGACACTTTCTAATAAAGTCTATTATAGACTTTATTTATTGAATTAAACAATTACAACTAGTATACATCTACTAAAACGATTTCAGTAATTCGTTTTTTGTATTCTCTGAATAGATGTGTTTAAAAGTAAATAAAAAACAGGGCCAAAAAAATAACTTGTAGATGATACGAAGTATACGGGGTAAATAAAATAAAACAGGGTAGGTCCCTTATTCGGCTCTTACGAAGCGGGAATGAGTTGGAGGGGTATATTATTTCGTCATACCTTTTAAGATATAACATTTACAATTGCGAATAGAGCTAGATAATAGGATAACAGATATGTTTATTCTTCTTTCATACCATCAATAAAAAAATATGTTATTTTAGTATTTACGCAACATATTTTATCAGTCACTCTTGCTCACGTCCGTATCTTATCTTTATCTTATCTTAGGCCTATAATTTTTAGTAACATCTGTAGTTGAAAGTCCTCATATTATCAATTGGTAGCTATTAATCAATATTGTTATCAATTAAGCTTCAGATTTGATGAGAATGATTGAAAATGGGCTTAAATATTAGACACGTGGAATGTCTGGCCGTTTTAGGGTCCCGAGATCGGTTCGAAACACTTATGGTCTCATTACCCTAGGTTGAGAGGCTGTCCTCCGTTCTAGTGCTTAGATTTAACATTGTCTAGTCAAACTGTACTTTTCATAACCTATCTTGACCCAAACCATAATTGACAGATCAGACTTCAAAGTAATAGATATAATTCAAAAGTTGTTTGAAATTATCGAAAAATACACATAGTTATGAGTTCAATTATCAAAATTCGTCAATTTGATTCAATCTAAAGCAATTTCTTACAGAGCAATTCGTTGAAAACTAATTATTCTTGATAACTTGAATAGCCTCTCCATTAATGCATAAATCGATCAACTTTTGACCCCGTTTTGAAACTATTATGGTTATTAACATACCAGTCAATTGTGACGGTATATTTAGTAGAAAAGTATTTAATAATAAAGAACATAACAGAATAAGACGATTAGAACTAGTATTTACACTTATATCTATTTCCTAAAAAACTAAGGCGTCACCAGAAGGCTGAGTTCCCAGAATGCTGGCAGCATTGCCACGTTGGATGACGATGCTAATTCATATAACGCGTATATTGTTATCTTTGTTATCTTTTGGAAAAGTGTACCTATATACCTACTCTATTGAAGAGCTATAAGAATATCGGTAATTATGTAGACTTGACTTGATTAGACATGTCTTCTTTAATTTCTTTACAAACATCTAAATTATATAATTTTTAGTTTATTTTAATTTAAGGTTTACATACAATGTATTTTGTTAATATGGAATAAATAAATATCAAAGTAAATATATCAATCGTATTGCATATTGTCGATCACCTACTTTCTGTGAGGTCTTCATAAATTGCGATGCTGCACAGATTCATGCGCCATGATCACGGAACAAAATATTAGATAACGCAAATCATGGTAAAAATTCCGTCATAAATTACATTTGAACCGGTCTGGCCGGTTGTGGCGTAAGAATCTACCATCGAACTAAGGAAATCTCTTTAACTAGATGGGTTATAGGTAGATGATCAATAACCTCGTAACGGCGACTTGGGTAAATCAAGACCAACAACTTTTGGTCTATGACTTTTGCCAAAACGAAATACAACACAACCAACCCCTTTCATTAACGCAACCCCATTGTCAGCATAGTTTATACGAAGCCAGTAATGCTGGTGCCAGTCCTGCATACAAGCCAGCGTTGGCCTGGCCCCTGCTGTTTAGACGGTGCCATTCATTTACGGGTTTTTCTTAAAAAACAATGACACTAGAACTTCTACACCGTACGGACGTTCGCCAGTGACTGGCGAGATGCGTCTACACGTGTCCGCAAGGTTTTGTGTGCTTATAGGCAGGTACATTGGTGTTGTGGTCAATTATAGATAATTGAATGCATTAATTGAGGATTTAATGAATGTGACGTTGCGCAAATGTTTGTACAGTCAGCGTAAAAATAAGGTGGGCGGCATTATGTCCTGTCAAAGTTAAAAGTCTGTATTTTAATGCATGACGCTTAAGTCAGTATATTCTGGAGGCCTACTTTCGAAAACTAAATTCGAAGTTCTGGGTGACAGATCGCACGAAATGACTAACCGTACCAAGTTATATGTATACTAATATTATAAGAGGGAGAATTATTTGTTTTGGATTGAATAGGCTCCGAAACTACGGCACCGATTAGAAAAATTCAGAGATACATAATCCCTAATGAGCATAGGCGATAGAATATTTTCAAAAAAGTTTGGGATCCGTAAGAAAATTTCAAAAATATAACACAACTTGTAAAAAAATACTAATATTTGAAGTTCACTGTACCTAATGAATGTACGTTTATTCGTGGACTATGGACATTGTTTGTGTTGAAATAGAAGGATAATACTTATCTTTGATACGAGGAAAACACTTCAATTTTAGGTATCTCAGTAGGCTTATAAATCCTACTAATATAATAAACGCGAAAGTTTGTAAGTATGGATGGATGTTTGTTACTCTTTCACGCAAAAACTACTAAACGGATTTTTATGAAACTTGGTACACAGATTTTTATCTGGAATTACAATGGCCAGAAAATCTCACGGGATCGGCAGTCACGCGAGTGAAACCGCGGGCACCCAGCTAGTATAATATAAAGTTTGTTAAGGGTTATTAATTATATAACTTAAATACTAAACACATTATAAACATATATTTAATATAGAAAACATCCAGAACACCCGTATCAACAGATCAGATTATAACAAATATCTATAGATCTTCGAATATTATAAAAAAGAAAGATTTGATTGTTTGTTTGTTTTAATTGAATAGGCTCCGAAACTACTGGACCGATTTGAAAAATTCTTTCACCATTAGAGTCCTAAATTTTCCGTGATGAACATAGGCTAAAAAAATTAGGGTTCCGCATGAAAAATTGTTTTTTTTAAATACCTTCCCCTGCGAAGCCTGGGCAGACCGCTAGTACACTATATATTTATATACTTCTATATTTTTATCACCATCATCATCAGCCTATATTAGTCCACTGCTGGACACAGGCCTCCCCTAATGAGCGCCATAGCGCCCTGTCTTCAGCTTGTCGCATCCAGCATCTGCCATCCATATATTTTTATACTTAACCTATATTTATGTGATTTCCAGATCTATACTACGTGGAGGATATATCAACGTACCAGCTTCTGGGCTTCAAGAGGTTCAATCTGGTCTCCATCTTAACTTCTCTCTTCTGGAAGCAGTCCCGCGAGGCTATCTACAAGGGAAGAGATATGAGTACGTACATACATATACAAAACTAGTCCAACCCGTCTTCGCACGGGTATTTAACAATAATTTCAGAAATATACACACTTACACGTTGGGTTTCACAGTTTTCATACGGATCCCTAACTTTTTAGCAGCATTGGGGTTTTTAACGTCGACTCGACTCTCGTTAATGACACTCCATAACTGACAGTGGCAGTAGAGAAAAAGCAAGCAGCGAAACCATGATAAAAAAGAAGTTGAATATATTAGCGCACGGTTTAATTATAAAATTTTTCATGCGGAACCCTAACTTTTTTGAAAATATTCTATAGCGTATGTTCATCACAGAAAACTTAGGATTCTAATGATGAAATAATTTTTCAAATCGGTCCAGTAGTTTCGGAGTCTATTCAACTCAAAAACAAAGAAACAATCAAATCTTTCCTCTTTATAATATTATTAGTATAGAAAACATATATTTGAGGCATATCATATACATATTTACATACATGTAAGAGGCGACTAAGGGAGACACACTAGGAGGCGGTCAGTAGCGCCCTCTGCAGAACAACTCCACCGAAAAGAGATCCCCAACCCGCATGCCCAGCGTGGGGATTATGGGCAATAACCCCCAAATGATAAATAATGCAATCCATGGCGCTCATTAGGAGAGGCCTATGTCCAGCAGTGGACTATTATTGGCTGATGATAATGATGATAACGTATACATACAGTCTATAATTTTATATATGGGAACAGATATGAAGAGACACCTATGAGAGTTAATAAAAAATATAAAAAAAACATAGATAAGTATGGCATATACAGACGGCGGTTCGATAATTTTTGAAACTAAAAAAATGATAGTACGTTCATCCTACTATGGAAAATAATAGCAGGATTTGACGTACGGCAGTACACTTAGACATTTTACGTAGATTTTAATTAGTTATATTATTATTATTCGTTAATTTTATTTTGTTTTCTTTAATTTTATTTTATTTATTAGTGTACTGTATATTTGCTCTTGTATTTGGAATATTATGTATTATATGGAAGTGTCAAATAGAGATTAATACACAATATTAATATGCAATATTTTTGGCTTGTGATATTTGAACGATTTTAGGTGGTAATTAAATGTTACCAGTTGAAATATTTTTTTGTACTTACCTAGGTTTTTTGTGATTGTCGTATGTCTATCTATCTTCAACAAGCGACACCTATCTCCACGGACCTTCTACACGGGTCTTACCTAAAACCCATGGGCACAGATTTTCTACACGGGTCTAACCTAAAACCCATGGTCACAGATTTTCTACATGGGTCTAACCTAAACCCCATGGTCACAGATTTATCAGCGGACACAGTTGGCGATGGCCTACAGAGCGGTGGGATGGTCATCGTCAAAAATGGGAAACAAACGCTGCATTTCATTCAACTACGCCCTGCCGACAGATTGCCTAATTGTGATATTATGAAGGTTATGACCTTTTTGCTGGAGGGGTTCGGATATGGATTTTGGAATGATGTGGTACCTTTAAATAATTCATAATCCTGCATGATATAGGTACCTATTTTTAATGTAATCTTATTTATTCCTTAAGACTTTTACTTGAAAAGTACAATCCTATCGTAACCTAAATTTATTAATAACGAACAACACAAACAAATAACAAAATTAAAGTGCTCAGTTAAGTTGAAGGTATATTTGAAAATTTACATTGAAAATGTATATTTTTAAAATGTGTGGATTGTCCAGCATTATTTATTTATTATTTATTAAACTTACGCGATCTGAACACAAAAAATCATCCCGTGATCACGACAGTGTGTAAGCCTGTTGAAACGTCGGGAAAATAGCTGAATAAAGGAAATAAATACGCGTTAAAATGGATCTAATAATAATGATATATTCAGGATATTGTTCAGTGACAGAATAATCAACTAGTCAATAATCAAATTAGTACACAAATGAAATACAAGATGGCGCTATTTTCAATGACCGCTTTCCAGAATAAATAGTGGCGCTCGTTTCGCTCAGCGCAACCCCATTAAACCATAGATGGCTCAATACCGCGCACAGTAAATGTTTTAATTATATAATTGTTGATAAAATCATTCCAAAGTCCACCCCGAGTTCCTCAATTCCAGTATTTTATTAGTATTTACTAGTTTCTCGTATTTAGAGCTAGGTGGCGACCTCAAGGGCGACTGGGTGCAAGTTGGTGGCGCCCTCTTGGTGCAAAAAGGCGGGAACTTGCTCCGCCATTTTGTTCAAACGGGCCCGGGAGAACATCTGCCTAATTTGGACATTTTGAAGGTAGGTTTTCGAACCAAAGGAATTTATTCTGAAGTTCTAGTTTATAATTATTTTATAATGGCTTCTGATCGCGGTATTGCACGTTTTTTTCCAGGACATGTAGAAATGTCCTTTCCCAGGATACCGTCTATATCCTTAGGTAAAAAGAAAACATACAGACAGGGAGGCAGTGACTACTTTATATGTATACATAACATAATGTAATTTCAGTATGTTAGTATTAGTATGTATAAAACAAAGTAATGGACAAAGCTTAAAGAATTAGCTAGGTAAGTCGGCCATATCTCATGAAAAACCAACAACCGCTCGGGGTAAACGAGTTCTTGCTTGGAGATCGCGGCTTGGCAAACGTAGTGAAGGACGCTTTCCGGTCAAAGGATATCTTGCAAAAGACTGCAGGCAGATGCTGTATGTGACAAGCTGAAGATAAGGCGCTATTACACCCATTAGGGGAGGCCTAATTTTTATTTGCTCTCGATTGCTTTCGTGTCACTCCGGCCACGATAGGCCTATTCTGATCGAAAGAAGGGAGACCTATGGCCAGCAGTGGTATAATATAGGCTGATGATGAAAATTTGGATATCTAGGAAGAATGCTTAGTTACAGTTTGATTGTTGCAATCTGTAGAAGTAATTTTTGATATTTCTTTTTTTACATTTCAGAATTTCGGTCTCGAGCAAGAGTATAAGCATGAAACGATGGCGAACAAAAGCCGCGAGGAAGCTCTGTGCACTGTACGTATTCAATCAATAAGTAAATAATGTTGGGCAATCCACACAGCATCATCTAGTCCCAAGTTAACCCCTAGCTACCTACCCTCTATTTTAGTCACACAACTACCTACCCGCGGTCTGTGTGACGTCGGCGATATCTGGCTCCAGTAAACGAAATCTATGGCAGTGGAAGATAATTTGAAATAAAACTTATATTTAAATGAGTTTTTTAAATAATATAAAGTGACAAAAATATAAAAATCAACATTGTTTATTCACTAAACTAAAATTTCTTCTAAGACCTGAGATATAACATAAAAATTCAACATATTAAGAAAATGAGATCTATAACAAAAATAACGTAAATCACGGACTTCTCTTTACTAATTTCTATAAATTCAGCAATTAACTAATAAAACTATACACTAATATCAATGTAAAAAGAGTTATTTTTTAAAAATTACATGTCATGAACTTTACAATTTTAGCGGCAGTAAAAATACACAACATGTTTGCGTATCATTGGTTTCTTGCAATGAAAACACAAGTAATGGGTCTTGTGTTTCTACTTAGGATCACAAACAGGGCAGGTCCTACGAGTTTCCAACCTATCTGCACCAGCATCACTTCCAATAGCCGCCGCAGGAAGCGGTTCCGCGTTGAACTGCAATACCCGACGAAGAGAAAGTTGCAGCATGTAGCTTTTAGCTGAAATGCTCGATATAATCAAACTTTCTTAAGAGTTTAGGGTTGTCTATACGCAGTTCCGAATCTTCCCTCCAACCAGGGCACAATATTTTGATCATCAGTAGCCATTTTGCACTAAAATAATAAAAAATACTTAATGAAAAAAGTCACTTAACTACCTACCCGCGGTCGCTCAGACCGCTGACAAAAGTTTTTTACACACCAAAAGCAAACGCGCGCACCTATGACCTCGAAAAGCGCAGGCGTGGTACTGCGGGTAACGGGAAAAAGGTACATAGACGCACGATATGTAACAATGCGCACACACTTCGTAATTCACAAAAATATTATCGCTGGTGTCCGTGAGACCGCGGGTAGGTAGTTAAGGGTTAAGATGAGCTTGTGTTATGTGTAATAGATAACTTAATACATGTTACATAAATATTTTCTGACTATACATAGAAAACCGCCAGAACACTCTGAACAGATAACTGCAGATGGTACTTACATTTGTCCCGAGGTGGGAATCGAACCCGTAACCTTCTGCGTCGCAAGCGGACATTTGGCCTTCACGCCACACAGGTTGTCTATGTATTTAGATGTATTCATGGGCGACTCATACTAATTTTGATTAGAATATAATAGAATATTTTTATATAAACAACCTTAAAAATAGTAATAATTACAGACAAAATATTAATGTTTACAAAAAAAAAATGTACCACGAAAATGCTAGTATGCTGACCTATCAGCATTTTCGTGGTACACTCACGACTGCATCTGAAAACAGCTGTGTTTTGAGTTAGATTTTACTGAACCAGTGTGAAGTAAGACACAACAGCGCAGAAATATCTCTATAATTGGTATTAATTCAATCATTAATTTTACTCGACCGGTGTGAAGTTAGCCAACAACAGTGGAGAAATATGCGTATTGTAGGCTATGTCAAACAGAATAACATGGGCTGATGATGATGATTGTAGGCGAATGTTATACCTACATAAATAAATAAATAAACCGCCTATCGGGGCCACGGAGGTGCAGATTTAAATTAGCCTAGCATTATTTTAAGAATAGTTTTTGTATCTCATTGTAAGTGATATTTTTTTTTTAGAATAAACATCTTTAAATGTAGTTAGAACCAAACAAACACACTCACCCCAAAATTTCCAATTTCCAGACAGAAATCAAGTCATAATTGGAAAAGGACCCTTTTTCAAGCCACCATGGCCCCTATTCACACCATCTGGACGGAGCGACGTTGTAAATCTTACAAGAGTTCTTGGGTATAATAGTATGTCAAGGGAACTAGAATATTCGACAGAAGCTAACAAGGTAACTTTTACACTATTTAAAAAGTTTGAGAGCAGATGACAGCTTTGATTTGAATTGGAGTCATGTTTGCTTTTTTTTATAGGTAAGTCAATGATAAGTTTTTTTCTTTTTTTTTTGGAAGTTTCGTTATAGAAAATCTTAAGATTCAGAGTTGACTATAAACAAAAACAAATAGTCAAATCAAAACTATAAAACATGTAACATTAAAAGTTATTTAATATGCAATCAAAAGAAAAAAATCAAATCAGAATTATTTTCTATTGAGATTTGGGTTACAAAACCTGTATGAGAACATAAAAAAACACATATCATGTTTATCCGATTAAAGTAATTTTAAATAGAAAGTCTGCTCAAGCTAAATTTTGTAAGATTTGTGTAATGATATGACCTTTTGTAATTTTTAACCATGACAGTTTCAAAAGTAAGTGAACTTATTATTGACCATTTCATAACTAAGGAGGTATTATTTGTCAGTATTCTTACCAAATTTTAGGGAGTATATACATTATACAAGGCATATAAAGTATTTTAAATTAAGTTTTCTTAATGTATTAATCAGATTCGAGGGTTAAGAATTAGATTTAGGATATTAATATCTGTGTGCTTACTCTGTAGAACAGTTCTCTTCGTTCTTTAATATTTAAATATAAATAAATAAATATTAAACCTAAACTAATCACCAAAGAACAAAGTTTTTGTAGAATATTCCAATCGTGGGTCAATATTTTAGTTTCAAAGAAGTCAATGACTAATATAAAAAAAAATTAAATCAATAATTTTTCGGGATAAGCGTGAATTTTAAATCTTTGCTTATCAAAATCAGTCAAATAATAATAATAATACAAATATTTATTAAAATTGTCAATGTAACAAAAATGCTATACATATTTTACCCGTTTAGAGTATTTAAAAATCTTTGCATATCAAAATCTGTAAAGTTTGAGCTATGGCTAAGAAGTACTTTATCTCATCTTGACACATACCGAAGAAAACCAGAAATATCAGATTTTTTTTTAAGTTTTATGCATTATGTTTTAGGTTTATAAGAGGGTAAATAATTAGTATTTTTTCTAAGTTTGGAACTCCGTGTTTGGTTGGTTGAAATTTCAATAAGCATTAATATTGGAACTGCTTTCTAGAGTAAGTGGAAATTTTAATTACTGTATTCAATTCGACTGTATTATAAAAATATCTAGACAAGTACTAATGATGCAGCAACGACATAAAAAATCCAAACAAAATTCACTACAGACATAAAATTGTGATTCTACTCAAATTTATTAATAGCACTGGCTAAGACCAAAATAAGAGGATATAGAATTTTTGTATTTTTTTTACATTCTTCTTCATTGTTGTATGGTTTAGTACCTATTTATTTTACCGTTTTTGAGTATTTTTAAAAGCATAATAATAATATAATTGAATATACTTTAAAAATAATGCTTAATTATATAAAATTACAAGCATGAAGAAAATATAAAAGTAAAAATGAGTTTAAATGATGATATTTTAAAACCAAAGTTTATTCTATACACATTCCTTTATTATTTTATATTGTTTTTTCATGCGGTGTTGATTTTTATTGAGTTGTCTTTTGTTTTGTACTAATATTGTTTACGCCATATTTTTGATGTTTGCAGTACTTCACAAAAATAACAAAAAATAAAAAACATGATACAAAAATGAAGAAAAAGGTAGAAAAATAACAAAAATAAAAAATACATACACGAAAATTTTACTTTAAATCAGCGATAAATAATCATTAATTGTTAATAAATAACGATATTCAACTTAAAATTAAAATAAAACTTTCTTGGATACAATCTAACAGAGTCTATTAGAAGCTTTAAAACCAAACCATTGAAATTTTAACCAAAATTGTATTAGTTATTAGAAATATGTATTATTTATTTTTAAATTGTATTATTCTTATAATGAACAAGATGTAAAAGACGCTTACACCAAAATTAATTTAATTAGGTTCATTGTAAAAATATTTATAGTGTTTTTTTTTTACATAATGTTTTTGTTTATGCTTGTTGATAATGGTATTTTATTTATGATTTTGACATTAAATGTTTAATCTGTTATTGTGTCGTGTTATTTATACATACATTAATATTATAAATGCGAAATTAAACTCCTGTTCATTAAAACAACATTTTAATTGAAAAAAAAATATTTGTTTTCACTCTAAATGTGACTTTGTTAATAACAAAGAAAATTACAATCAATTAAGATAATGTAGAAACAAATTAGATTTCTAATACTTAATATGCACAACTATTAAATAATAAATAAATTATGCCGGACAATCCACACAGCATCATCTAGCCCCAAGCTAAGCAGAGCTCGTGTTTTGGGTACTAGATTGATATACATATTAGGTATAATATTATTACATAAATACATACTAAAATACTAAGAAGACTTGTAACAAATACTAATATGTGGCGTTCACAATTAGGCCAACCATGGCCGCAGCGATATAAAAGCCACCAAAAGCAAAAAAAAAAACAATTTTTTGAGTAAGTAGGAATATTTTCTGATCTACACGGAAATGAATCGTTTTCTAAGATGCAAACAAAACAATATTATCAATGTTATCAACTATTGAGTTGGCATCTTCCTTGTTTGTTACAACTTTATGATGCATTTGTTGTCCAATAGCAATGGCTTTGTCACTTAGATATAGGTATTGATTTGTAAATTATCTCGTAAAAAAAACGTACAAACGTAGCAAAAAATCAAAATCAAAGTGCTTTATTTCCTTTAGACCTTACAAGACTCTTGGACACGTCATAAAATAAAAATTACGTAAGCAATACTGTGAAATAAAGGGATCACTTTGATTCATTGTTCACTTCAATCTTTTTAAGGTGGCCAAAATGATTTGTAATTTGTGCATAATGTTCAGCATGGTTTTTTTAATACCATAAAGATGTCAAAGGCCCGCCTGATTTTAAGTGGTCACCGCAGCCTAGGCCTGCTAAATCAGGAACATAGGTTTATACTATCGTTGTTTACACTTGAGACTTTTCCTTTTGACATTACATCTAATAACTCAATTAATATTTTAGTTACTGTCTCTGTTGCATGCCGTCTCTCACAATTTGTACACCGTAATCGGTAAAACATGTTGACACCTTTATACCTATCTATAAAATCTTCTAACTACACATGTTTATGCAAATAAATGATCTTTATCTTTACCTTTATCTTTATATTTATATTTATCTTTATCTTTATCTTTAAAGGTCACCGAATGAAGTTTTTGTTCAGGTGGTAGGTAAGTTAAAAAAGTTTAATCAGTTGATCTTGTCCC
Organism: Eupithecia pulchellata; assembly: GCA_963931895.1. Classification (NCBI taxonomy): domain Eukaryota; kingdom Metazoa; phylum Arthropoda; class Insecta; order Lepidoptera; family Geometridae; genus Eupithecia; species Eupithecia pulchellata. Next base: position 5,678,596 of record OZ007546.1, on the reverse strand, counting down.
CATTGAGGGCGAGATGGACGTCTCTTCGGTGGCTATGCACGAATGGTCGTATTAACCCGTAGATAATGAATTCTTCAAACTACGATAGTTTTAATGATACAAATCTTGGAAGGATCGAGTGATTTGTGTCTGTACTACTTGTTATTAATCTGTGCAAAGGCCAAGACATTTCTTATCATTGGTTTATAGTTAACAACAAAACAAACTATCAATTTTGTATTATATCAGTATTCGGTGAGACTTGTGCAGGGAATTACAATTTAACTGAGTATTTTTGAGTTATTTTAATATGAAGCGTGCTGGAATCTAGCGGTTGGAAGGTTATTTATATAAGGACTTATATATACTCTTTTACATTGTTTTATCGTGGAAAGTTTGACCAGTGAAATAGTGCTGGGATATTTATCGATAATTTCTGTGGATACATGTTATCGGCAATGATTTCAAGGTAAATTATTAGTAGATATTATTTTTTTACTGTTTAGCATGTACAACTTTTGTAACTAGGTAATACAACTCATGCGAGGTATAAATAATCCGTGTACATTTTTAAGTTAATTAAAAATGTGTTGGAATCTAGGAATGTGATAAATTTGCTCTTTCATGGCTCACGGAAGGGCGTTATTATTTAAAGGTGAGGTCAGAAGGGTGTCAATGGATGATTTTAATAACGTTTATTAAGAGTGTGCAATAAGCAAGTTTGTAATTCGAAATCGTTATTTATCTCGGAATCTGTAAAAGCCACCACCTTCTTATTTAGGGAAATATTACTTCGAACTTTTATCTTGCATTACCTACGTGTTTAAAAAACACGATTGGTAAACGTTTTTCGACAGGTACTTAATTTTTTTGAAAAATAGGTGTTTTGTACACTTTTGCTATTTATCTCAGGAACAGCAGACTTTTTCTGTTGGATTTTGTTTTGTTATGAAACCTAGAAGTAAATCTTTATCTTTTACTTTTTGGATTGTTTGTCGAGATAACTTTTAATTTGGTAAAAACCGCTTTGGCGCTATAAAATATAGCGCGAGTCTATCGCTCTAGACTTCTAACTCACAAGAAAACCACATCTTGTCATCCCGCTCTAAATCTCGTAGCGGCGTTATTGCACACTCTTAACTCGATTTAAACCATGATATTGATATTTATTCGTATCTTTTTCAGAAAAAGCCTGGCTTATACCATAGTATTAGCAACCATAATACGGTCAGCAACAAGCCATAAATGCCACGCCTGCTTTGACGGCATCTGCTATTCAAAAACAAGGATCATAGATGAAAATCGATTCTCTGGGCAACTAGCTGTCGATAGAAACGAAAACATCGTATATTTCCACTATGAAGATAAAAAATCGGAGGATCACACAGCTGGTTTCGATCTAGATGATATTCGGTTTAAAATGATCCCCGGTATCGATTTCTCGTTCGCTCGAACAGTCGATCAGATCACTCGAGATGTTTATATAAGTGGTGCTCAAGGAATTTATAGGTACAACCCTATTGAGAATAGCACAACGCGATTTGGACTGTTCGATAAAATTATATGGCATATGCAGTTTAAGAACAAAGTTTACTACACTATTTTCAAGACAAAAGGCCTCTTTACAATAGAAAAGAAACAATCAAAATCTGTGACTGTGAACCCGCTGTCAAATTACACGATCGATGATTTCATAATCGATGGTCATGAGGATATCTACTTTCTGAGCGAAGGCAACGTTTATCGATTAAAGAAAGGCGGGAACAGCGCAACACTATTCAAAGATGACAGCTACTCTCTATCCATAGACAAGAATGAGGTCGCACACTTTATGCATAGCGGGAAAAGAGGTCTCTACAAGCTAGACCCGAAAACTGACGATTTGATCGAAGTAGGGGCATTTGGTAGTGGTTTGCCTCTTAGGTTTGTGTTCGATAATAATAATAATGTGATTTTCCACGAGAATCATAGCAGAAAGCTGTACTATTTGATGCCGAACTTTGGAAGATGTGTAGTGTCGTATAGAACTAGGGCTAATATAAATCATAGAAAGGGCATGAAGAAATCTGGAGAGGAAGATATTAATGGCAATTATTCTACGGGTAGATTTCTAGTTTTTAGTCATGTGAGCTGAGTTGAACGATTTAATTTATAGCTATAAAAAAAGATTGGTTGTTTCACGAACTCTTTAAAGATAAGCATAAAAAGTCCCTCGTAAAAGGGGTTAAACATTGGTGTTCTTCCAACACCAACAAGGTTCATAGCTAACCCAATTACATATGTATAATAATAATAAATGTTATATAGGCAAAGCCTGCAAAGCCTGATTACCCAGTCCATATAACCACACATATGAATACAAATGTATTCCTATGTCCAGCAGTGGACTATTATAGGCTGGTGATGATGATGATGATGATGATGAATACAAAATAAAATTTCAATAATTGTGTACCAAACTATTCTGCAAATGAAAGAAGTTATCGAGTCTAGATCTAAAATCTACATAAGTATAAATCAAATACGATAGAAAAGTAATAATTAGAATATTTATTCACAGTGATGGGTTTACAAAGTAGAAAATATAAAGTGTATTCTAGTTAAAATAGGTATAAGTAGTGAATTTAATTTCCTCTTTTATTTTATTTAACTTATTTACAATACATGCACGAGGTATAGGTATTTCGTTTAAGTTACTATATATAGGTTATGAAATTTACAATAAAATTAGTTATTAAACTTGGGATTATGGGAAATCAACCCCCAAATGATTAATAAGGTTATCTATGACGCTCAATAGGGGAGGTCTATGTCCAGCAGTGGACTATTATAGGCTGATGATGAAGCCTGGTGTGTCCCACTACTGGGCAAAGGTCTGGTCCCTTCACGAATCTCGGTCCTGACCCAGATGGACCCAGGCATCGTAGGCGTCAGTTCGTCACGCCGTCGTTTAATAAAATTATATTTGAATATAACATCAGTTGGTTTTATTTTGTTGCATCATTGTTGGTCTAATTTCCGGGTTCCGGAATAAATTTTTGAGATAGGGCTTCTTTTTTTAAAAGATATAGGTACACAATATACTGCGATATAAACTGCATGTTTTAGATGTTATTTTGGATTACATCTAAAACATGCAGTAGGTACGTTCATGATAATTTTCTATAGGTACTATAAAAAATATTCTAATTATTTGCACGACTAACAACTTTATTACGTAGTATTAAATAAAATGTAGATAGACAGATAGAGCGACATTTTAGTGGTAAAAGTCTATTAATACTATTAATAAAATAAATAAGTTAAATAAAAATTTAATAATAATAAAAATTTAATAATAATAATGAACTGATAAATAAACAAATATTAAGAATTGTAATCGACAAAATAACATCTAATAAAGTAAACAATTAAATTATCAATTTAAAAAATGATAATTATGATAATTAGCAAAATGAATGGTAAAATTTACACATTTTCGCCAAGAAAATCATCGACCTCATATTACACCTCGATGTACCCATATGGGGTATTATGCTGTCTACAAATAATGTTGCCGTGTAGGTCACAACACAGTAAACACGTTTGCATTACTATGCAGGCCGGCCCGCGGTCAAGTACGAATCGTGAGCGCCATAGACAAACATTTACTTATAAATAACTATTTTGGCAGCTTTCGTGTTCGTGCATTTTGATAGAAGGCTCAAAAAGCCGAGGATGAGAAATTAACGGAACGTACGGCGAATTCTTGAAGTGGGTACGACTCCTGCATTGGGAGGAATAAATGAATAATGCTGGACAATCCACACATCATCATCTAGCCCCAAGCTAAGCAGAGCTTGTGTTACGGGTACTAGATGACTGACATACTTAATATTAAATATCACATAGATACCTAGATACTTTTTCACAGATATGTAAATATATATCTGTGTACTTTTTAGTATAAATAGAAAACACTAGAACACCCGGAACAAATTCAGATCGCAAAAAAAATTGTCCCGAGGCGGGAATCGAAACCGCAACCTCTGCTACGCCGCGGACCTTAGCCCCCCGCGCCACAGAGGTTCTCGTGGATGATTGTGCGATTCGCAAATAGTTATTCCGGGTGATAATGAGTATTATTAATATCTAATAAGTGGGAGAAGTAAGATCTGCACTGACATCCCACAAGGGTGTATTGTCCCCCATGTCACCAGGCCCGAACCAGCCCAGCTTCTTGAAGTACCGGACCGAGACTTTTGGTGATTGACAGCAATTGACAGCTTCGTCACTCATTCACTCTTCCCGTGGGTGTCGTAAGAGGCGAATATGGGAGACACCGTGGGGCGGGCAGCAGCGCCCTCTGCAGAACAACTCCACCGAACTGCGATCCTCAACCCGCATGCCCAGCATGGGGATATAATGGCGCTCATTAGGGGAGGCCTAGAGGTCCTGATAATGATGATGATGACAATACATCATATACCTATCATAGATATTAAAAGTCTTAGGGTCTTGATAATATACATAGTATAATACCTTAAAAAATCATCCTTTTTATCAATAAATCCTATCTACATCGAGATATTTTTTTTGTAAATATAGAAAACGACCAACGAAACAAATACGTCCGGATCGTAAAAACATTTATCCCAAGACGGGAATCGAACCCACAACCTCCTGCGTCGCGGACCTGCGCCCACCGCGACGCAGAGGTCGTCAAAATATGTCCCTAGAAGGTAAAGTAGACTCCAAAATTATTGGTATTATAAAACCTCAAATCGTTGCGTGTCCGAATCGAACTCTGGCCAAATAGTACAATAGAATCAGTTGGACGCTGTCCAATAAAACATTTATAAATACAGTCAGCGACAGGAATATTATGTAGATGTATCGAATTTAATAATTTATTTGCCGATCAGATCTTATAACTAGAGTGGTTAAATGTATTCAACCCGCAAGTAGGAGTGCAAATATGAAATCGCAGTCATAGAAATATAAAAATAATCAAGTAATCAATCCTCAAAATACTGTCTGTTTTTAATGTTCACTTTCGTTCACGACCTCTGTGGCGCGGTGGGCGAAGGTCCGCCTGTGATGCAGGAGGTTGCGGGTTCGATTCCCGCCTCGGGACAAATGTTTGTACGATCTGCAGGTATTTGTTCAGGGTGTTCTGGTGGTTTTTTATGAATAATAAAAAATATCTATCTCTGTAATAGTATTGTATTCTGTATATCAGTCATCTAGTACCCATAGCACAAGCTCTGCTTAGCTTGGGGCTAGATGATACTGTTTGGATTGTCCGGCATTATTTATTTATTTATTTGTCTATATCTATACTAATATTATAAAGAGGAAAGATTTGATGTTTGAATTGTATAGGCTCCGAAACTAATACACCGGTTAGAAAAATTATATCACCGTTACAATCCTACATTATCAATCACTGATGGATGAACATAGGCTGTATAGAATATTTATTTATTATCAAATGATTGGATGTGGCTGACTGTACCTACACTTGGCGTTTTGATGAAACTATAGATACGTCTTGGAATGGATTTGGCAGACCCTTTGAATTGAACTCTGTTAATTATAGTAATAGTACTAAACTATTAAATAGGTAGGTAGGTACCTAGTTTAGTTTTAGCAACTTTATTTTAAAAAATCTACTTACTCATAATGTTTTTTCTTTCCCTCGCTTTGCATGCGTTGTTTAAATGAATATAATATAAATTAATAAATAATAATGCTGGACAATCCACACAGCATCATCTAGCCTCTAGCTACGCAAAGCTTGTGTAGTTTTTTCGCCGCACAATCCACAAAATCCACAGTTATGGATATATTTATCACTATTTACATAGTATAAAACAAACCGCTTATCGCTGTCTGTCTGTCCCTATGTATGCTTACATTTTAGAACGACGCAACGTGGTTTTCTTAATAGATAAATAAATGATTCAAGAGGAAGTTATTATGTATAACACACGGGTGCAGCGCCTAAGTATAATGTATTACGCGCATCAGTATTGCCAACAGCGAGGCAATGCAGCCAGCGCGTCTTGGGTAAACTTCCAACTGGTATAGATCAGTTGAGCTACCTACCTGTAGTTTGTCTGCAACAATCTGCAGTTAGCCCAATTGTTTTAATTGTAAATACTACTAGTTCTTATTTATGTCGTCGCACTGTCTCTGTTCACGCATTCACCGAGTGACAGTGACGTGAGACGCGCCCGCGCTGCCGAGCCTCCGTCCAACCGTCAGTCTGACAGTCCGTCCGAACAAGCCGAGCGAGCCTCTCATCGTGACTCGAACCTGCGACCGAGCCGAGCCATCGAGTCGGGGAAGCTACGAGAACACCTCACTTTTCTCCTGACCGCCGAACAGTGAACACAGCCGTCTAACACCTAGTCCGTTTGCTCTAGGCTAAATTATACAGTAAATCCTTACCTAGTTAGATATTATATTACCTACCTCAAATACCTATTGTAACCTATGCTGTGATTATATAAATGATTCATTGTCTAACCTTGTTGTTTCTGTTATTTTTATTGTAACTTTTCCTACAACACCTACATATAATTAACTTTGTATTTGCTGCAAATATGTTTTTTTCGTTTACTTTACTCTTAATACATCGTATAAAAAGAAGTGTTTCACAATTATTGTCCAGTGAGGCAAATAAATAAGATCGTCTTATTTTCTCAAAGTTCCAATCACACCGCCGCCGACCGCCTGTCGGGCAACTTAACTAAAAACTTTAACTGGCAGCTTTTCCGCTAACAGCTCGCTCCACTCTTGTAACTGTGACCGGTGACAGTCTGAGGGTCTGGCTATATTTACGCAGATTCAGCATAAAGCTAGTACTGATGCCCGCGATTCGCAGAGCGGTAGAGAAATCCGGGTATGAGTCAAATCAAATCATTTATTTGCACAAGAACATAGGTTTGATATGTTACAAGTTGAACGAAGAGACGACAAAAGTTAAAAACTGCGGCGTCGTCTCTTCGCCCTTACAGTAGAGCTATAAGAGAATTAATTTTTATTTTATTTATTAATCAAAAACTTATTCTATTCTTATTTCTACGACACTAAACAATACTTAAAAGGTTTGTCTAGTGTCGATCGTTACAGCGCGTTGCGACACATTTAGCTTAAAGTTATACACAAATAAACAAACCATAAACAAACCATAAACAAACTAAGTCTACTTACTATTATCATTATCAGTCTACTTAATATAAAAGTGTGCTTACAATACTTATTAATAGGTACCTAAATATAGTAAGATTACATATGCTACGTACAAGATGTGATATTAGTGAAAAACTAAAAGTCAATTGAACACTTGCATTTGGATTACACCGCTACTGTTCTAGGTAAAAGCCGAAGACAGGGCGCTATGGCGCTCATTAGGGGAGGCCTATGTCCAGCAGTGGACTAACATAGGCTGATGATGATGATGATGATGTTCTAGGTAGCGAAAACCATCTGAAATGATAGATAATTATTTAATTTGGTTCACAAACATAGACAGCTTTCAAACAAACAGGGCGCCCAATGATGCACATGTTCTTACGGTAAGGCGTTTTCTTGCTGATTGCACCGCTAATGTTGCTGGACTGAGAATGCATTAAGCGATCGGACGGAGGATTTTCTGACTTTCTACCGCCATCTTGTATTTTTTACTTTTACCTTCGTCGCCTAGAAGAAATCGCTATGAGCGTTAAGGCTAACTGCATTCCTTTTCTAGTTCTTATCCGGATTGGTGCAGATTTCTCGTTTATAAATGTGGCAAGACCCTAAACTTGCAGATGTTAGGTACTTACTGACTAATTTTATCAAAATTTTATCGAACCGAACTGTCTAGAATAGGGTAGGGACAGCATTGATTTTTTGAGATTTATCGATAAAAATTATATGTACCTAGGTACCTTATAAAAATTTAATTCGATCAAAGTAGGTATCCCTAATCTTTTCTCGCAATAAATATATTATAATAGCCTTAATATATATAGCCTATGTTAATCAGCGTGAAAGTAGCTTTCAAATGGAAAAAAAAATATGAAATCGGCACAGTAAATTTTGAATTTATTCATAACAAACAAACACACACAAAAATACAAATCTTTCCTCTTTATAATATAAGTGTAGATAACAATAAATAATACCTTATTGATATTATATAAAAACAAACTACGTTCCTAGTAGGACTTAAGCTTTGTTATAATCAAATAGAAGCAAAGTTATTTGAAGTTGTTCAAGCAGAATTGTTAATGATGATTCGTAACCCTGTTTGTTTAACTATTCGCTTTGTATTGACAAGCTCGTTTTGCAAATTGTCATGCAATCATAAATAACACCAGTAAATGAGTAGATAAAACAGTTCACAAAGAATTACAGGTTTAAAGAAATGGTTCAATTTGCAAAAACTTTTTGACGGATTTCTGTATTTTACTCGAGTACAATACAATACAAAAATGCTTTATTGTCCACCAGAAATTAAAAAACAACAAAAGACATTACATAAGACAACCACAATGGGCCTTATCGCTTAGAAGCGATCTCTTCCAGGCAACCTTTGAGTACTTACTCTTCTCGCTTAGATAATAATTGATATACATCCGACATACGACTTATGGAAGCAGGTCAGCATTTCTATTTTGAGATGTCTCTTACTTTTTGGCGTGAGAGAGTGTATTTAAAAATCTTCAAGACCTAAATACACTCTGTCAGTTGCTGAATGATTTTTAATTGTTACAGTTAATTACCTGTATGTAGGGGACTATCTCAAGGTGGTTGGTAGGTATATTAAAAGTTTAGTATGTCTGGTCCAGATCTTAGATTTACTCTTTGATTTTGAATTCGATTTTGTTTGTTAGGTTGGTATCGTTTTTTACGACATCATAATTTATGTATAAGCAGCATTTTTGTATTTCATCGATAACTTCACACATCCCTAGCACAGTAAAGTTTTCCACTAACTCGCGGATTCGACATGTTTTCGGTTTCAGGGGAATATATCTTTGATAGATCTGCAAGACGGGACTTGGTGCTTTGAATGGATTCTAGATTATATACGAGCTAGATATTTGTGCAGAACTAGCTATAAGGTATTGTAATATTTCTCGTAAACGCAGGTAGATAGGGAACTTACCTAGGCTAAGATAAATCACAATAAAGTATTTCATTTTAAGTGACACAATTTTATTAGTTACAAAAATAATAACAACCCCCGAATGATATCATAAATACACTCATTAGGGGATGTCCAGCTGTGGAGTATTATAGACTGATAATGACGATGATAAAAATAACTATTTTTTAAAGGGTATCAATTTTGTTCCACAGTGCTGATAGCCAACTTAAAAAACAAAAGCTTCGCGGCAAAAAAATTATTACCATTTTAAATTTTCAAACGGATTCAGAGGCTTTGCTTACCTTACTTTACTACCTACTCGTACTTTATCTTATCAGACACTATTTTGCGTGATCATTTGTGGTGTGGTCTGAACATACCCAACCACTAAGGTTGGAGTAGGTTACTAAAACAGTATTTTGGCAATTTTGGGCACGGATCTGTTGATCTGTACAGTTTCAGACAACATAAAAACTAGTATTTACAATTGAAACAATTGAGCTAACTGCAGACTGTTGCGAACAAACTACAGGTAGCCCAACTGATCCATATCAATACCAGTTGGAAGTGTACCCAAGATGCTGGCTGCGTTGCCACGTTGTATGGCAATGCTGATGCGCTGCCAGATATTGACCAGCTCTCGGGTCACACGTCGCTTCGACCAGACGTTCAGATAATTTTTTGAGAGCCTCGGTACCCCACGGACCTAAGGGCTCAACTCCAAGGGGAGCAAATTTGTAGGCTCTGTAGAGACCTGCATATTTGCGCCTCTTTTTTTCTCTTTTTGTTTCAGACTAAATTGTGTATTACGTTGTGTTATACCTAAGAGCCAAGGCCATTCAAATGGCTTTCAAACGTCAAAGGATGGTTCGTAAGTAGGATATTTCATAATTACTCTTTTAGTACCCAAATAGCTAGTTGCCGTGTGGTGCCGGCATAGAATTTCACCACCCCAACTCTTCCCGTGGGTGTCGTAAGAGGCGACTAAGGGAAACACAGCGGGGGGCGGGCAGCAGCGCCTTCTGCAGAACAACTACACCGAACTGCGATCCCCAACCCGCATGCCCAGCGTGGGGATTATGGGCAATAACCCCCAAAGATGATGATGATGATGACCCAAATAGCTAATAGCATGGTGTCAAACACGCCACAAGAATATCACACACCTATACTTATTCGGATATTGTTTTTTTTACCGATCACCGCTAATGAGTTATTCGTTTCCCATTAGTTATAAGATATGATTGGCATAACAATAGATTAGCGTTTTTGTGTTAAAATGGATTCTCATTCCATTGCCTGGTGGAACGCCTTTATACAAACAGCCTGTGCACATTAATATATAGTATGTTATAAAATTAAATAAAATCTTCAAATTTAATCTTTTTTTTAGTAATTTGTCTTTATCAGTATGTTTTTTTTAAGTATTATTTTTCGAGAATTAACTGTTGCCCTGTATTAGCATCATCGTCATCAGCCTATATCGGTCCACTGTTGGACATAGGCCTAATGAGCTCCATAGATGGCTCTAATTATCATTTATGGGGGGTTATTGCCCCATTGCAATAACCCCCCCATATAATTTCCTAATTAAATAAAGAAATAATTGTAAAAATGTTCCTAATTAAACAAAGATAGAGTGTAACAGATTAGGCTTTTCACAAATAATAATCAATTTCCATCTTAAAAAGTGAGGTGAGTCTTTTGTCTGGGCTAATAAGGGGAAGTTAGAAACCGTGAGAGTTATCGAAAAGTCATAAAAGGATGCTCGATTTTGAAAAAAAAAATCTTGCATTATTTTTTTGCATTTTTGGGTTGTTTAGTCGTTGTTAGAAAAATAATAATAATATAATTTATTACCTTTAATTTTACATCTAGATGTAATGTACCTAATTATGAAACCCCTCCAGGGTATAATTATTAGCTGTAGGTTGTGTTTGTCCAACTTAGAAAAATATAAATATAAATAATCTAGTAGGTAGTTATAATGTTTACGGTACCTACGAGTACCAAACTACAACGGAACAAAACATTAGGATACGTTCCACCTTAATCGATGGTAAAGTTCGTATGTTTGTACTTTGTAGTATTTTATTTGCATAAAACGGTAGGTAGAATATTTAAAAATAAATATTACACTCGTAGGTTCCTTCCTACACTCGAGAATCCTAGTAAAAACAAAAATGCGAAAGTTTGTGAGTTGTGCCTTCGTGAAGATGTTCAGGGAAATAAACGACAAAAGTAGGTTTTGAATGGGCTGATATTATGCGAGTTTTGCTACATAATTATATCCATGTATTCCAAAAGACGTGCAAAACCGCGGTCATAAGCTAGTACGTTCTAAAATCTGAACATAATTTACTCTGTAACACTTTTTCTTAAGGCGTTTCCCCGGCTCGTCTTTACAGAAAGTTGTAATTTTAAATGAACTTCCTAGTAAAGTCATAATAATATAGTTTAATGACAACCTCTGTGGTGCGGTGGGCTATGGCCCGCCTGCAACGCATGAGGTTGCGGGTTCAACTCCCGCCGCAAATAATTGTTCGATCAGCAGGTATTTGTTCAGGGTGTTCTGGTCGTTTTCTATGTATAATAAAAAATATTGATATGTGTAATTATATTGTACTATGTACATCAGTCATCTAGTACCCATAACACAAGCTCTGCTTAGCTTGGGGCTAGATGATGCTGTGTGGATTGTCCGGCATTATTTATTCATAATCGGTTAGGGTGGCTCTGTCATTATTATTATCATTAGTGAAAACATTGAAATATCCTTTGTTAACGTAAGATGAAAAAGGTGGAGACGCTGATTTGCATCGAGTACCGCTTAACAAGTATACCTAAAACGTTCGCGAAACATAGCGCCGATTTGGGTCGAGGTAGGGCCTTAACATGTAGGTAAAACGTTCGTGTAAGGTATGTCATCATCATCATCAGCAGCCTATAATAGTCCACTGCTGGACATAGGCCTCCCTTAATGAGCGCCATAGATGGTATTATTCATCATTTGGGGGTTACTGCCCATAATCCCCATACTGTGCAAGCGGGTTGGGAATCGCAGTTCGGTGGAGTTGTTCTGCAGAGGGCGCTGCTGCCCGCCCCCCGGTGTGTCTCCCGTAGTCGCCTCTTACGACACCCACGGGAAGTTGGGGTGGTGGAATTCTATGCCGTCACCACACGCTAAAGTAAGGTATGTACTTCAGTTACTCATCTACTTATTTGACAATTTTAAGGTGTATACTGACAACCCTGAAGGCGCGTCTTAAGGTCTCCTAAGCGCGCGTTTCGCATGCCAATTGTCAAATGTATTGTCTATAAAAGCGATGCGTACGCGCATCTCAGCAAGCGAAAGTGAACGAAAATGAAGGTGATTACACGTTTATTGTTAAACTGTGTTGTTGGAAGTGTTTTTAAGTGATTAAAATTAAAATAGAAATAATGTGATTAGATAATATTAGGTTGAGTGAAAACATTCGGAAAAAATACAGCAAATCGGATTCATTATGTATAAAATTAACGTATATAATAAGTTTCTTTTTAGTCAAAACCCTTCCAATAGGGGGTGTGTTTTGACGACTGTATTTGAGTGTCTCTTATATTAAAGATGATGTCATCGAGAGTTATTAACAATCAGAGTAAAATGATCATACGTGATCAAAATGATCACAACCCAAATAAAATTGTCTTATGTATAAATAATCGTGTTAATGAAATTGTGTTCGGGCTACCTGAAATTTGAACCGCCATTTTAAATTTCTAGGAATTCCTAGCGGTGATATCTCTCGTACTAGCCGGGGCGGTAGCGGAGTCCCCGGCGCCCTACGCCCCTAGTGGGTGGAGGCCTAGCGGGCCTTCCTTCGATCTACCGCAACGAGAGCCTCAGCAGGTAAATACTATATTTATGTAAGAATAGCTCCGGCTTCGCACGGGTGTTTAACGAAAATTGATTTTTTCATGCGGATCCCTAACTTTTTTTAAAATATTCTATAGCGTATGTTCATCAGGGAAAATTTAGGATTCTAATGGATAAATAATTTTTCAAATCGGTTCCGTAGTTTCGGAGCCGTAGTTTCAATACAAACAAACAAAAAATCTAATCTTTCCTCTTTATAATATTTGCGAACTCTGCAGATAAAGAAAAAATATTATTTTAGTATACCATTTTGTCCACATGGTACACCATGTATCTTACCCACACAGGGTGGACAAAAAGGGTTTTGTCAATGTTTTTTAAAATGTTCTTTAAGATTTTTGTTTTAGTATTAAGTTGATTGATCTCTTTAATGTTGTGTAAGTACTGAACCAAGGTTTAAAAAGGCTGACTATAATGTTAAAAAAAAATAATAAAACACGATTTATGACTGATTTAGCAGAGGGTATGTCATTTTGTACGCCTTTCCCCTATATCGCTCCAGTACTATTCAATTCAAACAAATGAAGTGTATTTAATACAAACTAGGTTATATTAAATTTATTTCAGTTTTTCACAATAAATTTTTATTATTTAAATCATTATAATGTAGGTACCTATATCATAATCACATCACATAAACTTTAGGATACTTTCAGATAAATTATAATTGCAAATTTAATTTAATTGATTTAAAATTTAAATTCTAATAATGTTATTTTAAATAAGCACCCATGCAATAGTCAACAAATAAATAAAAAGCAGTAGACTGATATAGGATGTCATGTATTATCAATCACTTATTCTTTTCTATTGTTCATAAATAATATTTGTGAAAACTTTTAATTGGCCATCCTTACTTATATTTTATTTCTTTGTTTTAGCTGTAAGTTTTCCTAGAATGAATAAATAAATAAATAAATGTGATGTAAAATAAAAAGTAACCTTCTCTAATCATAATGAAATTTTAAGTACTTAACGTTAAGTCATAAAAAATTTACATCAGCAGCCACAAAACCCGCGCTACCTGCCGCCTCTAGACCCTCGAAACAACCCCCCCTCCCCCGAAGAAGACGTCTCGGTCCAGGGTCTTCCGCAGCCGGAGCAGCGCCCCCTGTTCCAAACCTCTCCTATATCTGGCCAGGAGTACACTGGACCAGCTTTCAACCAGGATCTGAGGGATTTGGATCAGAGATTCCTGCAGTCTGAGGTCAGTCGCATCATTACTTTTCACTTTGCTATGTGACTGCGTCACGTAAAATGTTAATGTCATGATAAAATATGTCAATTTGTTTTTTATGTTCTACATTGTTATACATGGTTATACATGTAACCATAGAGCAACGCGGGCCCCCGGCCGGCGGACCGGAGGGGAGTAGCCATACGCAGCTTTCCCCTCTGTCAAAGTACAAGTCCACGCGGACCTACACGTACTATAAAACTAGTTCATTCTGTGACAGAATGTATCAATGTGTGGGTGAATTTGTTAGAGTATTTTTAATTTCGTATGTGTGAGATTCATAATTACAGATGAATATGTTTGTGTACAAATTAAAAAATGAGTGCGCAGCGCAGATTCCCCCCCGCCAAAATTGCCTGACAATGTTGAATCGACAAATAACGCTATGGCCACTCCCCTCCGGTCCGCCGGAGGACCGCGTTGCTCTATGCATGTAACAGCATCACTCACACAATTTTATTTTATTTTTCATAAGAGGGTCACGCCACTGAAATGTATTATTATTTTTTTTTATTTTAGTCGCATCTAGTTCTTCTATTTACCTAATATAGTCTGTTTATCAACTTGACCTTGTGATTCATTATTTTTCTTGTTTTTTATTAAAACCATCTCTGTGTATTAGACCAAACAAAACAAAAAAAAAAAACAAATCGATCAAGCCGTTTTGCTGTTTTATTTTTTACTGTCCATCTATATTTTTTACTGTGCCACTCGCAGACCGCAACGCACAACTCCAGAATAACAATGAATTAAATTGCGAGATCATTTTAATTCATTGATATCCTGGAGTCCTCCCTAACTCTCATGTAGTTCCTAGCTCCTAGTTCTACAAGCCTACTTAGCCCTATCTCTTATCTGACGCCTGGCACCCCAACAAAAGCCTACTTAGCTCTACTTCTTATCTGGCACCCCAACAATTATGCCTATTACACCCCTGACTATATATTTAAGCAAGCTAATAGACCTGGACAGAAAATTATAACACCAATTTAACTTTACCTTCATAAACTTTTACCATTTCAGTACCAGAAGCAACAAGAAAGATATCGCGAGTACCAACGCCAGAAGCAGTTAGAACAATCTACCAGCTCACCCAACAACCCTAGGCAATTGGCCAGAACCACTTCCACCACAGAAACTCCCACCACATCCAAAGATATCAGCCTGAACCAAGGCGAAGTCTTAGAACCAGAAAAGACCCCAAAAACTACAGTGGAAGTCACAAAACAGAACCTTAAAGAGTACCCTGGAGAGTTGTTTTTGAGTTCTCTAGCCCAGCAGCAACTGCAACCTCAGTTTTTGCCTCTGCAACCGGTCTCCAACCAGTATGTACAACCTTCTGGGGCCTACATCCAACCTGAAAAGCAGGGTTTCGATGGACCAGCTCACTTCTCAGCATTCCCGTCGGTTTTAGCCCAGCAAAGGGAGAATGAGCTGTTGGTGCAAAACCAGCAACCATTGCTAGTTCAGCAACCATTCTCGCAATTCGCTCAAGCCCAAGTACAAACATACCAGCCTCAAATACCGTCTCAACAGGGTCCAGTTGTTTTACAAGCCCCAGCGCAATTTCAACCCAATGTCTACCTTCAACCCAATCCAGAAGCGGTTGCCGTGCGACCAAACCAACCTCAATTCATCGCACAACCAGTTGCTTTCCCACCTCAGCAACCAGCTGATTTCGCACCACAGCAACCAAACTTCCAGCAACCTGAAGATACCGAAAACATTGACGTTCAGAGCCAAAACCAACAGCAGCTGCAAAATCAAGGCCAGCAATTTTACCAGCAACCTACGGCTTCTTTCCAACCACAGAACCAGAACAATCAGCCTCAGTTCCAGCAGTCTGGGCAACCACAAACCCAATTCGTGCAACCCGGTCAACCACAATACCAATTCGCGCAATCAGGCCAACCTGAGACTCAGTTTGTGCAGCCGGGTCAACCGCAAACCCAATTCTTACAACCTGGTCAACCCCAAACACAATTCTTGCAACCTGGTCAACCCCAAACACAATTCTTACAACCTGGTCAGCCCCAAACACAATTCTTGCAACCGGGCCAACCTCAAACTCAATTCGTGCAACCAGGTCAACCGCAAACGCAATTCCTGCAACCGCAAAGCCAGATAGCACAACCTGAAATCCAATACCGGCAGCCGCAGTACAGTGAACCTCAAAACCAATACGGGCAACCACTGCTGGCGCAACCAGAGGCGCAATTTGTGCAACCACAGTTCGCGCAACCACAAGCGCAATTCGGCCAGCTACAAGCACAGTTTGGTCAGCAGTTCTTGCAACCACAGTCAGCTGATCTTCAAAATCAATTCTTGCAACTTCAGCAATCGCAAAACCAGCAAGCTGGCATTCAGAATCAGTATTTGCAGCCACAAACGCAGGTATTTTTTTTTATTATTTATTTAGAAAAAAGTTCTTATAGGTAACATCATTAGGTTTGGATTAGGTTATATTTAACCCCAAGGCGATCGTATTATGTAAGTAGGCAAATACAATAATATTATGACTCAATATATGTATAGTTGTCATTATTATGGTCTATACTACTACCCCCTTAAGGCTTTGCACCAAGCTTCCAAACACCCTGTATTGGCCGTAATCTAGGCTATTGTTAATGTATGACGTTTTTTTCTATTATTTATTAAATTTAATGAAAGTAAAAAATAAAATGCGATTGAGTTGAGAAAGTTCCAGTTTCTAAAAAGATTAGCTGACACAAGTAGATTTGTGTCTTATTTATATAATAAAAATTATCTGAGCGTCTGGTCGAAGTGATGTCGACCCGAGAGCTGGTCAGTATCTGGCGCAGCGCATCAGCATTGCCATACAGCGAGGCAATGCAGACAGCGTCTTGGGGACGCTTCCGACTGGTACTGATATGGATCAGTTGAGCTACCTGTAGTTTGTTTGCAACAGTCTGCAGTTAGCTGAATTGTTTCAATTGTAAATACTAGTTCTAATTTAGCTATGTATTTGTATTTTTTTTTTAACAAACATTGAACTAACTTTGAACAACACAAATCGTTACTTAAAAATTAAATCAAAAGTATAATTCTTCGAAACAATTCCTTTATTTCATCGTAATATCTACCCAAATAATTTTTTTATTTCCTTTTAGTTCCAACCTCAATCCCAAGACCAAGTCAACCTGCAAAGCGGCTTGGACATCAACCAAGAAGGCAACGACATCGACGAACCAGAAGGCAACCAGAATGAGGGCGCTACGGCGGTTGCCACTGCTTTTGGCACCAGGTTAGTTTTACATCACATCATCGTCAGCCTATAATAGTATGATGGACCTCTAGGCCTCCCCAATGTGCGTCATAGATGGCATTATTCATCAATTGGGGTTTATTGCCCCTTATTTAAAATAATCTTACCAAATCTAAAACCTCATCATCATCATCACCAGCCCATAATAGTCCACTGCTGGACATAGGCCTCCCCTAATGAGCGCCATAGATGGCATCATTATTTGGGGGTTATTGCCCATAATCCCCACGCTGGGCATGCGGGTTGGGGATCGCAGTTCGGTGGAATTGTTCTACAGAGGGCGCTGCTGCCCGCCCCCTGGTGTGTCTCCCTTAGTCGCCTCTTACGACACCCACGGGAAGAGTTGGGGTGGTGCAATTCTATGCCGGCACCACACGGCAAAAATCTAAAACCTACCATAAATAAATAAGGAAAATTAATAATGACGGGCCAAGTTCGCCTTTGCCATTTCTTTTACATTTTAATATTCTTTTGTATATTTTATCGCGGAATAAAGAATTAAAGAATAAATAATAACAAAAAACAGAAAATACTAACTTTATAACCTTCAAACACGAATCCAAGCTTCGATGTTTTCCTCCCAAATAATAAATGTAGGTACTTGGCACTTGCCCAGAATCGAACCCACGAACAGTTCCATTCAAGGTTGGATAGCATTTTGAATTTCAATCAAGTTTAGTGTTTTGAATAACACAAAGGTGTTTTTCCTAAACTGATTTGTAATTCAAGTGGTATTGTAGGTCAAGTTACGCAAGAGTTACTTGGTTGACTAACCCTGGGTCAAACGATAGCACAGAAATACTTTAGTAGAAGGATACTATAATAAAGTACTAAAATATAGATACTTTACTACTTTTTTATTGTGTTTAACATAAATTGTTTTATTCATGCGGATCCCATATTTTTTGAAAATTTTCTATATAGGTACTATGTTAATCAGGGAAAATTTTGGGTTCTAATGGTGTCCGCCGTGTGGTGACGGCATACTATCCTCTAGAATTTCACCACCCCGACTCTTCCCGTGGGTGTCGTAAGAGGCGACTAAGGGACACACACCGGGGGGTGGGCAGCAGCGCCCTCTGCAGAACAACCACCGTACTGCGATCCCCAACCCGCATGCCCAGCGTGGAGATTATGGGCAATGACCCCCAAATGATGAATAATGCCATCTATGGCACTCATTTGGGAGGCCTAGAGGTCCAGCAGTGGACTATTATAGGCTGATGATGATGATGAATGGTGTAAGAATTTTTCGAATCGGTCCAGTACTTTCGGAGCCTATTCAATACAAACAAACAATCAAATACTCAACTAGTAATCAATAATCAATAACTCATTATCATATTACATGTTCGCTTCTTTACTATACCTAAAAAAGATTGAAGTGAACAATTAATCAAAGTGATCACTTTATTTCCCATTTTGTTTCTTAATCAACTTGTATTTTGTGACGTGTCCAAGAGTCCTGTAAGGTCTAAAGGAAATAAAGCACTTTGATTTTTATTTTGAAATGTAATATTAGTATAATAGTATCACTATATATTATTTTTATTAATTTACAGAACCCAGCCTAGAGTCAACACTCGCTATGGCGCGCCGTTTCCCGTGCCTAAGGTACAAGCCAACCCTACCACCACGGACCCTGCAGTAGAGGTATGTTGACCCTTTAGCTTTATCCTTTTAAGAACAGTCTAGAGTAACTATGGAGCCATGTTCCCCGTGCCTATGGCACAAGATAACTCCACCACCACAATTGATGTATCTTTCAAAGGGCAATGTTATACGCATCTACAACAAAACTCGAAGTGATTTGCAAAAATTAAGTAAATAATTTCTAAGTAAATAATTTCAAAGGATTGTCAAAATTGTTCTTTGCAAAAAGGCTTACTATAAAAAAGTATCAGATTATCTAGATGACAAAAAGTTTGAGACGAATTTTGCTCCAACTCGAAAACTAACAATCATACAAGGTAAAGGTTTCTTGTTCGCATCTTTACTTTACCTTAAAAAGATTGAAGTGAATAATGAATTAAAGTGATCACTTTATTTCCCAGTATTACTAGTCATTTGTATTTTGTGACGTGTCCAAGAGTCCTGGTAATGTCTAAAGGAAATAAAGCACTTTGGTTTTGATTCTGCAGTAGAGGAACTAATGAACCTATGAATTAGGTTCATGGAGGAATTGGACTTACAATCATAGAAGAACAGCACAAAATAACAAAACCGAAAACTTACTTTTGGATTAGCCAGTAACATATTAATACAAGTAAAAATTTTTGTTTACAGAAAGGTTTACAATATTCGTACAAGTTTAATTTTAATTTTTTATTTACATTTGGAGTGATCAACATGCTTAATATAAACCTTATAAGGTTCAAAGATCGAAGTCGATACATGACGAGGCACGCGGCGGCGCGCGGCGCTTCTGTGTCGGTATCTAGCAAAAAAGAAAGGGGTTGCGTTACTGAAAGGGGTTATGTTGTAGTACGTTGAGGTAAAATTCATAGAACAAAAAATGTTCGTCTTAAGAGGTTATTGATCATCTACCTATAACTATAACCCTGTATATGATAATTATGTGGATTGTTTATATGCGTGACTGTTGTTATTTTGTTTAGGAAACAACAGAAGATGGCCCAGCAGTCGCTCAAGCGGTGGCCGTGGCGAATGGCGAAAGAAGGAAAAACTCTAGGCTAAGGTAAACTTCAACTCAGAAATATTACAAATATATACAAAACAATACAATACAAAAATGCTTTATTGTACACCAGAAATAGAACGTCATAAAAGACATGACACTCTAGAAGAAGACGGACATCTAGGCCTCCCCTATGTGCATCATAGATGGCGTTATTCATCAATTGGGGTTTATTGCCCAAAATCCCCACGCTGGGCATGTGGGTTGGGGATCGCAGTTCGGTGGAGTTGTTCTGCAGAGGGCGCTGTTGCCCGCCCCCCGGTCTTACTCCCTTAGTTGCCTCTTACGACACCCACGGGAAGAGTGGGGGTGGTGAAATTCTATGCAACACCACAAGGCAATTGCCATACAGCGAGGCAATGCAGCCAGTGTCTTGGGGCTTGCGACTGTTATGCATTGAGCTGTTTTTTTCTTTTCAGGAGCCGTCGGATCCGTCCAGTTTATGAATTCGACAGATCAGGACAGTTCGTCTTAGCTGAAGCTTAGGAACTATAAACTTCTAAAAATCCATCTTGAAGGGTTCAGACCGAATACAACACCGCTACCGCACTACAACAATATGGGCCATAGCGAAACACCATTATGGAATGTTGAAAACAAACCGCTGAAACTTAACCTAAAGTTCACTCTGCTGCCGCGTTTTTTTACTTTACAAGGTTTCTTGTTCGCATTTTTACTTTACCTTAAAAAGATTGAAGTGAACAATTTATCAAAGTGATCACTTTATTTCCCATTTTTATTTCTTATTTAACTTGTATTTTGTGACGTGCGTGTCCAAGAGTCCTGTAAGGTCTAAAGGAAATAAAGCACTTTGATTTTGATTTTGATTTTGACTCGCTATTTACATTGACAATTTGAAATCCTTGCTTCAATAAATTTTACTTATAATTACATATATCTGTAACTTGTTGTGCGGCCGCGGTGCGGTCAAGATCTGCGAGAACTTCAGGCCGAATTCACATATCAGTAGTCACAGTTCAATATCAATGAGTCTAGAATCCGGTTTTGAATTTTCGCAAACCATTGACGGAGCATAATATGTATATTACTGAATAAGGGTTTTCAAAGCAACCTTAATAAAAATGGTTGCACTATAATCCGATAGATGGCGCTGTATAAAACTCACGAGTCAAAAATCTGCCAATAAGCCTTTGAGCTGTCACTGTCAAGTGGTTTGACACTAGACTTTTCTGCAGCGCCATCTAGTGTCAAATTAAAAAGCAGGGTTTTCTTGTACGGTTGCGTTGAAAAGCCCTTATTGGGGGTTAAAAAGGGTGCTTTTCTACCAGAGATGTGTTAGGATCCGAAGCGGTGATAAAAATCTTAACCTGCCGCTTTATTTTCTCTTAAATATCTTGTGGATTGGGTAGCCACACGCGCTGGTGGAAAAACACCCTTATTCATCTATTGCTATATAAAATACATCAAAATTTGTTTATGTATCCCTATTTAAATTTGTAAACGTGCCATAATTAATCCAGTTACAACGATGACGTTTTAAATTAACCGACTGCGAAAAAAGGAGGATAACACATACGGGAGAACGTGGATTGTTCGGTACTTATGCGAGTAAATTCCTGCGTCAATTACGGACCGATTTTTAATTTGCAATTTTTTTTTGTATAGAATAATTCCGAAGGTATTATAAAATTTATTCCCATTTTTATTATTTATAACGCAAAACTAAAAATAGTTTAGAATTAAGGGATTCGATGTTGGTTTTGTAGTTGCTACAACATTATCTATAAAGCTAATTCCAAAACAATTCAATTTTTGATGTCATACTATTTATAAAGGTGTAAGTTTATTCCGTTGAAACGCTTGGCGAAGACAAGCCAAACTGAAAGGATCCAGGTGAAATTTTGCTTATGAAGATCTTACTTGGGTAAAACCGTGCAGAAATTTGTTATTTATAAAGTACATTGCCGATATTAATTTCTAGTTGAAACATAAAAACATAGAGCAACGCCCCCGGGGGCCCGTGTTGCTCTATGCATAAAAAGGGTTTTGTCCACGTTTTGTGATTATAGTAAGTAAGCTCAGAGCAATCTCTAAAGCGGGTTCAAGTCTCGTCAAAACGATTTTTTTATATATTTAATTTCTAAAATATCAGTTAAAAACTTTAAAGAGCAGAAATATTGGTGAGATCGGTGAGATGGGGCCGTTTTCACTTTCGGTATTGCGACTTCTTGACAATTAATCCTTTTGAATATTTGTTGCTTTGTATATTTCATTCCTTTATTTATATTATAACATAGTTTACAAAATACCTATTTGAAATGAATTCCTACCATGTGATATTAATTTTATTATTATATAGTATTTCTTAGGTGTATTCATTTGTATTTTATATAATCTATCGAGATTAAAATAATTTATGTTATTAATATTTTTGTTTATTTTTAATCCATTTATAGCCTTTTTAAACCTATACGGCTGAATGGATTCAAATGAAATTTTGCAGGGACGTATCTGGATACTACGTCCCTGTCAAATTTCATTCATGGACAAACATAGGAACAGATCTCGGAAAACCGCATGCAAAAGCAAGACTGTCAATTTAAATTTTACTTTGTTTTGCGTCCTGTTTCACTTATGATCTTGAAGACTTCAAATGATAATGCAGATGGACACAAACAATATAATTTACCAAGGCTTCATTACAAACTGAATCAAACTATATATACAAAGCAGGAAGACAAAAAACGCAGGCACACTAGTTATAATTAGCATATTCTCGCGTATAAAATTCACTGGTACCCAAGCTAACCAGCTCAAATGGTGATGCAACTTCATTGAGTCGCTTGTTAGTGTCGCAACAGTGTTTTGATCTCCCTTTTCTGTTAAGGTCCGAGTTGGTGATATTATGACTTCGATATCATTGTACAAACCAACTTTGTGTAGAGTACTCGGGTCTTTTATTTCGGGACCTTCACTGCTCAATATTTTCATAATCTTATCTATTGTCGTGCTCTTCATTAATTCACACTGAACACTTAAATTTCCGTAATCAGCTGTCGATGCCGCTTGCTCAGATTTGTTTGTCAGTTCTGGGGTTTTTGAATTCGGCTCCGGATGGATGGTAGGTTTCTGAAGCTCTCTCATAATTTTTTCTACTAAATTTTCTTCTAGTCTATGAACTGCCTTTTCTAAAGCAGACATGAGTCGCTCCCAGAGAGGAGGTACGTTCGGAGGATTTCTCATCTCATCACCACATTTTAATTGCAGCATTTCTCTTTCTCTGAGCATTGCTTTGATTTGCATTTGATTAGGTAGATTCAACATTTTGTTTGAAACTTTTTCAGTCCGCTGTTCAGTAGTTTTTGATAATATAGTTTGCCGAATGCTTTCTTTTTCTTCATCGTAACTATGATTCTTATTATCGTTAGGAACGTTTGCGACTATTATATCATTGAAATAAGGTAGATCATAAGAGATGGGCGTGTTAGAGCTAGTCGAAGGCGTCTCATCGCATCGGCCTAGATTAATCACAGTGTCAAAAATCATAGCCTCTTTTTCTAAGACACTATCCTCTGTCGTACTTTCCACGTCGATAATTGTATTTTCGGCATTGGTCAAGGTAGAAACCGAATCAATGCATTTAGAAAATTGTGAGCTTGAACGTGCATTACAAAAATCATCATGGGAAAGCTGGGCAAGGCTTGAATTTGTGTTTATTAATGTATTGTCACTTGGTTCAATAGTCACATTGTCAAAAATATCCGAGATTGGATCAATGATTTTGGTGTCAGCATTGGAAACTAAAGGCAGAACCCCTTCACAGCTGGTCAAGGGTAGATTTACCAACGTATATATTTCTTCACTAGTTTCTTGGCTAGTTAATAAATAGTTCTCCTTTCTTGACGCCGAGACTGTCGATCTATCGTAGGCTACAGTTACAGGAATACTAACCAGTTTCGACTTGTATTTATCATTTACGTTTGACATTTTCAGCAGTGAGCTTACATGGTCCACTTCTATGTCTTGGTTCACTGTGTCATCGAATATGTCAGTAACGTTGGATATCGTACTAGCTTCTTGTACTAAAATATTCTGACTGGAATCGCTGACTTGCATTAACGTCCCTCTGGCAGTAGAAGTTGATGAAGTCATAGATTGCTGATCGTCTAAATCGCTAGCAATCATATTGAGGTCTGAGTTTTTCAACAAGTTTTCCCTTGCTTTTTTGTGTACAACATTTGTTCTTGAAACTACGATAGAAACTTCATCAGAATATAAATCCGATTGGATTTGCTCAGCGTCAATTGAATTATTTCTTTTTTTATAATACTTTTCAAGTCCAACATCAATTTTTTTCTTGGTTAATTTACATTTGAATTTTTTCCGTTTTATGTTAACAGCATTGTTATATTTCCGCCGGAAGGAT
Organism: Eupithecia pulchellata; assembly: GCA_963931895.1. Taxonomy (NCBI): domain Eukaryota; kingdom Metazoa; phylum Arthropoda; class Insecta; order Lepidoptera; family Geometridae; genus Eupithecia; species Eupithecia pulchellata. The sequence continues at coordinate 5,653,969 of OZ007546.1, read as the reverse complement.
CTGTTTTTCTTTCGAGCGCTATTTTTGCGGACAGCTTTGAAAATACTTTCAGGTTCTTTGATGTTGTTCCTGTTTTTCTGACTTGTGTTTTCGTTTATTTTAACAGAAACTAAACTAACTTGTTCATCATTGCTCTTAATATATGTATCCCCGGTATTATCTGAATCTCTTGTATTAACTGTATCACCCGTATTATCTCTATCGCTCTTATTATCTGATTCGTCATACACATAAACAGTAATGTATTTTTCGATTTTATCCATACTTTGTCGAACTTTTTTCTGTTCTTTGCATTTAATTGCATTTTCAGGTGTACCACTGCATTCTATGATGCTTGGTTCCTCAATATTTGTTTCAAAGGCAGTAAAATCAATAGTTACTTTTTGTTTTTCACCTACTGTTATCCTAGAAGCGGTAGAATAATCACTGCCCGAGAACATGAGTGAATTTGTTGGTGTAGAAGAATTTGTAGAGTACATACTGGAATTATCACTTTCAATACTAACCGGTTTATTTTCGGAATGATTTTTATCTGAAATTAAGCAATCTTCATACGTTGGTTTAGTTTCGAGCACTTTCAGAGAATACTTTGGTGTTATAGAATCAGGACTTTCTTTTCTCATTTCACTATCGTTATTAATCTCTGCGACTGTATTTGATTTCTTAAGTTCAGGACTCTTGGGTTTATTCTGTGCCATGTCCTTTGATTCTTCAAGTTCAGTTTCGAGTGTTTTAAAGGATCCAGTTGGTGTTATAGAATAGGTGCTTTCTTGTGGACTGTTTTCAAGACTCTCGGGTTTGTTTTTAGCAGTTTTATTTGGTTTCTTAAGTTCGGACTCAGGTTTTATGAAGGACCCGGTTGCTGTTATAGAACTGGTGCTCTCTTGTGGACTGTGTTCAGGACTATCGGGGTTGTTCTTTGCGATTATATTTGTTTTGTCAGTTTCAGTCTCGAGTATTTTGAAGGATTCAATCGGTGTAACAGAATTAGTGCTCTCTTGTGAACTTTGTTCAGGATAGTGCTTGCAGATCATCTGTTGCGCAGTATCTAAGTCGTCGTAAGTTTCCTTCAGGGAGAATGCGACAAGGTATGTCGGACATCTTTTTGGATAGTGTGTCCGAAGCATGTCGTCGTCACGTATCGTTCGCAGCATCAGTTTCTTATTTTTTTTCTTTGCCGCTGTGGTTTCCATTTTTGACTGGTCTAGTATCTGAAACAATTGAACAACAACAATGGGTAACATCGAGTATGATGGGAAGATGATGGGTAATGTTTAATGATAGATAAACAAAAATCCCAATCATAGGAGACATGGCCTTGCCAGCAGAAATGCCAAAGTGGATAACCTAATTAGACTGACAGGTAAGATTGTGATTATAATAATACAAATTATAATTTGTAAATATTGTTCTATGTATGGCATTAAGTAAGTCTAAAGAACTTATGGGCATAAGCAAACCTTTCTAAATCTAACAAACGACCATGAAAATCAAACAAGTAGGCATTGTAAATTTATTACACAGAAAATCTTTAAAATCCTAAATCTGACATTTTAAATGCATTCCTTCTAAACATCTTATAGGATGAAGGGGTAGTAGTACTTGTACTTGTATTAGAATTGTACACTATAAGATCTTTTATAACATATGCATAAAAAAGACTCGCTATTATCAAAATAGGTATCCACAAAATAACACAGTAAAAAAGGCCCTCGATGAAACCCATGCCTGTCTTCCGACATTGCCGTATAGAATTACAACAGTCTTTATCGTTTTCGAAGGTTTTGTTACAATCTGCTATGTAAAGGTCACATTCTCCACAGTCCTCAACATCTATTTCTGCATTCGAAGATTCCATGTCGCGTCTACATCCACTAGAAACTTTATAGCCAAATTTCTTATCGCATCCATCATAAAAATATGTCAGAACACTTTGTTTTTGTATCTCGGCATGCTTCTGTACTTCAGATTTAGAAATCAGAAGTGATTTCGATGATGCAGGCAGCTTATTGGCAGCTGAGGTCATATCTGTCACTCGAAGTATTGATTCGCTTTCAATGATGTTGTAAGAAGCGCTTTTCTTCATGATTCGGTTATAGAACTCATGGGCATCATGAGTGTCGCAACTTTTAGAATGTTCGTGGCCAGCCCTTTTCGTAGATTCCTTAGACAACTGGATTGCTTTTGATATGTTGCCGTGGGTCTTTAAAACTGTACCATTATTTCGTTCTTTGTTCAAAATATCTGCTGTTTTTGCCAGTTCCTTGATAATATACTTCAGTTCAGTAATATCATTTTTAATGCTGGTTTCTGCTAATATAATACTATGGTATTCAGAGAGGGTATCATGTGTATTCTCTATAGCAGTCTTATCTTTAAAAGTTTTGTTGCTAGAGCTTCCACTTTTTAACATGTATTTAGCTTGATTGTCAGCTCCATCTAGCAACGGTATTATGTTGCGTTCTTGCTGTGAGTTTTTGGTCTTGGAATAGTGATCTTTTTCTAAATATGTATTTTCAACATTATATACATTATTACTCTTTATCATATGAGTGTCATCCAAATTGTCACTCTTTATCATATAAGTGTCATTCAAATTGTCACTCTTTATAATATAAGTGTCATTTAAATTGTCACTCTGTATCATATGAGTGTCATCCAAATTGTTCACACTCATATCTGTACTTTGGTGGTGAAATGTACCAGCCGGGACCGGCATCATTGTAACATGAATATCAAGTTTCATTTTATTATCTGTCTCAGCATCAGCAATGTACTGAAATACATTCTGAAAGTGGTCCAAAAATTGTTGACCATGTCTCTCCTTCTTCTTATCACGCCTAACTCTGAACCGCTTGTTCTCGGCTGTCATATTATTAAATTTTAATTTTCGTCTTTTCGTAGACACCTTTTTCTCAGAAAAAGTTTCTTTATCAGTATTTGTTGAATTACAAACGGTCTGCTTAGAATCATGATTTGTTGTGACCTCCAGTTCGGGAAAAAATTCCGTAAGTTCATAGCTTTCATTTATTGGTATTTGTTGTTCATCTTTTGTTTTCAAAGGTTCATTTACTGCATCTTCAACTATCATACACTTTGGTTTCGGGACAACATGCATTTCACATGCACTCTTGATATTACTTTCCGTTTTTGCACAAACAACCTCACGCTTTGGAGAAAACGAATCAGTCATAGTGTAGTGATCATTTGTAATGTCATTTATATTTTTATCGATATTCATGTTTGTTGGATCGTTGTAAATGCTTCTCATAAGGCTGGGTATTTTTTCGAACATTCTAATTTGCTTGTTAATCGATTTAGTTCCGTTACTTACACGTGTAACAGTTTCGGTTTTGATAGGATGGATTTTCTTTTTTTGCTTCTTTCTTTTCCCGTCGCAGTTATATGTTGCACATCGTTTAGTTAGTGATTTTGTTGATATAGTCAGAAAATCAAAACTAGAGCAATCTAATAGCAAACTGTTTTTCTTCGCGATTGTATATGATCTATAGTCTCTGCTTCTCTTCGCTCTGCTTTTTGACGTAAAACATTTTTTTTTCGGAATACTCAACGTAGAAATCACTTTGCCCTTTTTTTTCGATACAGGTATTGATATCGAGTTACATGACGGTTCAAAAAGTTTTCTTCTGCCGCCTAACCAATTCTCGTTTCTACAATGTTCGCAACACACAGAGCTCGTGTCAACACTCTTGTTCTTAACTCCAAGCCTCATACATTTTCTGTCCATTATATAAGTAGAGTCTGACGTCAATGTGTATTTTTTTTCTACTCTGTTATCATGAAGCATGGAGTACAGAACAGAAGCTGTGGCTTTACTATCCTTATTATCTAGCAAGTAATGTTCCACCCAGGTGTTGAGTAAACTTTTGAAGTTGTCTACCATTAATTTGGCTAGGTTATACTGAATATTTTTAGAAGCATCGCGTTCACTGTCGCCACAGGCACTAGTATCGGGGTGACACTCTGTAATGGTATCTTTTTCCGGATCAACTAAGTTGTAACTAGTGGAGTACTTTGTTTTGGAGCCTTGTAGTGACAGTTTGTTTTTCTTCTTCTTCACATATCTCCTTAGAATGCATATGTCCGTTTCGATGCTCAAGTCTCGTTTTATTTTGCCACCGACCGAGTAGTTTTTTGATTTGGATACTGTTTTCTTGAACTGGAGGATGCCGCTCCTTGTTAAGTTTTGTGAGAGTCCCGAACACGTTCTTGACTGAGTGTATATCGTGCGCTGCGATTTTTTGAAAAGAATCGTTGCACCATCGTCTTTGTTGGCAAAGCCCTTCAACTTTCCCATAGCTTGTTCTCTCTTCGGTCTTCTGCAATCAACAATTCTATTCTGTTTCATCTTGTTTTCTGTTACATTTAAAATAAGCTGGGATCGTCCTTTAAAGTATGATACGGATGAGATCGGCACTTCACTGGATAGTTTCCTATTTAGTTCGGGCTGTCACATTTTAGTGTTAAGTTGGTATTATGGATGTACGAATTGGGAAAAGGAAAAGTGATGATGATATGTCAGGCCATTTCAACTAAGATGACTCTGAGCCTCACAGAGGTCAACTTTTGCCTAAGGTAAGACCACAATAATAAGTAGGTTCGGTTATCGAGTACCGATAACTCATGCTCGGGTTAGCTTGGGACTAGATGATGCTGTATGGATTGTCCATCATTATTTATTATTATAATTTATTTTGATCGTGATTCAAACCTCTACATTTGAAAACAACATATGTACCTACATTGATTGGTGATGATGATGAAAGTTTTCCAATAACCTACCACCGGTCACCATATCACTTCCAAAGATCTACCTTCACAGATGAGTGTCCTGTAATTGATGATATAACAGCGATGTGAATGCCATAGGTCACGATAAAGTTGGGTACATGCAGGTTTTTTAATATACCTTCGTTTGAACACAATTTTACATGGCAGAAAGTGATAATGTAACCGACAGGGGTTTAGAATACCGTTACTTTTGTTTTATGACGTAGATACTGACCGCTCAAAGGTCGCTTGTGGAGGTTGCCTTAAGCTCAGACATTGTTCAGTGCTACCTATTTTCGATGCGCATCGGATCTAGTCTATCGAAAAAGTTTGGGCTTTAAATGCCCTAGGCCCTTAGCCCTAAGACCTCTATCTCGTTACCTTAAGGTCAAACTTTGTTCGATGCGCATTGAATCTAGGATAATGTTTGGGCTTTAAATGACCTAGGTCCTAAGACCTCTATCTCAATACACATCTACACTGCTGAACCTACCTCCCCGGAGGTTTACGGTTCTAGGACGATAGATGACCGCATCGTAGGGCGGGATCAAAAGCTAAAACGACCTTTACTTAAATAAAAAACTTAACGAAAAAATAGATTGAAATATTAACCGAAACGATTCCTTTAACAAAAGATTTATAGATCCAGGATGCTTTACATCACGGTAACTAAATAAAAAACTTGTAAAATACAAAAAAGAAATACAATTGAGAATTTTTCACAATACTGTCATGATTGTTTTATTTTGAATTTGACAATTTATGGAAATATTTGCTGATAAAAAGAAGAATTAGAAACTCTATGTAAAGATGTTTCAAAATCTATGGTTCTAACAAGTGATAAGTTAAAATTGTCTATATAATAGTTTAAATTATGTAGGTGGCTGAAGTACAGGATTTTTTATGATAAAGATGATTTTTTTAAAGCTAGAACTAAAGTACCTAATTAGTAGTTATAGTTATTGCATGCTAACATAATAGTGAGACATGAGTGCATTATTTATACTGAACACCTTTACCATGTATGGCGCATTATATAATTATCTTTGAATTTTAATTTGATACGGAAGTAAAATTAAATGGATCTTTAAGTATCATTAGACGTCAAACAAAGTACTTGTAACTTACTTGTAATATCCGTCTGTATTAAAGGGAATAAATCCATACGTTTTAGTCTGTATGTCTTTCGTTATTGATTGAAAATACGTGAAACGTTGGTGTTCTTACAACATATAATAGGTTCGTAGTTAACCCGCTTACATTCATAATGAATTCATCAAACTACGATAGTTTTTATAGTAAAATGCCTGATGCGATGCAAAAGATTATGCAGCCAGCATCTTGGGTACACTTCCAACTGGTATTGATTTCTTAGTTTACTTGCAACAGTCTGCAGTTAGCTCAATTGTTTCCATTGTAAATACTCGTTCTAATTTGGTTATTTCATTTTAATTTTCTTTGATAGTAAAGGTATTATAATTTCTTACGAAAGAGCAACATTATAACAGTGTATTTAGGCCATTTTTTTTCCCTTTTAGTTTTTTGCAGTTTATTCTGGCTATTCAAAACTGCCCTAAAAGTATTTCAATATATCAGATTTCAATAACCTGACTCCTATTATGCTTATAAAATAAGTATATACAAAGTTATAACACTTATATACTTAAGTAAAATTTTTACCATTAAAAGTTATAGAGTTAGAATAAGGTGTAACCGATTTTCTCTTCACCTAATTTTTTCATATCCTGTAGGGCAAGCACGGGCTTTCTTGTCTAAGGTAGAATACACAAATTACGTCACTTTGTCATCGAATGCGTAAATTATTTGAAATTAATTTCTTCAACTTCAATAATGTACGCAGTGTTGGGAAATGCGATGTCATTATTGTCTATTCTACCCTAGATAACAATCTCCATGCTTGGCCTACTGATCCGAACAAAATATTTGTAACAGAAACACTGCGAAAATAAAACATATCTCAAGCAATAATACATTACGTGTCATGAGCACATTTTAACATATCTAAAGCATGGCATTATATCTCCTACATTTCGGAGCATAAATCATGAAATACGTCAAATACCATCTCGTATATATCTTGATAAAAAAACTTGGGCTAGATAAATATTTATGGAGTTTCCACTAGAACCCGTAATTTTTCGTTCAGTTTAGTTTATTTATTTATAACGTTTGGAAGTTACATGTTCTTAATTCTAGCTAGTAACTAACGATAACTTTGTATAAATTAATAAAAACTAATAATAAATCAATAGAAACTAAAACTCTTTCACCATTATCATCCCACATTATCCGTGATGAACACGAATATTTCCAAAAAAGTTAGGGTTCTGTATGAAAACTTCAATAATCTAAACCAACGTGTGTAAAATTTATAAAGATTTTAGAATTTTTTGTTAAATACCCGTTCCACAGATAACATAATACCGTGGAAAACCGGGGAAAACCGCTTTTACTATCAATGTCTATGACATAAGCTGAACTTGAGGGTAGATGATGCTGTGTATTGTCCAGCATTATGTATTTAGTTCCTGTAATGTACAAGCTAAGTGCAGCGGATGCTAATGGACCCTCAAATGATGTACTTTGTCAAAATTATAAGGTAATCTTCTAACATACACATGTACATTTTGTATGTAACTTTATTACATAAATAAAGTGTAGCTTGGCCTTATTTACTGGATACCTCTAGATTTAATTGGGATTATAGTTCGTGATCAAGTGTATTTTTATTAAGGACTAGCTGTCCGCCCCAGCTTTGCACGGGTATTTAACATAAATTGAATTTTTCATGTGGGAAAAAATTTGGTTTTTCAGTTTATTTTGTTGTTTGAATTGAATAGGTTTCGTAACTACTGGATTTAAGATGAAAAACATAGGCTATAGAATATTTTTTAAAGTTAGGGACCAGTTTGACAACTTCAATAACGTAACCCAATGAATGTCTATAAACTTTTGAAATTCTGTAAAAGCGCGTGCGAAGCCGGGGTAGACTGCTAGTACCTAATATAGCTAAAGCCTAGCTAAGCCCAAGCTATGCAGGGATTGTGATATATTTAATGCAAAACATTAAACATTTATAGATATTTTTTAATATAAATAGATAACGACCAAAACACCCGGAACAAATATCAGCAGATGTTTGTCATACATTTGTCCCGAGGCGGGAATAGAGGCTCATGCGTGGACCTTTGCCCACCGCGCCACAGAGGTCGTCAAGTATTATTAATTAGTATATTTTCCATGCCGTAGGATACCGTTGACAGATTGGCTACGGTCTACGCCGTAGCATGTCTACGACGAGTCTACGATGAGTCCGCGAACTCTCGTGCTACGAGCTTGATTCACATTCAGATTAAGATTCAATAATTTTATTTCTTTAGACTTTATGAATTAAGCACTTAGACAAGTCAAATTACATACAGATAATTATTATAAAAAAATAAATAATTTGTCACTGATTTCTCTTCACTTCAATTTTTTGTCCACTAGTGGAAGAAGTGAAAAAGAGACCACTAGTACATTCATATATAACTGAAATGTCTTATACAATTTTTGTTTTGCCTATCTAAATCTAAGTTTAATGTGATTTAGATAAGTGTCAATAATTATTTAAATAAATACCAAAAGCTAAGCACAGCACTAGAACGCCTTCATGGCTAGATTTTTTTTTTAAATATATCTTAAAACATCGATACAATAATTTGTTATATGAACATTATTATGAATTGAATTCGTTCCATTTTTCACCACGCTCTAAAAGTACCACGGTAGGTACCTATATAGTTCTAACCTAAAAGTAAAAGTTCGTTTTTGGGTTTCGGGATTCTTTTTTTTCATACCTCAGCAAATAAAGAGATTTTTAAAATTTTAAATAATAATACTATTTATGTGATAGACTAAAATAAACGAATACATTAAAAATTAAAATTTCTTTACAAATTGTGAAGGCCTACAAGGTAGGGTATCGAATAAAAAGTGAATGTAAATTTCAAAGCAGTTTAAAAAAAAATTGTAGGTTTCACTACCTACTTTATTCTTGTTGAAATATTTTGAGAAAATCGAGAAATTTACTACCTAATCTCCGACGCTTGCAGAGCGATCTGAAATGTACTATTTTTAGGTATTCAAGTGATAGTCGAAGTAGAAGTCTTACCTATTTCTACATTATTAGTTTAAACTGATGAAAGTTCGAAACCCTCGGCGCGTGACACTCGCACTTGACGACAAGATCTGTCAAGTTAGAAGGCTTGATTAACTATATAACTTTGTATTAATTGTACTTACCACTTAGTACTTAAGTTCACTTCAAAACATAATGTCAATGAAATTATGAAATTGGTTATTATATTTTTTTCCCTGTAAATTTGCAATTCCCTGTAAAATAGTTAGACAAATAAGCCTGCTATACAATTTTTTTTTTAATTTACTCGTTTTATCTTGCTCACTCTCAATTGCTATGTAGTAAAAGTACTTTGTGCTCTCAATAAACTATAGGTATATATCTAAAAACGATATAATTATTACCTTATTCTCTGCTCTTAGGTGAACGATATTTCATAGGGATTAATGGAACCATGCAACTTTGCAGATTTTAGATTTATAGCGAGCAAAACCACAGACAAAACATAATAAATCCTCGTTACTAGATGTAGGTACCATAGAGCAGCCATCCGAAATATTACTCGCGCTTTTTTTACGACGTCCGTCCATAAGCGACATAATAATATGACGTCGCAGTATATTACGTCGTAGGCAGGTTTTACTGCCGCCGCTTGTGGAGGCGACGACTTACAGTGCGGTACGGTATTTTTTGTGGCAAAGGTTTTGTACCCTTTCGCTTATAATAATCGTTCATTTTTCCGCGCTAACCTGACTCAGAGTAACGGTTTCACCTGTCTTATACATATTTACGTTAAAAAATAATTTTACAAAAGCAAAGTTTGTGCTGCCTATCACCTGCTTATCTTGAACTAGTTTTTTAATGATATTGACGTTCCTTTACACACAATTGCGATGCGATTTTTACGACCTCACATCGTCGCATCGTATCGTGTGCCTCGAGCTTTTCGGGACTGCTACTTTATGATTCTTTTTTTTAAATAATTCAATATGCCTATTTATTGTACGAGATGATGTACGAGATATATTGTATTTATGTCAACCGTCGACGGCGACTATTTATCGCGTAGCGTAAATAATTTTTACGTCACGCGTTTGGCAAAGAATCTCCTACCTACGACATAGAATAAGGGCTCGGTATGTACCTTTTAGTTTTGGACAACCACCCCCGCGCTTCAAACTGGCGGCGGGAGGTTGGACGTAAAGCCTTAGACTGAGCGCAGACTTGAGTCACAGTAGTTCAAGACTCACTACTTATTGCTTAATAATAACTATGGAGATATAATATATCTAGTCTCGCTAGTCTGTCTAAAAACTAAAACAAAAAAAAAACGGTTTTCTACTATAAAAGGAAACTATTCTGTCTACATATTATACATACATAGTATAAAACAAAGTCGCTTCCCGCAGTCTGTCTGTCCCTATGTATGCTTAGATCTTTAAAACTACGTAACGGATTTGATGCGGTTTTTTTTAATGTGTGTGTGAGTGATTTATTAGGAAGGTTTTTGTATCAGGATCGGACCCGTGCGAAGCCGGAGCGGGTCGCTAGTGTGAGATAAACTGCAGTGACTCCAATATGCGCTAAGACTAAGTCGCGTAGCAGACACTGCAATGGCGATCAATGGCACCTTTACATCTACGCGACCGACGCGAAAAGGGAAAACTTTCGCGTCAGACAAAATAAAGACGACCCCATCCCACGTGTTTGAAGCGTAGTTTTGGCCGAAGCTTAGAGCTCTAATAGCGCAAGTAGTTTCGCCCACAAACACGAGTTAGCTATTCGGTTTCATTCGTAACTAAAAACTGAACTAATTGCTATCATGTAATTTCATTTAACTTTTGTCGTTCGAGTGCCTTCGGCTAAATAAAGCCAGTAAACTATGAACTTTGCCGCTAAACGTGGCTTAAACTGTCCGGGCTAGTGTTGGGACAGCAGTCTTTTATTCGAGACTGCAAGACTGCTGGAAATAAATATTTTAGAGTAGTTACCTAGTAGTTATGTTTTAATGGTTTATTTTCTGCTTTTTTTAGTTTATGTCTGTAAACATATCTTTCTAGTTAAAATATTAATTTTAATTGTGACAGCTATTATATTTAGGAAAGAATTGAAGCCTAAAATTTTGAGGTTTTCCATGAGCTCCAAAAATACTAGTGTTAGTTTATTCATACGCGACTGTCAAGTTTTTTTCTGGAATTTTCTTTGTAGGAGGGAAAATTCCCCCATCCATGTTGTAAGATATCTTTTTACGACGACACTCCGTGGCGCGACGGGCAAAAGTCCACCTGCGACGCAGGATATCGCAGGTTCGATTCCCGCCTGGCCTCGTAAGTATTTGTACGATCTGCAGATATTTGTTCATGGTCGTTTTCAAAATAGGTACTTATAATAAAAAATATCTATCTATTTAATATATTGTATTATGTTTATCAGTCATCTAGTACCTATAACACAAGCTCTGCTTAGCTTGGAGCTAGGTGATGCTGGGTGGATTGTCCAGCATATTCTTTATTTAAATCTTTTTGTGAATTCAAGACTGCAATGGTTTAGTCTTGTTTTCCCATCACAAACCCAAGCATGTAGCAACAAAGCCGCTTATTGAAGCACATATTATTGAAAAGTTTATAGCGAGTAGTTTCATTTTAACTTTACCGTACGAAATTATAGGTAAACACAGGTATACGGTATACGGGCGGCTTTAATTGCAAAAGCACGGAATTCCGTAAAGTTATGGTTTTCATAATGAAGCTGACCGGAATGCTTCGGTTTTGTTCGACGAATTAGCGTTTTCATTTATCCTTATGTCAGCATTCTGGACATTCTGCATTCTGGTGAAGATTTTAGGTAGGTAAATGAAATTATAGAAATTAAATATATTTGCCATGCGTTTGTTATATTAAAATAGAAAACGTTTTAAAGCAAAGTTTGAAAGCTTTCCTTAAAACTATAGTAAACTATGAAAGTAAAATTTTTAGGATAAAAAAGATTTTTGAAATTTGCTTCTGTTTTTAACAATTCTATCAGTTAGGATAGGAACCTCTAAATGTGGCATGCATGTTCAAAAACTAAAACACGACTCACCACTTATGCCGTTGATCACGTTAAAATGCTTTTATTTATTAGGACTCCCATACAAAAGAGCAAATATAAAACATATAGAGTTATAGAGTTAAATATATATTTATATAGAATATAGAGTTTTTCTAATTATAGTGCCACAGAGTGAACTTATGGGTGAACTATGTATGCAGCCAGCATCTTGGGGACAATTCCGACTGGAATTGATATGGATCAGTTGACTTATCTGTAGTTTGTTTGGAACAGTCTTGTCAGTTAGCTCAATTGTAAATACTAGTTTTTATTTGGTTATTTAATTGTAATTTTCATTGTTAATAAAGGTTTTTACTAAAAATAGATATGTCACATACATATCTATTTTTAGTAAAAACCTATATGAAAATAATAAAAGATTGTGGTTTTTTGTATAAGGTAGGGGAGCATGTTTTAACCTAAATGAAAATAAAAGGATTATATGTTTACAAAATCAATATTTTATTTAATATCTGTTTATATCAATCCCTATTTCCGATGTTCACGACGGCATTACGTATAAACAGATCGATAATTTTTGTGAATTCTTTTTTTGTCGTGTTTGTTACCATCGGGAGAAGGTTTTTAAGGAAGAAAAAAAACTAATATAGATCGCGGGTAACGCCGCAGGCGCAGCTGGTACATAATATTTGATTTTTTTTTTAAATTGTTGCAAAGAACTGTTTAAGTAGCGTCTCAGAAATAAACAACAGATTCAATAAAAAAAAATACTAATTTGTTTTGTACCAAAGTTGGTTTATTGTTTTAACTAGGGTCTTCTGAGATATTTTGTGACAATAACTGTAAGTAACACAGATAAATTCTAGGAGTCTAACCTAGTTTGAAAAGCAAAGCCTTCCATTTTCAAATGCCGCGCGTGCACACTCGGATTAACCAATCACAGCGCGCTGCTGGATGCAAAACCGCCATCAGCGCCTCTTGCGTGAAAAAAAAAACAAAAACTTACTTCGGCTCGTAACGGCGCCTGAAAAGGCATCGAATAAACCGCGAAGTGATCGAATGCTTTTAAAATTTATAGAACTTTGCGTATTTTGTGACTGTGGAACTGTGGAAGCACGGGCCGACCACGAACAACCCCAGAAGATACGACGAGAGCTGTGCCTCATGATAATAATAATAAAAACATCAAAAGGAAGCTACCCAACCTTCAGAAGATCCACCGGTGGACAATAACGCCGGCGGTGAGGAGAAAGACAAAGGTGAGCTTATTAGACTAGGCATAGACAAATGACTATAAACTCAATACTGTGATATCCTTGGTTTTTCTTTTTTTATTGACTTATCAGGCTGGGACTAAGTCATTAATGTTTTATATTAAAATAAATATTACCTATGTATGCAACTTTTTAAGGCCTTTTGTAGTGGAAAATATACGTCTTATTTATTTATTTATCGATAATAATATCGAATAATTGCCGTGTGGTGCCGGCATATAATTTCACCACCCCTCTTCCCGTGGGTGTCGTAAGAGGCGACTAAGGGAAAACACGCCGGGGGCGGGCAGCAGCACCCTCTGCAGAACAACTCCACCGAACTGCGATCCCCAACCCGCATGCCCAGCGTGGGGATTATGGGCAATAACCCCCAAATGATGAGTAATGCATTCTATGGCGCTCATTAGGGGAGGCCTATGTCCAGCAGTGGACTATCATAGGCTGTTGATGTTGAATATCGAATAATAAATCACCATAAAAGTTTCAACTGTTCTTGGTACAAAACCTCAAGAAGTTTCAGTGAGTATTTAAAACTCAGTAAGGTGCTCTGATTTATTACTCAAATTAATAAATTCCCGCGTTATTTCAGGTAAACACACTATCGCGTCCCGCGCTCCACTGGATTTGACTTCCGGTCGTGACGTCATTACGTTTCCGGTCACGGACGCACCGCTTTGCGCGGGAATTATTTATCGAGTTTGTAATTGATATTGTAGACTAGAATGGCATCGATTGGAGACAATGGGGTGTAGATTCAACATTTATTTGAATAGATTTTCAATAAAGAAAGAAAATATTATTTTTACCCATTTAAAAACAAAGAGAAATAACAAATAGAATTTATATAAACTAAATAAGATTAACACAAAAACGGAAGTAAGAAAAAATCAAATAATAAAGTAGGGTAGAAAAGGGTCCACACCTTAGCATTTGTAGCATTCGGCATAAAGCCTAAAGCACTTAAAATCATATCCTACTAATTCGTAAGTATAAACCGGCCAAGCGCGTGTAGCTACGCGAAATGTAGGGTTCCGTAGTTGCACGGTTGTGTTATTGACGACTAGCGACCCACCCCGTGTTCGCACGGATGCAATGCTGATACTTATGCATTGTTTTACATTATAAACCTTTCTCTAGAATAATAAAATGATGTTGGACAATGCACTCAGCATTATCTAGCCCCAAGAAAAGCAGAGCTTGTGTTATAGGTACTAGATAACTCATTATAGGTAAATAATAATAATAATATACGACTAGAATCACTGACAATGTCAGTTATGTATGTAGTCATAAACTTCACAATTCGTCACTGGGGTGCTAGTGGCAAGTCTATGTTAAAAGCCCAATGCTGCTAAAAAAGATAGGAATCCGTTTGAAAACTGTGAAACCCAACCTGTTAGTGTGTGTATAATTTTGAAATTTTTGTTATATATGTGCCCCGTGTGAAGACGGGGCGGACCGCTAGTATATCATAAAAGCGCTGTAGCCACTTGCATCTACAAATTATAGAATCCCTTAGTGAAATATCATTGTTTATTTCCAGCAGAGTATTGCCCATGTTTTGTAGAAACTCTAACAGCTAAGGATTACTTCAATTACGAGTTGGCTCCTTGGACCTTTGCAGCTCAAATGACACAGCTAGCATAATGAAGGCCATAATGGTGTTCACCTTATAATAAATGTTGTGCATGCCTATTCTAAGAACATGCTCTATTCTAAGATTTTTATAAATGTAACTAATTGTTATGTTGTTGGCATTGCCTTATTAATAAACTAGCAGCCCGCCCCGGCTTCGCACGGGTATTTTAAAGAATTTTAAGTTCTTACACACGCACACACGTTACATAAGGTACTTTATTATTGAAGTTTTCTTATGGATCACTAACTTTAAAAATATTCTATAGCCTATGATTATCATTCTAATGATGTTTTTTTTCCAAAAAGGTCTAGTAGTTTCGGAAACTTCAAACCACAAACAAACAATAAAATCTTTCCTTTTTAAAATTGTACCTTTACCTCCTTTACTTGTATAAAGAAAAACAGGGAACACTTTATTTTTTGGCATTGACTTTTCTCTCGCACCGCTATATCGCCTACATCGCATAGTTCCAATCTTGAAGTTTTTATATTTTTTGACATTGAGTTTCCTCTCGCACCGCACCCCAGTTGAGACTTGAGACCCCAGTAACGAATTGTGATGTCTATGACAATCCATAACTGACACTGGCGAAGTCGTCGTAGCAAAAGCAGTGCCATAAAAAAAGAAGTTGAAGTTGAGTCACAGCAAAAGCGAACAGCGCAAAAAAAGAAAAAAAAGAAGTTGATGTTGTTTAGCGCTATGGTTTTATTATTGAAGTTTTTATACGGATCTCTAACTTTTTGAAAATATTTTATAGCCTATGTTCATCACGGAAATTTTAGGATTCTTATGGTGGAAGAATTTTTCAAATTGGTCCAGTAGTTTCGGAGCCTATTCAATTCAAACAAACAAACAAACATACAAACAATCAAATCTTTCCTCTTTATAATATTAGTATAGATAATTAGCCGACACTAGGTACGTGGTAGGTGGTAGGTAGTAGGTAAATACCTTTATTTACCCATATCACAAGCTCTGCTTAGCTTGGGGCTAGATAATGTGGTGTGAATTGACCATCATTATTATATGAATAGACTTGGGTATTTAATTCATAAGGGGCATGGTTTCTATTATTTTACATTTTGTACTTGGCCTGTTTATCGCTTCACAATAACAATGTTATCTTGTTATCTTTATATCCATCTTCTTTTAATTTTAAATTTCTTCTTCTTCTTTTTATTTTCGAGCTGCATCGACAAACATTCGAATTACGATTTAGTAGATCTAAATAAACGTTCAAACATACGCATTATGTAGATATCGATGTTTAGTAATATATTCGGAACACAGGACCATCTAATAGTACAGTCAGCTGCACAAATATGTATACACTCCCAAAATTTCATATTTATGTATACGTGAGTGTATAATTTTGCTAAATTGTATATCGATTTCTGACGATTTAGATAGCTACATTCATTTGTGATCACGGGGCGTCAGTCGCCCTGTGACCACGATCGTGCAACGTGACGTAGGGGAAAATAAAAACAAAAGGTAGGTACGCGATAAATACCCTATAAATATTCTTTAATATACATAGATATCTATAGGTAAAAGATTTAGTAAACCAGCTTCAATCAATGCTAAGCTGTGCACCACTGCAGCAATTCCATTTGTACAAGGACATTCATCACAGTGACCTTGTAAGGGGTACATAACTCAAGCATAATCAGGAATTTGTAAACTTTCACCAACGTCGTCTCCGGGTTTCCCTAAAACTGAATAATTTGCTGGTTTTCCCTTTTTTCCTCGTAATAAGTCATAGGAAAGTTTTCTCTTGTATTTACGAACAGCGGTTGTGAGTACATTTTGATTTGTGAGTTCTGAAAATTGCAAGAGCTTCCACATTGTCCTAGTTTCCGTAAGCTTACCATGCTACTATTTATAATAATATAATCATATTTATTTTATTATTTATCGGTTATTTATCTGTTATTATTTCACCTACGTTTATAACGTGTAACGCGTATATACCCGATTATTTAAGTTAACAATCAGGAAAGTAAAGGATGTTTTTTAAGTTAGGTTTTTTCATTCTACAGTTATTCATCTTATACCTACTTGGATTTGTTAATTCAGAACAAAAGTAGGTACAAAAATGTTAGGATTAAGAAATCAGTACCTATTCTTCAAATTCTTACAAAACGGCAAATTCATGGTTAAAGACCTGCTATAATTACCTACCTACTTAGTAGCACCCGATTATTGATGAAAACAGTGTCTACGACGTCATCAGTGTCAAACTCTATTATTCGTGCTGGCAATTTCAGAGCAGGGTTGTCAAACAAAAGTAGTAAATTGGCACGCGCGCGACCTCAATTCCTAAGACGCTACTCTTTTTACACAGACTACAGATTATAACATCAAAGAAGTAAGAGCAACTCAGAGATCAATGTAAAACATTTATTGTGAGTCGCCATTTTGAAAACAATAAATTCAAAATGGTGGCCGATATCTTCAAACAATTCATTTGTTTCTATTCCCACAATAATGCTGTTTCTAAGTATTTCCTACATATACACTCGAGAGCAATGAATCCGGGTCACTCAAAGAATCCAAAAAATCTCGGAAAGTAAGAATGCTAGGTTAATGCAATAAATTGTTCTCCGACGAATCAAAATTTATGCTCTACAAGCACGATGGAAGACACAGAGTGTATAGAAGACCAGGGGAAAGATTCAAGCAAGCATGCATCGAAGAAAAAGTAGCCTACGGTGGTGGGTCTGTACTTGTGTGGGCCGGAATTTCCTCTGAAAGTTGGTGATCATAGAAAACGGCTCTTTAACTAGCGTAAGATATGTGGAAGAAATCCTCAACGAACACGTTGGTCCATTTATGGTCAATTTGGGTGAGGATGCTATATTTATGCATGACAATGCCCGACCTCATACAGGTAGGATTGTGAATGACTACCTTCAAGAGATGAACATTACTTGTATGGAGTGGCCAGCGCGCAGCCCGGATATCAACCCGATCGAGCATGCTTGGGACGAGCTACCTCCTCCCCCAATCACGCTTCTTGAGCTCAAAATTGCTCTCACAGAGGAATGGGAGAATATTCCCCAAAATCGTATAAGGAACTTGGTGTACAGCATGCCAAACCGCGTAAACGCAGTAATGGAAGCACGAGGAGGTAATACGAAGTATTGAAATTCAAGAAAATCGTCATAATGTTCAAAAATTTCATGTTTCCTATTTTTGTTTTAAGGAGAGATCAGCAGTTTTTTTTCTTTATGTAATTTTGTGTAAATAAAATGTATGGTGACTCATATTTTTTTAACTTTCATTTAAGGAGTATTAAATTGTCTATTAAATACAATTTATTGCATTAACCTAGCATTCTTACTTTCCGAGATTTTTTGGATTCTTTGAGTGACCCGGATTCATTGCTCTCGAGTGTAGGTACTTATATTTACGAGACCTCGCGATTACGAATGTATGTCATTTATTACTTTCGGGGTAAACCGGAAACAATATAGTATAGGAGCTCAAAGGCATATTACATTTAGCAAATAGAAGTTGGAGGCCTTTTATACCATAGGTATAAAAATAGGTGGAAAAATAGATCGTTTGAAATTGTATTCTTAACTGTAGAACTTTTTTTTTTGTAATCAACCTATACCATAAACAAATAGTGTAAAACCTATCTCGAATAATTGTTGAGTAATCAGAACAAAACTTTTAAAAGAAATATGTACCTACTAATATTAATTACTAATATTATAACGAGGAAAGATTTGATTGTTTGTTTGCTCATAAGCTCCGAAGAAAGGACGGTAAGCGCCTCCAATTTTATTTGATTTATTTTGCTTTATTTGGACGACTAACGGTTTTTATCGCTTTATAACAAAACTATAACGTAGGTAACGTAACGTTGCCTGGATGATATTGTTTTCCGCGATAAGGCCGGTGATACTACTACGTGCCTCACTATTTGATAAGTACTTATGTACCTACTATTTTATAAGGTGATAAATATTATCTCTAATGTATTATTATTATGCCTTACATACTTTTATTATAGCAATAAAATACAAAATATATCGCGAACAAAAAGTTTTTATTTTAAATAAATTTGTATTTTTCCAACCGTACGTTATTTTTATTTTATCTTGGTTACCACAAGCGCTTACCTTCTTATGTAAATTTTTCCTAAACTTCCTTTTAAATTTATTTCCATAAAAATATTGCCAGCGCAATTCATTTCCCGGTCTATCAATTTGTAACTTTTATTCACGCCTAAACGGCTGAACGCATGTTGATGAAATTTGGAAAGAATATAAAAATGCTATCACGGGGAAAGACTGTTATTCTGACAAACGCGTGCGACGCCACGAGCGGTAGCTAGTAGAAAATAAATAAAGTGTCCTATGACCATTTTGTGGCTTTCGGGCATTTTGATACATGTTTTTTTTTATTTATTTTTTGTTTTTAACTGACCACTGTGAGTCTATTAGTGCAAATAAATTATTTTATTCTTTATTATTCTTATTCATTTGTTTCCTTTGCTGCTTTTGTTAATACTTCAAAAATAAAGCTACCCCTTTCTCCTGGACTAGATACATCAAACTTTGGCCCCCATCAGGCGAAATGACGTGTCAGAAATTAATGGATCCATCGATATAACGAGTGGTGCCATTTTTCCCAGCTTCCCCTATTTGTAACGGATTAAACGAACTTACTTTTTGTGTCAATAATCTGCTATTTTTTTGTTAGATTGGTTTTACAGTGTCATTTATCTAGGTTAACATTGTAAATTGATTTATAAACGGAGTAAAATTTGCCAAGGAAGCGTTTTTTTTTTGTTTTAATCACACGTAGAACGGATATAAGTAGTTATTTACTTAGGTAGGTACTTACTACTGGGTCTTATAAAAAAACGGTCTTGTTAAAGGTCATCGATAGAAAGAGTACTCATGTGCATTTTATTGGCGACTAGAGGGCCGCCCCGGCTTCGCGCGGGTATTTAACAAAAAAATAATTTTTCATGCAGTTCCCGAATTATTTTGAAAATATTCTATAGCCTATGTTCATCACGGAAAATTTAGAATTTTTCAAATCGGTCAGTAGTTTCGGAGCCTATTCAATTCAAATAAACAAAAAATAAAATCTTTCGTCTTTATAATATTAGCATAGAAGAAGCTGATGTTATATGGTTAAAGACATTTATTTCTCATAAAGAATACATGTTAAACAGCACTTATTATTAGTATCCTTAAATTCCACCAACTCCAAGCTAGCAAAATCTAGCATTGATACACTACTGTTAAGATGGTATAAGTCTAGCACTTAAGAGTGCCTATTCTATCGAGCTTACGATTGGACGCGTCCTCAAGACACTGGCTACATTGTCAGCAATGCTGATGGGAGTGCTGCCCCGTTCAACCCAAGATTTTTCTATTCAATAGGTATTTTGCTCCGTTCGACCCAAAACATTTGATTTGAGTTCCCCTCTCTACACGTACTTATGCCAAATTTCTATTGTTTACATTCAGATAAATGACACAGTGAAACATCGAAGTAGATGGGTCAGCGGACCAAAAAATACAGATAGGTAGGTACTTAAAATACGTTGCGCCCGATACTCGCCAGCTCTCGGGTCACGTCGCTTCGACCAGACGCTCAGATAGACCATACAGAAGAAGTATCTTGTAACTTAGACCAAACACCACCCTGAGGCACCGCAATATAAGTTACGGAAGGCCACGCCTATTGGCCTTCCAAGCGAACCGTTCTGAACGGAAGTTGACCCACCATATTGTTCCGAACACAGATTTCACAGCTTGTATGTAGATTGTTGAAAACAAATTGTTCAAACTGCGAAGTAACCCGGATTTCTATTCTAGTTGTGGCGGTCAGATTCAGGAGTTTGGTTCGTTCGTGACTAAATAAGTAAGAAACAAGAAACTCTTATGTCACTATAAGACTTCTGTCACTGTGCGAAGTCGGGGCGGGTCGCTAGTTAACAATAAAATTAAATATTTTTTTTTATTTCCGGCAACTTAAGAAAGTAGGTATTAATCTTAAAAATCTTATTGATAATATTATAATAATATTCGAGTACCTAGATAACGGGACTCTTGCAAAGCGGAACTAACCCGATATTTTTTTATTATACATAGAAACTAATTTACAATAAAATAATTTACACAAGTATCTGGCGCAGCGCATCAGTATTGCCATACAGCGAGGCAATGCAGCCAGTACACACTTCCGACTGGTATTGATATTGATCAGTTGAGCTACCTGTAGCTTAATGCAACAATCTGCAGTTAGCTCAATTGTAAATACTAGTTTTAATTTGGTTATTGACTTATTATATTCTTTGGATAATACCTTTGTATTATCCATACATATTCAAAATTAAGCAATATTATATAAACAATCATTTTTTTATATGCATGTTTATGGATATTGCTCTTGATCTTGACATAGCTCAAAGAACTACCAAACACAAGTGGCACGGGGCCAGCCATATTTAGCAAAGAACCGATAACCGCTGGGGTAAACGTAAGAACATGTTTTTTGGAAACCGTGACTCGGTAAACGTAGTACCCTCCGGCCAGGTTGGATGACGATCTGCGAAAGACTGCTGGCAGATGCTGGATGCGACAAGCTGAAGACATGCACTATGGTGCTCATTAGGGGAGGCCTACGTTCAGCTGTGGACTTAAATAGGCTGATGATGATAATGATAAATATTGTTCAAGTTTTGTACGATTGTGGAATAAAAGGTTTTATTTTATTATATCTCAAATTAGTTTTCAAATAAATTTCGTAAGTGTTGAGAAATAGCCCGTAGCAGCAATAGTTGTAATAAATTCTGAGAAAAGACGAAAATCTGCTACTCCGAATGATCGCAAGTCAATCTAAAGTTTTCCGTCGCGATCAAATAATATTTCTGCTATTAATGTAGGGTTGACACGTTCTCAACATAATCATCCCTCAATCATCTGCTCTCTTGTCTTCTTCTTCATTGCTCAGATAAAGATAAAGATAAAGATAAAGATAAAGATAAAAATCAAGATAAAGATAAAAATCAAGATGAAGATGGAGATAGGTTTAGGTTTGAAGAACTTTATTCTCATTAAAACACAATGGTTCACTTACCTCTAAAATGAGATACAATAAGGAACACTAATCTAGGTTTAACAATTATAAATTACCTCTGGTACCTAAAATTTAATTATGTCTAAAATAAGTTTCCTCAACTTATACAATAGATGGCGCTGAGTGTATTTACATTGCACTTTAATTATATTTTAGGACTCTAATAATAATAATAACAATCTCAGAACATAGATTCAGGAACCAAAGTGATTTTAGTAATCTAGTAAACTTTCGATCAACCACCTTCTCACGTAAGAAAATAAAGATTATATGAAAAATAAAAATAAAATCACTCTTTCAGTATAAATAAATAAATAATGCTGGACAATCCACACAGCATCATCTAGCCCCAAGCTAAGCAGAGCTTGTGTTGATGACTGATATACATAATACAATATTATTAAATATGTATATAGATATTTATTTATTATAGGTACAGTGCGCGTCACATATAAGTACCCCCCCTATCTCAATGTATGTGGGACACAATAGTTGGTATTGTTGGGAATTTCAGACTGAGAGTATTTTGGGTGGGTGGTTCGATCCTGAGCGGCGGCGTGATAAATTTTTGCATGTGAAAATTTGTGATAAGTACAAGGGAACTCGAAGTAGTCGTAAATATTATGTAGACAAGGGGGGGTAATTAATTCTGACGCGCACTGTACATAGAAAACGAACACAACACACTGACCAAATATCTGCAGATCCTACAAATATTTGTCCCGAGGCGGGAATCGAAACCGGAATCTCCTGCGTCGCAGGCGAACCGTCGCCCACCGCGCCACAGAGGTCATCAATAGTATGAATTACGTATTATTTTTGAATTTCAAGTTTAATTTCCTAAAAGTTCCAAAGTTGAACATGTTCCTGTCGCCAACCCTAAATACTTACGCAACTTTATTGTTGTGAAAACCACAGACTGGCATTTGTCTAGTTAGCAATAAAAATATAAACCTCCCTAGCAAGGGGATTCTTCTCAAGGTAGAATCCCCTTACTACTATTATAAATGCGAAAGTAGCTGTCTGTCTGTCTTTCGTGCCTAAACTACTGAACCGATTTTGATGAAATTTCGCAAAGACGTTGTTTAGACCGGGAGAAAGGACATAGGATACTTTTTATCTCGGTTTCATGATCCCGCGGATTAGTACAGTAGATAGATAGGTAGTAGATTAGATACATTGCGTGCATTATTAAAGTCGAAGGAATTAATTTCAAATTAGTAATCAAATCAATGAAGGAATCCATTTCAAATATTTTCGATTATTTTATTAGGTAGGTATCCGATCCGCTCCGGCTTCGTACGGCTCCAATGCTGCTACAAAAACCGTCCTCTTGAATCACACTATTTATTTAAAAAACCGCATAAAACCCTTGCGTAGTTTTAAAGATCTAAGCAAACGTAAGGACAAACAAACAGACAGCGGGAACCGACTTTGTTTATACTATGTAGTAATGACATAGAGAAGACTAGCTACTAACATTGGCAGATTGGACAAAATATTTGTCACAAGGCGGAAGAATTGAACCCCAACATCCATACACAGGAGGACCTAAATTATGGTACCTAGAACCTAATAAAATAATGTAGATTATTATAATAAAGTACCTACATTTCTATTGAAAATAATTCTTTTATTTAAAAACAGTAGGTTCACTAGATTGATTGATAGTTGGTTTATTAGATTTATTAATAACGCAGTTGATGTTGATTTGAATCTGTTTTCACATAACTTCAAGCATCAGCTGAAATAAAAACTTAACTTTTCTAATTTCTTATAGCCAACGAATGAAAAGAAACAAACAGTTCCAAAAATATACAATAGATGGCGGTAGGTGTATCTATTTTAGTTATTTAGGTTTACGTAAGGTAAACTAACAGAACAATAAAGAATTTTATAATCGTAAAAAAGTTTGCAATCGTTATAGAACAATTCTTGAGTAAAATATAATTAAATTGTAGTAGATTACGCTGTATTTACAATTGAGCTAAATGCAAACTGTTGCAAACAAACTACAGGTAGCTCAACTGATCCATTTAATACCAGTCGGAAGTGTACCCAAGACGCTGTCTGCATTGCCTCGCTGTATGGCAATGCTGATGCGCTGCTACTTATCCAAAAGGGCTTGCAAATATACGATGATATAAGAATATTCGATTTTTTTTCATGTACTTGGTATAGGTACGAATTGTTCGCAAGGAAGATCAAAATGCTACGTGGTTTGCTACAGTATTTTTAACAATCTTCCGAGACCTAATAATAATAATTATAATAATGCTGGACAATTCACACAGCATTATCTAGCCCCAAGCTAAGATGTATATGTGTAGTATCCTAATAATGAGCAATGTCATATCTTTAACAACAACAACACCAGCCTATATCAGTCCACTGCTGGACATAGGCCTCCCCTAATGTGCGCCAAAGGCGGCGTTATTTCATCTGGGGGTTACTGCCCATAATCCCCACGCTGGGCATGCGGGTTGGGGATCGCAGTTCGGTGGAGTTGTTCTTCAAAAGGCGCTGCTGCCCGCCCCCCGGTGTGTTTCCCTTGGTCGCCTCTTACGACACCCACGGGAGGAGTTGGGGTGGTAAAATTCTATGCCGGCACCACACGGTTCTATACGATATCAAAAAATGGTGGTGTGGTGGTCTTGAGTCTGTTTGAATATGAAGGTTAAATAAAAGTTTAAGTACTAAAGCCCTAGCTGAATTCTAAACGTCTGGTGAATATCTCCAATGGTAACCTCAAACAGAAATTGAAATTGTTTCTAAGTAAAGCTATTATAACTTGTGTTATTGACCAAAGCAACAAATAATTTGTGGTAGTCGGTCGCAGGTGGCGGACTTTCAAATAATCCGCGACTTAAATCGCTTGTTATAAATCGTCGGGCGATTTATCTTAAAAGGGTTATTTTGTATGTGAATTGGCGAGTTGGGCTTATTCCCAGAGGTCCACGATTCTATTGTTCTGTAATTCCCAAGAGGTCCATGAAAAATATTTGAAGAAAGAAAGAAAGAAATAGTTTATTAGACAAAACCTACAAAAGACACACGGAAAGTTATTACAATACTATTGCAAAATAAAACAATACAATAAGGCAAAAACAGAGAGGTTACTTAAGTACGAACTACGAGTATGAACTAGATAGGTATAACCTTAGAGTAATAAGACGTAGAGTGATAATTTCACACAAAAATTCCGCTCGAAGTTGAAGCTACAAAACAACCAATGTGTGCGTAAGCAGCTCGTGATTACATTAGCCGACACGCACACAAGCGCACAAATAATGTTGCAAGCTATCAACATTTACCCCATAAATTAGGGAAATTGTAATATTTGTAAGGAGTTTATGATAATCATTTTTCTGTTAATATTACATACTCTATGGGCGTTTATATAAAGGTTAAGTCGTTTAGTCGAGTAGTAAGTATGACAAAAGTAAAATCATGAAATTAAACAATACAATAACAAAATACTTTATTTATAACACCAGAAAAAGAACATAATAACAAAAAGACAAGTACAATGGGTGGCCTTATCGCCTAGAAGCCAGGCAACCTTCGGATGAAATTAATTATGTAAATTAAAGGTCGTCAAAAAATAGACAAAACCTCTGGTTTTAAGGATGACACTGTGTACACAGACACCCTGTATTAACTTAAAAATCCAGGTAAGATAAGAAGTAATCAAGTAACCCTTATAATATTTGGCAAATAAAAGTACCTACCAGTGGAAAGTAGAAATAAATAATGCGGGACAATCCACACAGCATCATCTAGCCCCAAGCTAAGCAGAGATTGTGTTGTGGGTACTAGATGACAGACATAAATACTTAACACAAAATTACTATACTTAGATAGATATTTTTTTACTATACATAGAAAACGACCAGAACACCCGAAACAAATATTTGCAGATCTTACAAACATTTGTCCCGAGGCGGGAATCGAACCCGCAACCTACTGCGCCACAGGAGGATCTTCGCCCACCGCGCCACAAAGGTCGTCAAAAAATAGACAAAACCTCTGGTTTTAAGGATAACTAAAATAAACTAAGGATAACACTGTTTACACAGACCAGACACCCTGTATATTTTACTTAAAAATCCAGGTTAGATAAGAAGTAACCCTAATAACATTTGGAAATTAAAGTACCTACCAGTGGAAAGTAGAAATAGACAAAACAAATAAGTACGGGGTAAAATATTCTATACCCAGCTAGCAACATTTTTATGTAATGGCGTCTGTTTTGTTTACAATTTGTTTTTGTGCCTAAACGGATGTTTTACTCGATAATGTGTTGTACTTACCTGTGAAATGGAATCTTCAACTGTTTCTGGTGATTATGTGAAGAGTTGTGACACCCTTTCACTGCTCAGTATGTCATTTTTATTGAAAAATTACGGAGCTCTTCCCAGTTAGTGTTGACCTTGAGCACTGACGCGTCGAGCTATGTAGGAAGCCTTTAAAGGCTCCCTTGAAATGCCTTCATTTCGCGTGCGCCTACTAGGGTTCTAAGTTTAGTTATTCTAAGGGTATAACAAAATCACAATTAAAACAGTGGATACTAATCAGCTCATCTGTGGACAGGAAGACAAAGGGTATGTACTTGCAATGTCTAACCAGGTCTTGGCTCAGCGTAATGCCCTGACACAAATATTGGCACTATTGTAAAAGGGCGCTGGTTTTCAGCCAAAACCAACGACAATGACGGGCACGGTTTCAGAAACAGACAAAATCAAGTGTTTATAAAATTTGGTTTCTGAACGAAAAATAAAAATACTATGACATTATGTGTGATATTTGTCAATGTCACTTGTCGGTCAGTCAATTAAGTCAATATTTATTATATTTTAAATATCGATATGTACATGACTTCCCGATAGGTCCATGTTATCTAATGTACAGTCAGCACAAGAAACATTGTAACGAGAATAGTTGTAGGTTTGAGGTTTGCGTTTTCAACCGACGAAAAAGAAAAGGAGTTTCTCAATTTGTCTGTGTGTATTTTTTAGTAGCGGTTCTCCCCGGATTTGCACGGTTATAAATTTGGTTTTTCTCAAAAATGATTATTTTTACACACGTATTTATGTTTTGTATACGGAACCCTAACTTTATTGAAAATATTCTATAACTTATGTTCATGAGTGATAATGTAAAAGTCTAATGATGTCAAATATTTCACCATTAGATTTTTTGTTTGAATTGAATAGGCTCCGAAAATACTGAACCAATAAAATAAATCTTTACCATTAGAATTCAAAATTTTCCTTAATGAATTTAAGCTATACAATATTTTCAAAAAAGTTAGGGATCCGCACGAAAAATTTAAAGTTTATTAAAGACTCAAAGCCGGGGCGGACCGCTAGTTTTATATAAAAATGGGCAAAGATTTTCGATCAAATTTTTTACCATGATGATAAACACTTCTGAGGTATGGTATATTGGTAGGTATAATTAAATAAAACGCGCCATAACAAGACCTTTTGCAAGTTAATGTTAATTTTTCACCATTTAACTACCCATCAATCCTTTTTACAGGCCGCTCGGTTTATCATCATTTTAGGGTGACCATGATTATATGACTTTAATTCTTCATTATGGCAATATGTCTGATTTTTTTTATTTTACTATAAAAACTATCGTAGTTTGATACACTTACAACATATAATAGGTTCGTTGCTAACCCGCTTACACTCATAATGAATGTGTATGATTTGCCACTTTTCTGACAGTGTCCAATTCATGGAAATGTTGATTATTTGAAATACTAATTACATCATTGACATTCATATTTTTAAGTGTATTGCAACGTAATATTATTATTTTACGTTCTACCCCTTAGTTGTCGTTAGAAGTTAGTTCCTTAGTTTTGGAAAGAAGCGTTTCTTCAAAGAAAAAGGTAATTTCTCTAGCAATTAATAATATAAATGACGGAAATCGGCGTATGTCAATATATTATGTGAAACTAAGCAAGGTCTAGACAGGATCAATGCCAATGACAATAATTTGACAGCCCCAAGAGCCTATTTTAGCCTTTTTATAGGATACACCTTTGTCGTAATTAACATGTGTTTTGTAGCGTATGTAGCAAATAGTTAGACAAGTAGGTACCTATATTCGTCCAGGCTTTCAATATTGAACATAAGTAACAAAGTTTTATATTTAATTGCCAAGAGATTACCCCGATTGCGAGGGTTTCCACCATAATAATAGAGCGTAAATAGTTTTTTGTTATGTATATATAATACAGTTTTTAGTTTTTCGTTATTATGATGCGTAATTATTTTGTATTTGTAAAATTATTTTTTTATTTGTCTTTTGTACAAACGTTGTCCTCTAGGTGAATCACTTTGAAGACCAACCATTATTGAACTGACCTGAGCTACTTATGCAAAAATTCCGTAATACATTAGCAAAGTCATGGCGACCCCACACGTAGACGCGCGCATCATTAAACATTAATTCTCGACTACCCTCCTAAGTAGCCGCTGTTGGGTACTTTATTGATTTAAATTATACACTAACGTACACGATACAAGTTGCCCAAGGTTGGGCTACTTATATCGACACGGATCTGTATTTCGCAACTTCTATAATGTTTCGACTTAGAGCTCAACTAGTGCTGCAATCAATGTGACTAGTGATGTCTTTTCATCAGGTTATATTAAATTAAACTGTCCTTTATTTTGATGCTGATGTTTTACACAAGACAAATAAAGCATATTTACCAGATTTGCCGTGTGTTTCTCAGCTTATGTACGTAGAATGTACGTGAATGGAAAATCTTGTAAGAATAAATAATCTAGAATCTAGACTAATTAGATTCTCAAGCATATTTGATTCTACTTATATAACAGACGATACTTTTTCGAGCTCTTACACGAGAGCTCTCAATTAAATAGAAAACGCAATTTTTTTTTTAAAGCAAACGTTTTTTTTATTGCTTGAGTTAGTGTGTAAAAGATTTTTTTAATTTTATCGTTTTGATTGGCGTACCACCGTTGTGTGTATAAGTATAGTTTAACCCTAATGGCCTGTTATATAGGAATTCACAGTTTTTGTTTTTTATCGGCACTTGCCCACGGTCTTTAGGAACACCATTAGCATGGGAATACGACAACTTTGTGATGGGGATGTGAATACTAACCAGCCTTTAGGATAAGATAAAGATAATTTACTTGGAAACTAGCGGTCCGCCCCGGCTTCGCACGGGTATTAAACAAAAATTTCAGAAATTATACACACTAACACGATGGGTTTCACAGTTTTCATACGGATACCTTACTTTTTTTAACAGCATTGGGGTTTTTGACATTGACTCGACACTCCATAACTGACACTGGCCGTAGAGAAAAAGCAAGCACCGTGCGCTTTATATTCAACCACTTTTTCTTTTATGACGCGCCATAATAGAAATAGAGGTTGAATTATAACGCACGGTTCAATTATTGAATTTTTCATGCGGATCCCTAACTTTTTGAAAATATTATGTAGCCTATGTTGATCACGGAAAATTTATGATTCTTATGGTGAAAGAATTTTTCAAATAGGTCCAGTAGTTTCGGAGCCTATTCAATTCCAACAAACAAACAATCAAATCTTTCCTCTTTATAATATTAGTATAGATATAGATAAAGTCTTCTTTTGAAAAACGCGCAGAAACCAGTACATACCTATATATGCTTGTTCGGGAATCGAACCCTAGGTAGGTACAACTCAAGATGTTGGTCCCCCAATACGCTATAGGGTTCGGTGTAATTATATTTCAAGCTTCGTGTCAAATTCAACAACAACATCAACATCACCAGTCTATAATTAGTCCACTGCTGGACATAGACCTCCCCCATAGATGGCATTATCATTTGGGGGTTATTGCCCATAACTCGTGTCAAATTACAGCTACGTAATACCTATCTCAGTTAAGTCCTACATGATCTTTCCGTTTCATTAACACATTACGCAACCCCAAAACAAACCAGAAATTATCGAAAGCGCGATCTCATTTCCTGAAAAAACATTTCGCAAAAGTCCACGAAAAAAGCAATGCAAACAATATCCCTTAAATGAAATAAAAACAGACCAATACAGGGTGCTTAAATAAGATAAACACGTTGTACAGGGTGGATCATGATTCAGAAGAAAAACATGGTCCCTTTTTGTAATTTGCGATTAAAACAGCAAGGTAAGTTAATAAGGAAGAGGAAACCAAATTATTAACTCGGGAAGGAAAAGAGTTCGGGAGCTTGTGGATTTTTTTTACCTTGATTTGACTCAATATAAAATTTTCATTTTAATCATGAAATACGATTTGTACTGGTACTTTTATTAATGAATTGAATTAATTATTTATTATATTATCGTACAACATCTAGGGCGATGTGGGCGAACGTTCGCCTGCGACGCAGGAGGTTGCGTGTTCGATTCGGGAGAAATGTTTCTACAATCTGCAGATATTTGTTCAGGGTATTTTGGTCGTTTTCTATGAATAATAAAATTGCCTAAGTATTCCATATATTTTATTATGTATACAAGTCATCTAGTACCGATAACATGCTCTGCTTAGCTTGGGGCTAGATAATGCTGTGTGAATTGTCCATCACTATTTATTTATTTACTAATTATGTTTTACTTGCGTCAGTCATCTATGTAGGTAACGATAACACAAGCTCTGCTTAGCAAGAGGCTAGGTGATGCTGTGTGCCTTGTCCAGCATAATTTATTTATTTTATGACTTGATTACGCTATATGGTAAGGCTTTGACATCACGTCACATCAAATCACCAGCCTATAATATAGTCCACTGCTGGACATAGGTATCCCCTAATGAGCGCCATAGATGTTTACTTAATACAGTTTTATGTGGATTCCATCGTAATATGTATCAGTTGAGCCTGTAGTTTGTTAGCTTAGCTCAATCGATTCAACTTTAAATACTATTTCTAATTTGTTTTTTAATGTAGCTAATTTTCTTAGCTATAAATGGTTTTATATAAGGTAATATTTAAACGTAATCCTCCAGCACTACAAATCTCTGGCAACACTCCTTTAATTTAGAGTTTCATTCGCAATACAAGTTCTTACATTAGCCGTTCATTTATAATAACCGCGGGAAAGCAATTCGCGGGAAAAAATTTAATATACCTACTTGAACTTTAGGTTGTGACTTTTTTGGAAAACAAAAAGTCGGATTTTATAAAATGGGCTGTGTTTAATTGCAAGAATATTATGTTATAATATAAGTCTTCAAATTAAGATATGTCCTAATATCTCTAACTTGGGTATGCACATTTTAAATTATAACATAATTTATTGATTAAACATACATAGTTTTTATGATCATTAAAATACAATTTTAATGACAATATTCGAAGTCATTTAAGTCCTGGTAAAATATTGTATTAAGGAATACCTATTAAAACTTCCAACGAAGCCACTGGTAGATTATTTAAGTCCTCCGCCATTAAATATCTCTAATGTAATTCTGCGTCATTAATTTGTACATTGGATTGAGCAATCCTGTTGCCGTATTTAGAAACAACTTATTATGGCTTGGACCATTAATCATGGGTTTAACAACTTTCTAAACAATTTAATATTTCAGATTTTAATAACTTTTCTTTAGCCTTACAAAATAAGTCCAGCATTATTAGAAATACTAAAATATCTTATTAGACCACCACTTCCCTTGTAATAATTAGTGATTTTTTCGAAATCCATACCGATTTCAGGTCTCACGTTATAAATAAACTATTCCATATTATTATATTACTGATTAAACTTCTAACGTGACACTTTAGGAATATGTTGACCATGTTTATTTAATTGTCTCCAAGATTATAAATCTTGTGGAAAATAGTCGTGCGCTGCCATTTTAAAAAAAAAATTCAAAATGTCGGACGGTTGACTAAGCCAAAATCTTCCAACCCCTTTAATAAGATTCTTGGTAGGACCAAGGAGAGGTGTACGGTCTACCTGTGTGGGCCTAATCTACAAGTTTTCTTTTATTAGTATGTAGGTACACTTGTATATAGGTGAGTATAAACTCACCTGTTGTTTGTATGCGACAGGTGAGTTTGTGAGATATTTGTTTTTTACCATATTTTACCATCAATATCTGAAATAATTTATTATTATTATTAAACAGTTACATCGATTAATTTTCAAGTTTTTCCGAATTCATTTACGTTTGTCATTTTAAGTAGTCAGTTTGCTCCTCGTATATACAAGTGGACTATTGTGGGCTGGTGATGATGATGATGATGATATACAAGTGAGATATTATTTTTGATCAAACTAAACATTCACTGGTTTTTGTAGAAGAATAAATCGTTTCGGAAATATATTTAAATGTTCACAGTCTAGTGCGTTTAGAAATAGAGTAATAATTACCATGCTATAGTAAAGTGCCGTGTGGTGCCGGCATAGAATTTCACCACCCCATCTCTTCCCGTAAGTGTCGTAAGAGGCGACTAAGGGAAACACACCGGGGGGCGGGCAGCAGCGCCCTCTGAAGAACAACTCCACCGAACTGCGATCCCCAACCCGCATGCCCAGCGTGGGGATTATGGGCATTAACCCCCAAATAATGATGCCATCTATGGCGCTCATTAGGCTGGTGATGATGATGATGATAGTAAAGAAAATGGACGCGAGGAATATTACAATGTCGAACTCTGTTGTGGGCGAAGGTCCGTTGTGTTTGTTTGTACGATCTGCCAGGTATTTTATTAGGGTGTTTTGGTATTTTCTATGTAGAGGTATAATCTATACTAATATTATAAAGAGGAAAGATTTGATTGTTTGTTTGTTTGTATGTTTGTTTGTTTGTTTGTTTGTTTGTTTGAATTGAATAGGCTCCGAAACTACTGGACCGAGTTAAAAAATTCTTTCACCATTAGAATCCTTAATTTTCCGTGATGAACATAGGCTATATAATATTTTCAAAAAAGTTAGGGATCCGCATGAAAAATTCAATAATTGAACTGTGGGCTGTATATTCAACCTCTTTTTCTATTATGGCGCGTCAGAATAAAAAAAGAGGTTGTATAGCGCACGGTGCTTCCTTTTTCTCTACGGCCAGTGTCAGTTTTGGAATGTCGAGTCAATGTCAAAAACCCCAATGCTGTTAAAAAAAGTAAAGATCCGTATGAAAACTGTGAAACCCATCGTTTTAGTGTGTATAATTTCTGAAATTTTTGCTTAATACCCGTGCGAAGCCGGGGCGGGCCGCTAGTAAAATATATCTATGTAATGCATTATATCGTATTATAATATATCATTTAGGCATATTACAGATAAGGCAAAACTATACCGCACTGTCGATAGCAACTATGATTATGATCACAGATTAAATAAAATCACCACCCAGAGCGCCTGCTAATCTTGAAGAGCAGAACACCTACAAAATATTGCTTGAATAATCTCACAGGTAGAAACTAGCGCTCTTACACTGGAAGACGGACACAGAAAGATATCTTTGACGAATTTTTTTTAAGAATATTTACAACTATAAGCTATTTAAATAATCGACTATCATGGAGCATAAGAGCTGCTCAGGCTGCCGTATGCTGATAACTGACAATTTTCTAAGCTGTTCGACTTGTCAAAGCTTTTATGATCTTCTTTGCGCGAACGTAAAGGAACAACAGTTTAATTCTTTATCTAGCGACCAGCTGGCCTCCTGGACTTGCTTGGAATGCGTTAGTAAACTACCGAGGACGGATAACACCCACACCCCGGTACGATCTAACAGAATGCATCCTATGCCGTCCAAGGAAACTGAGTCCTCACCAATACCTAAACATGGCGGGTTTGAAAATGTCACGCTGCGCAAAAAGGTTAAATGCCCACAAGATGACGAGCATCAAACCTTATTGGATATTCGCAGTATCTTCAGTGAAGAGCTTGAGCAGAAAATAAGTGCATTGGAATTGAATCTTGTTTCAAATATCAGGTCAGCTATTACAGCACAATTGACAGAATTTATGAAAACCAACTTTAAAATAATTACTGATAGTATTGGCAAGCTCAATGATAGGCTAACTGATTTTGAAAATACACTGAGAGGCAGCTTACCAGTAGAAAGGCCCACAGCCCCCGCTGAAGTCCTCCTCCCCTCACCCCCCAATGCTCAAATGAAGCCCAGGGACGACACTACCACGAAGGTTGGATCTCTGATGGATACTCAGATTGCTCCCGCGTCAGATATAAAATCAGTGAGGCGGGCAGTACTTGAGGATAAATCCAAAAAAACTACAGCCAGTCAAGGATCGCTACCGGTTGACAGTAACACATCATCATCAACCAAAAACGTGAAATCCAGATGGGTCGAATCGGGCAAGCAACAAACCAAGCAAAAAAAAATCGACCAGTTGACGGCTACCGCTACGCCCCCCTTGAAGCACAGCTCACCAAGACACCTAAAATCTCCATCATCATTTCCATCAAACTGTGCAACCAGGATATCATTGCCGTCTACGAGTACTGTTGGTGACGCGGAAACAAGTGAGGGCTGGCAGGAAGTGAAGGGCAGACACAGAATGTCTACTCCATCTCAGCACGTATTGCGAGGAACAGCAGCTCCCGGTTCGATGCTACTCGAGGCTTCTGAAAGAGTTAAATACCTGCATCTATTTTACGTCAAACAAGGAACTACAGAAAACATGGTTCTTGAACATCTGAAAACCATATGTGGTAGCGATGTTTGTACTGCCCAGCCTCTGAAGTCACGCGGAAACTATGCTTCATTCAAGCTGGGCGTTCCCTCGAAGTTGTCGGAGCGCGTCTTATCCCCCACGAACTGGACTGAAGATATTTGCATAAAGCCATGGAAGCAGCTTTTTCGTGGGAAACAACAGTGGTAATCGTAATAGCTACAAAAAGATTTTTATGTACTATCAGAACGTACGTGGTCTCCGCACCAAAACGAGTATTTTTCGTAATAATTTATGTCTATGTAAATCAGACCTTATTGCTCTAACTGAGACATTTCTTACAAGTTCCGTCTACGACGGAGAGCTTTTCCCTCCCGGCTACAATGTGCTACGGAAAGACCGTGAAGGCGAAACCGGGTGGGGAGGGGTTCTCCTGGCGGCTCGTAATGACTTTATATTGCGACCTATCACTAATATAGATGGCCTAACAAGTTCAATGGAATTGTTAATTGTACATGTCTCGTATAAAAATATTAAATTCATATGCTGTGTTGTGTATCTACCACCTAGCTGCAAAGATGAGCAATATATTAATGTTTTAAATTGTATTGAAAATGTATTATTCAAATATTCCGACCTAGAACTAATAATTATTGGTGATTTCAATTTGAATTCTTGTAGTACTTACGTTAGAACTCAGTTTGACTTGTTTTGTGATACATGTAATGTCCATCAATTTAGCGGTGTTGTCAATGAATACGGTGGCTTGCTGGACTTGGTTCTGAGCGGGATGGATGGTAGCCTCCTGTCGGTAGAGCGTGCACCCGACGTGCTGGTCCCGATGGATAGATACCACCCACCACTACTTATCGATATTAGGTTCCCTCGTCGTCATCAGATCTTTCCAGATTCGTTATCAGTAGAGTCTGGTTCTGACCACTACCCAACGCTAGTGAAGGAATGGAATTTTTGTAAAGCCAATTTTCATAAGCTCTACACTGCTCTGGGCGAGATCGATTGGAGTAAATTATACGATATAACCGACATAGAATTGGCCATTGATTTATTTTATGAAAATATAAATAACTGCTTTGATGCGTCTGTGCCCGTCAAGCGCTACCCAAGCGTTGCAAGTAAGTATGTCTATCCAATTTGGTATACGCGGGAAATTATTGATTATATTAAGAAAAAGTACTTTAATTTTCGAAAATTTAAGATATTTGGTAACTCATTTAATGAAGAGCTATACAAATACTATAGAAAGGTTGTTAAAGACCTAATAGATATAGCATATAGCAACTACATAAATCAAATGCAAACTAATATTATACTTGACCCGTCCAAATTCTGGCAATACGTTAAGGATAAGCGACAGAACAGACCAGTACCTCGTGAATTTAAGTGGAGGGGTAAGGATGTAGCGGGCCAGGAAGCAGCTGATGCCTTCGCTGATTTTTTCGGCTCAGTCTTCCACAGTAATGAACCCAACTTAAACGTGGATGCGGCGCAATTAGGTATAGCGACAGACGGTCTCGATAAAAATAGAGTCGATATAGATCATATTAGAATTGCGGATATTCGTCGAGCGTTTAGACGGTTAAAACCGAGATCTTCCACTGGACCAGATTCTGTACCGGCATATGTAGTGAAAGACTGTAGAGCGGTATTTGAACAACCCCTTCTCTATCTGTTCAACCTATCACTACAGAGTTCCAATTATCCGAGTCGATGGAAGGTATCTAAGGTCACCCCAGTTCCTAAGAGTGAAACGAGCACATCAGTCGATATGCATAGGCCAATCGCAGTACCTTCAGTATTTGGAAAA
The DNA here is from genome assembly GCA_963931895.1 of Eupithecia pulchellata. Classification (NCBI taxonomy): domain Eukaryota; kingdom Metazoa; phylum Arthropoda; class Insecta; order Lepidoptera; family Geometridae; genus Eupithecia; species Eupithecia pulchellata. The sequence goes on along the minus strand of OZ007546.1, from coordinate 5,617,479 downwards.
GTGTTTGAATCCATACTTGACCGCGAGATTCGTCTTCAGGTTGATGTATCTCTCGCCGAATCTCAACATGGTTTCAGAGCAGCTAGGTCTACTGTGACTAATCATATAAGTTTTGTTGACTATGTGTCATCATCTATGGATGCTGGGTACCAAGTAGATGTTACATATTTCGATTTTAAGAAGGCATTTGACCTGGTGGACAATGACATTCTTCTTGAAAAGCTGAACTCGATGGGTTTCGTGTCGAAACTACTGAAATTCTTTGCCAGCTACTTACAAAACCGCTGTCAATATGTTTCAATCCAGCGCTACCAGTCGGAGACCTATTACACCAGGTCAGGTATTAGTCAGGGAAGCACTCTAGGACCTACGCTGTTTCTACTGATGATAAACGACCTACCTTCTGTAGTGGAATCATCCAGGTGTCTCTTATTTGCCGATGATTTGAAATTATACTCGGCTATACGCGAGACGGACGATTGCTGGGCGCATCAGAGAGACATTGATCTCGTTGCTGAATGGAGTAATGTCAACCGTCTTTCATTCAACACCTCAAAGTGTAAGACAATGACATTTACTCGTCGACGCTACCCAATCATGCACGATTACTGTTTATCTGGATCTACTCTAGAGCGCGTTGACACAATACGGGACCTTGGCCTGGTGATGGATCCGAAGCTCAACTTCAATGTCCATATACAGGGCATATGCAAGCAAGCGAGTAAAATCTTAGGATTTGTCATGCGAGTAACTTGGGACTTTCCTGATTTACGAGCGGCGCTCATGCTGTACTATGCCTTTGTACGAAGTCGTTTGGAGTTTGGAGCTATAGTTTGGGATCCTCACGAGGACAAATACCGATTGATGGTCGAGAGGATACAGAGGAAATTCGAGCGTTATTCGTACAAGCGGTTGTACGGGTATTATCCGTATTTGTATCCATCGCAGTTTGTCTCGGGTATGGTCGGTATGGATACTCTACACTCAAGAAGGAAACTCCTCCAACTCACGCATTACATAATGATATTACGTGGTAGAGTCAACAACCAAGCGACCCTACAGCAGATGGGTCTCGTAGTTCCGCGGAGGTACATGACAGGCGCAGCGGCTGGCACCGGCCCGCGGCGACAGCCTGCGCTGTTTGCGCGCCCACCCGGATACCGTACCAGAGCCGGGGAGAGCGCTCCCACGCCTCGAGTGCTCGCCCTCCTGAACCAGTTCATCTCCGCGACCGACGCTGACGTATTCTTTGACAGCATCGCTAAACTACACCAGTTGATGCTCATATTTTTATATTGTAATAATAACTTATTTTAAATTTTCTAGTGCTTAATTCTAGACAAATATTTAATTATTAATGTACCTTAATATTATTTGACTTATTATTTTACTAAATTTATGTTATTATTATGACATCTTTTTTTTTTAATTTATACTTTTTATACTTTTTATACTTTTATACTTTATTTGATTACCTATGTTTTATTTGTATGTACTTAATATTAGTTATTATAGTGTCTGACGCTTTGGGTTTACTGTAAGTCTGACAACAATGTGAAATAAATAAATAAATAAATAAATAAATATTGTACTCAAAACGATGTTGATGAAAGATGATGCTGTGGGGATTGTCCAGCATTATTTATTTAAATAATCTCACGTAGAAGAAGTCTGTTCTACCCTAGACCACAATCCCCGTGCTTTGGACGGAATTTGATCCAACAAAAACTGTAGTTTAAGTTATGAATTATGCTGCACTGCGCCAATTAATTTAATAATTCATTATAATACTTGAATGAATGCAACTGTAAACTCTCATGACGCCTATTCATAACATGATAGCAAACATCATTAAATATTAGCTTATCAGCAAATGTAGGTATAAGTATATAAATAATCATCTTTTAGAAGTACTTCATAACATAAAACATTGTGCATTACTTGTTATCAACATCATCAACATCACCAGCCTATAATAGTCCACTGCTGGACATAGGCCTCCCCTAATGAGTGCCATAGATGGCATCATTATTTGGGGGTTATTGCCCATAATCCCCACGCTGGGCATGCGGGTTGGGGATCGCAGTTTGGTGTAGTTGTTCTGCAGAAGGCGCTGCTGCCCGCCCCCCGCTGTGTTTCCCTTAGTCGCCTCTTACGACACCCACGGGAAGAGTTGGGGTGGTGAAATTCTATGCCGGCACCACACGGCAACTTGTTATGTCTTTGATTAATAGAATAAACAGTTTTAATAGACCCAGGCTTATTATTTCTTCAATACTCTAAATAAATAAATACTCACTGTCCGGGACACCTATTAATAATTAAAAGAAAAACTAATGTGTCTAAAACTAATTTTTACAAATAAGTTTTCATACCTAGGGTCTCTGAACATTTGCACAATACACAATAACATAGAAAATTATAATAAAAATTTTTTATTACCTATATTCAATATCGCTAATAGAACATTAGGTTTCTAACGGCCTATTGCTTATTTCTTTCTACTCTCAGAACCTTCGCAATATTTACGATATTACAAGTTCAAAGACTTCGTGAATATGTACAAGACTGGTCTGGTCTGGACAAGTATTTATGTAGTCTAGAACATTAGGCTATACACCAGCTAAAGTCGATGTGAAAACTAATTATCTGAAATTCACTCGGTTCACGCGTCTTTTTATATGCAATTTACATTACAAGTCGATTTGACTTCCTTCCTCCAATAAATAATCCTCGTGCAAGTGAATTTTAGTTTCTCATGTTGTGGTTTGTTTATAAAAATTCCACATTTAGTTGGGCTGGAGGGTACAGGAGCTTGGAATTCTAGTGGTTAGATAAAAATTAAATTATAAGTCTAGCAATGTCTCTGATGCATACTACAATTTAATTCAAGAAATAGCTTTCTAGTTTTCTCTTTGATATATCTTTTGTAACAAGCTTTTCACAAGGTTTTACCTATTTAGCTTGCTATAGCGCTTTTGCTTGGTAGTATTGGCAAAATCTAGCAATTATTAATAAAATAATCAATTAATTTTTATTATAATTAATATAATATTTATTATTGTCTTATTGTCTAACTTGAAATCCATTACCAGTGAACTTCAAGCCGATTAACAGTGAAAGACAGTCAGATATTGTCGGTATTGTCTAAGGTACTCAACTGGTCTTCGGTTTCGAACGAATGATTCATTTGAATCCAATTCTCAAGTTCCAAATTCAGCCTAAATTTGACGTTCCATACATTCACTGGGTTTGAATTTCGCTGGTAATTGTGTTGCATGTGTCAGATATTAACACAATTCGAAAGTGACACTTGAAGTCCAGGCTAGGTTTGAAATGTCAAAATGAAACCGATTACGATTAACAGTTGAGACAAAAGAGCCGGCCCTGGATGATGTCGGGGGTACGTAGTGGTTTTATTCTCTTTGCCAGGTGTTTAGGTACATAGGAACTGCTAAACTAGTGTATGAGTGATAAACAATTTTCGTTGAAATGCGAAATCTGAAAACACTATTCATCATTATAATTAGATTGTGAATTAGACGTCTTGTTTGTCCTTAATACAATACATGATATAAATCCCACGAGCAAAATATGTAGGTAGATCAAAAAAGTTTTGTAAGTTCGAATGTTTGTTGTTGAAACTTGGATGTACGCAACTAAAATAGTTAAAGTTTGCTTACGTGTTTCATGGAATTCGTTTTTCAATTTTCCTTCTGAAAACGCAATTCCACGAAAAATCAAATACAGGACCTGTACTTGATTTTTCGTACTGATTGATCGAACTGATTGATCAATCAGTTTCAGGCAACTTTTGCATGTTTAAATAGTAGTACTTTTATGGTTATAAATAAAAGCCTATTTATGGATGCAAAAGTTGCCTGAAGCCAAGAAAAAGCCAAGTCACATGCATATCCATACTCTTTGTTATTGCGTAGGAGGTAGGTATCTGTCATTGTCAAGAAAATGACAATATGTCTTTTGTTTCTGTCAGATTAAGTCGTGGATCACAGAATAACTATAAAGTACTTTGGATTAAGGGTGTTGCTGTCGTGACAGGGGGGGGGGGGGGGTTTATGATTTATAGATAATACACATAATGTGTTATGTCACTTGATTTCAAATAGGGATCTAACTGAGCTTTTTTTGAATACTCTTAATGAGCAACATGGAAACACCCTGTTTTAACTATATAATATCTAAAAATGGATCCCTATTTCCCTTACTGTATTGCGCGTGAACGGGTGGACCAATTTTGCCAATTACTTTTTTTGTTGAGTTCGTTTTCTAATCCCTAAAAAATATTGTGATCTTGAAAAAAAATGTAAATATCACCTATTGGCTGCGAGTAACGCCGAGGAGCGCAGCTAGTAAAATATAAAAACGAATGATGCCAGTTTTAACATATTTTGTAATTAGTTCGAACTAAATTTAACTGAATGATACATAAATATAATAATAATAATAATGCTGGACAATCCACACAGCATCATCTATCCCCAAGCTAAGCAGAGCTTGTGTTTTGGGTACGAGATGACTGATATACTCGACAATACATAATATATTTTTTAATATACATAGAAAGCGGGCAGAACATCCCTGAACAAACATTTGCAGATCGTAAACATTTGTCCCGAGGCGGGAATCGAACCTACTGCGTTGGGGGTCGTCTTTTATAATCTTCTAAACATGTTTTAACAAAGAAAATTACAGTTAAATTACCAATATCATCACAACACAACATCACCAGCCTATAATAGTCCACTGCTGGACATAGGCCTCCCCTAATGAGCGCCATAGATGGCATTATTATTTGGGGGTTAATGCCCATACTTAATCCCCACGCTGGGCATGCGGGTTGGGGATCGCAGTTCGGTGGAGTTGTTATGCAGAGGGCGCTGCTGCCCGCCCCCGGTGTGTTTCCCTTAGTCGCCTCTTACGACACCCACGGGAAGAGATGGGGTGGTGAAATTCTATGCCGGCACCACACGGCTTATATAATAACCAATATAAATTGAATAAATTATAATAATTATACTTTATTATCTGCTAATAGATATCAATAAGTAATTGAGCCGCCAAAAATGATACCGGCTTGAGTATCATATCTTAGTGCAATACTGCAGCTTCTTTAGTCTCTATATAAATAACTTTCATTTTAATATCTTCTCAATAAACTTTCCTTAAAAATAAAAAAAAAGTCAAACAAATACAAGGAGACTATTTTGCCCGTTTTTGTTTTTTAAATTTTAAAAACTTCAGAGGAATAATACTCGTAAGTATGAAGTTCATAATATACCATTTAAACCGGTGGTATTTTATTAAGAAAAAATACATTTATAACAATCATAGAAAAAAACAATACAACAAACATTATTTAGCGAAACACACTTCGGGTCGCAAGGACTTATGTACCTATGTCAAAAAAATATTGGGGTAAAATCCGAAACAGCCTGCATACATCGAATAATATAAAAACATAGCCTCAATTTTGAACTATGTGAAAAGCTAAAAAGTTAATATACAAAGAGCCTGAAAAATATTTTTTTTCGCACATAAAAATGGAATAAAATTAAAAAATAAACAAATCCATGAACAAAAAAATTGGGCGTGTGGTGGATGCGTGACCCGAGAACTGATCTGCATAGCGATACATGCTGTATGACAATGCAGACTGAGTCAAGCTCTGCTTAGCTTGGGGCTAGATGATGCTGTGTGAGTTGTCCAGCATTATTTATTATTTAAATAACAGCGTGTTAGTTAACTAACACGATTCCGACTGGTATTGATCAGTTGAGCTACCTGTAGATTGTTTGCAACAGTTTGCGTTTAGCTCAACTGCTTTAATTATAAATAAACGTCCTAATTTGGTTTTGTTATTTACTTCATTAATAAAGTTATAACATACTTTATTTCTCATTTGATGTTAATTAAGTTTAAAATTTGACTATTTATTTCTTTGATATTATTTTGCAATTAATCTTTAAGAAATACCAGAACAATATCTGATTTTGACTCAGTAAATTCTTTTTCGATGTCGTCGGCCTAATTGATTGACTTGTCGTACTTGTATTGATGCGAAAGACTGCTGGCAGATGCTGGATGCGACAAGCTGAAGACAGGGCGCTAGCGCTCATTAGGGGAGACCTATGTCCAGCAGTGGACTAATATGGGCTGATAATGACTTGTATTGATTGTTTTATTTATTTAACAGCGAATATCCGACCACTGTGGCGCAGTGGGCGAACGTCCGCCTGCGACGCAGAAGGTTGCGGGTTCGATTCCCGCCTCGGGACAAATAGGTATTTGTACGGATCTGCAGGTATTTTCAGGGTGTTCTGGTCGTTGTCTATGTATAATAAAAATATCTATCTATGTAATATATTGTATTATGTATATCAGTCATCTAGTAAGCATAACACAAGCTCTGCTTAGCTTGGGGCTAGGTGATGCTGTGTGGTTCGTCCAACATTATTTATTATTATTTATTTATTTATTTAACAGCGAATATCCATCCGCACTAGCTATCACAATAAGGCTGTACGGGTAAAAATCTCTGTCCAGTCTATTGTAGGCTTGGCTCTATAAATTACGATGCAGTTTTGTACCTGCACAAAAAAAAGCTGACGCTTAAAAACTGTTAGTCGTGGACAAAGAAAACATAACTACGGGAAAGTCGTTTCGGTACTGTGAGATATAATATTTGAAGAGAGGTTTATACAACAGGTGATGGGTGAACTAAGGTTTACGTTTCTTTTTTTGCTATTATACAAATACAAATATTTTATTCAAGTTCACGTTTATCTCAACAAAAAAATAAAAGCGAACGCCATCTCGACGCACGGAATCTCGATAAAAACAAAAAATGAACGTGCAAAAATTTACAGTTAATGTCAAAAATTACATGAATATCTAAAATTGCTGTAAAAGATACCAGAATTGATATTGAGAATGATCATTATGATCACATCATGAATTATGTGTAGGTATTTGCGTGGAATTAAACACTTACGTATCGATCATTTAATTTTATTAAAATTTTAATTTTTTTTTAAATTTATTAAAATTATTTAATTGTTCTATTTCAGGTTCGGCGTCAGACCCCCAGCGGTAATGTTCTTAGATCCTAACGTGAGATCGAATATTTGGTGATAATAACATTTTTTCTGGCGATATTTATAGTCGCTGAGCGACAAAGTCCCTTCAAATTGTGTGTGTTTTATATTATGTATTAGCTTAAATAATATATAATATCCCAGAATAGCATCGCATAGCTTGTGGTACAGCACACGCCAGGCAATAGGCGGGTTCAGTTTTACGGAAAAAATCCCAATTTTCAAACGGTTTTTGTTCGTTGTCCGAACAAAACACCGGTGTTTTTGTAAAAGCCCGGGGAAAATGTACCGTTTTATATTTTTGAAATGTTTTATTGAAATTATAGCGAACATTTTCCGGCGTGGTTTTACTGAGTTTTCTTTACTCTGTGGCGCGGTAGGCGAAGGTCCGGGTTCGATTCCCGCGTCAGGGCATTATGTACCTATGTCGCATGTCGTATTTAGCATTATGTACCTGCAGATATTCAGGGTGTTCTAGTCGTTCTATAGTAAAGTGGGGGGTCAAAAGAACTAAACCTTTTGAGTTAGTGTAGTGATAGTTCAAGTGCATAAGTGCTGATATTAAAGAACACATGAACAAAGTGTCTTCCCCTTAAGTAGAGTCGATAAAAAATGTGCCGATGGACACATTATTAGTGATATGTTTTATAAACAAAGTCACCCATTTGGTAGGTAATTTGGTAATTTTAATGCCTAGAATGTTATTCTTGAGTATTTAAATAAGTACCCTAGAAATGAATGAAAAAAGATGACGTTTTGTGTCGGATGAATATTTTTAAACTTACGCGATCTGAACATATAATTATTAGTACTATTTTAACGGGTATTTATCGCGTTTATTTAACTTTTTTTCTCGATCTTTCAACTGTTTTGCACTCTGTCGCGGTCACAAGATGACTGAAAAAAAAATTAAATAAACACGATAAATAACCGTTAAAATAGTACCTACTAATAATTTTATGTCGTCAATAGAAAATGCAACTAAATTACTATTTAAAGCACATATTTCAGTTCAAAGTTTTGTACTGTGCGGTAACGGTGCAGCCCTAATCTAGACAACCTAAATTCACCCCACCTTTTCAACTTTCGTCATAACGAACTATGAAACAAAACTAACGCTGCGGCCATGTTCTGGCTAATTGCACTGAAGTGTACCTCGGAAACTGTAGATGAAGTTATGCTTGCCAGCAGTGTACGGCGAGCTTATTTCAAGCTATATGTTAATAGAATACATTACGCTATAGGGGTTTTATTATCTATATCTATACTTCTATACTAAGACTTTTTTATTTCCTTTTATATTTTGATTCTTGGCTATCTGATTTTTATATCAATAATCCACGCTGCTGTCTGATTCCATCTTTTCTGTGTCATTTAGAGAGAGTGTACTCCAGTGAGACAACTCTCCAACTTTGTCTGAGTATCTAGTCGCCAACTCAGAGACGCTATGTCATGTCTTTTTAGCCTTGAGAATTGAACGCTGCCACCTCCTTGGAGGGTGGTATACTAATACTAATCCTACTATTATAAACGCGGAAGTTTGTAAGTATGGATGTTTGTTACTATTTCACGCAAAAACTACTAAACGAATGAATATTTTTAAACTTACGCGATCTGAACAGATAATTATTAGTACTGTTTTAAAGGGTATTTACCGCGTTTTTATTTTATTTTATTTTTTTATTTAATCTTTGACCACGACAGAGAGCAAACATTTGAAACGTCGAAAAAAATAAATAAATAAAAAAACGCGATAAATACCCTTTAAAATAGTACTAATAATTATGTACTAAACGGATTTTGATGAAACTTAGTACAGAGATAGTTTATTTATGTGTGTTTATGCTTTCGTATGAAAACTTTTCATTCGAAGCTTAACTTTTAAATAATTAAACCATAGTGTCTAAAAACTTATTTATGTTATATACCCGTGCAAAGCGGGGTCGGACCGCTAGTTTTGTTTATGATCCAAAAAGGTGCGTACATACAGCGTATGAACGCTGTATGTACGATAGTATAATTTTAGGATTATTTTATTTATTTTTGTACTTACCTTATCTTGTGTGAGCCAAATAAACGATTTTCTTACTTTCTTTTCTTTAATTATTCAGTATATAATCAGTATCAGTTAATTACGATTTTCTTTCTTTATTTTCATTAATTATTATGTAAATAAATAAATAAATAAATAAATAAATAAATAAATAAATAAATAAATAAATAAATAAATAAATAAATAAATAAATAAATAAATAAATAAATAAATAAATAAATAAATGAATAAATGAATAAATGAATAAATGAATAAATAAATAAATAAATAAATAAATAAATAAATAAATAAATAAATAAATAAATAAATAAATAAATAAATAAATAAATAAATAAATAAATAAATAAATAAATAAATAAATAAATAAATAAATAAATAAATAAATAAATAAATAAATAAATAAATAAATAAATAAATAAATAAATAAATAAATAAATAAATAAATAAATAATATAATCAGTATCAGTTAGATGGTAAGCTAACATCATCATCATCATCATCAGCCTATGTTACTCCACTGCTGTAAGCTAACGTTGGGTATGTTAACCGCACTTATAGTTTATAGAATTAGTGCTGCAAGTGGCAAGTTTCGCGCATAATAATTTATTAGCGAGTTTGTGCTCGAAGCGCTGAAATAATGATTCTAATAATGATGCACGGTCGGTAACATAATACGATTGAAAGTTAAGTACGGTTCGCAGAAAAGGGGAATTTTATTTAAGGTTGTCCCGTTAGACCAATCCGAGAGGAAATTTCTGTTTTTGTTAGTTATTTTAAATAAATAAACAATGCTGGACAATCTACAAAGCATCTTGTAGTCCCAGGCTAATCAAAGCCTGGTAAACATTATTATGTTTACTCAATACATTAGATACATGTAATTTTTTACTATACATAGAAAACGGAACACCGAGAAAAAATATCGACAGATCGTACATATAATATGTATTTGTCCCGAGACGGAAATTGAATTTGCAACTTCCTGCGTCGCATGCACACCTTCGCCCTACCACGGAGGTCGTCAAAAATTATGGGCTGAAGCTATATGAATAGATTTTCTCAAAATTTCAGACTCCATTTTTCACTAGATTTGACGTGAAGACGTATCAAATACCATATCCACACTTTCGGATTTATTATTTGGTTTTGGTTTAAGAAGTCTACCTAGTGAACTTAGAACCGGGAATCACCTTTGGCATTTCCGCTACCACGAGATTATTTTCATTCTTCAGTTTACCTGACGCCTCTGAAAAAAAGGAAAAAGAGCACACTTTTTCAGACCATACCTACTGCATATATGTATAGATATTATACACAGTCCATCACATCGAGACAATTTCGTAAATATACATAGAAAATCTTATAAACTAACTACCAATATGTACAGACATCCAGTGCTGCATAAAACCCAATGCTATTAAATCCAATTTGCATCTAGGCCAGTTCATTTAAAAACAAGCTTTTTCTGCTATCGCTACCTTAACTGGGCTATTATGCGCCGTTTTTTTGGTTCGTGCACTGAAATGTATAGCACCTTTCCTTTGAAAGGTTAAGTATAAAACAAAACCCAGGAATTACCTCACCTTGTGTTAAAGTAAGTTATTGGAAGTTTTAAAGTTAAATGTTATGTTAATAAAATAAATCAGGACGTACAGACGTACAAATTTATTTTATTAACATTAAACGAGAGAACACTGGTTTTCGCGCGTTCTATATTATGTTTTTTGACCGCAAGGCTAAACGGTTGAAGCGATTTTTATAAATGAGTTAAGATAAAGTTAATTGTAATCTATTATATTAAGATTTGATTGTTTGTTTGTTGATTTAAAAAGGCTACGAAACTGCTGAACCGACGTGCAAAATTCTTTCACCATTGGAATCCTTCATTATTTTTGATACCCAGTGCCCAGGGTATTGAATATTTAAAATAAAGTAAAGGTTCTATATGAAAACCTCAATAAATCCAACGTGTAAATGTGGGTAAAAACGTATGTAACTTTTAAAATTTTTGTTAAATACTAGTGCGAAGCCGGGGTGGTCCGCTAGTATTTATTCTATATTTATCTAGTATTATTAGGTTCTTTACAATCAAAATATTTAGTTATTAGTTATTTAGTTGAGCTACCTGTAGTTTGTTCGCAACAGTCTGCAGTTAGCTCAATTGTTTCAATTGTAAATACTAGCTTTTTATTTAGTTAGATCATTGTAATTTTATTTGTTAATAAAGGCTTTTTGCCCTCTTAAAAAAAAAAAATTTTAGACTATTGCCATCTCATTCAAGTGAAAAGGTGAAAAAAAGTCCTCATTTTCACTTTACATCCAAGGCGCGTTTTTTCTTCTTTTTCAATTAATCCCTTAACCAAAGAATAGAACATGTGCCAAGTTGTTGCATGGGCAAGTTTGTTTGGGTAACCAACAAAATCTCGATGCATTTATCTCGATGCGTTATCTCGACAAAAAAGCAAGACCAAAAATCAACAGCTATTTTCATAAGTCCCGTTAAATGAGTCTTGTCAAAAATTGAGAATTAATTCCCGTGGTCCCACGAGAATTCTTAAATCCTCCCTAACGCCTAGAGAATACTTTATTATATTATACCACACAAAGACAGATAACATTACAAACAGACATGCTTAAAGTTGAGGAAGTATAAGCGACGGCCTTATCGCTATGAGCTATCTCTTCCAGGCAACCTTGGGATGGACTGGACATGAAGGAACACTATAGACGGTGGCACTTAAATATTAATAATTTACGAAAACTTACAATAAATACAAGAATACCTAATACTTATACTGGACCCTACAAATGCTATAAAAAATACTTAAATAAATAATAAATACTATTAGCTATTTTAATAATATTTTAATGTTTTATTAGAAGAGATTATACACTATCTATATATATTATACTAGCGGTCCGCCCCGGCTTCGCAAGGGTATTAAACTAAAAGATATTATACACGCTAACACGATGGGTTTCACAGTTTTCATACGGATCCCTTACTTTTTTTAACAGCGGTTTTTGACATTGACTCGACACTCTATAACTGACACTGCCGTAGAGAAAAAGCAAGCACCGTTCGCTATACTATATTAGAGATTGAGAGATTAACATTCATTAATGATAGTCTACCATTGATAATTTTTCATCCGAATATCATAAATGTTTCCAACTCACATCTTGATTAAGTACAGAGCTATAACAGTAATATATCTTAATTTGTGCCAATGACTTTCATTTTCGCAGACTTTTTGACCTCTACAAATGTGTTGACCGAACATGAGTGGATGAACTTTAGACTATACTAACATATTAGTTAGAATCCTATATATTTTTTCTAAACGTAGGGGTAAAGTAACAAAGAAATATTAAATAAAGTAAGATTGTGGGGGAAACTCTTCACACAAATTATTCGGGCTTTCTTGTCTAAGGTAGAATAGACAAAAATTACGTCACTTTGTCATCGAATGCGTAAATTATTAGAAATTAATTTCTTCAACTTCAATAATGTACGCAATGTATGGCGATGCGATGTCATTATTGTCTATTCTACCCTAGAGAACAATCCCCGTGCTTGGCCTACAGGTTTTACAGTTTAGTTAATATTGTATAAGCAATAATTAATAGAAAATAAAGATGACAGACAGTGGGATCCATTGTCTGTCATCCGACTAGGGATGGGAACAACCAAATAGGGTTGTGACAATAGATTCGGTAAAAGCTTAACTATGAAATAAAATGACAATTAAATTACCAAATGAGAATTGGCATGTACAATGGAAACGATTGAGCTAACTGCAGACTATGGCAAATAATCTACAGCATCTCAACTCAAAAGTAAAGTAAAAATTAAAGAATTTTGTTATACAGGGGTTATTGGAAATTAGAGTAGACCCATTCAGGGGTTGATAGGGGAGGCCGTTTGCGACTATTTTAACCCCATAATGTTTTATGCCAAAGTCAACCGTTTTTGAAGTATTCGCATATTCTGTATTTATTTATTCTTTTACCTTTTGGCAAAAGTCGTAGAACAAAAGTTGTTGATCTTGATCTACCGAAGTCGCCTTTAAGAGGTTGTTGATCATCTACCTGTAACCCTGTAAATTATATGTATAGTAAGGATTGATGGCACAAATTGTCTATTCTGCCGTATAAAACAGTCCTTGTGCTAGCATGGCAGAATAAAATAAACCCTTTTACATGGCATCCCTAAAAGTACAGGAAAAATGTCATTTATGGGCGTAAGAAAATACTATCCTGCAATATCGGGCTAGGGTTGCCGTTACGTATTTTTACGTCATTTTTTATGATAGCAACACTTGCAATCATGTAATGTGTAGCGAGGCTTCCGGTTGTAAAGGCTGAGGGGGTTAGTGATGTATGGCTGATGTCGAAATATGTTTAGGAAGTGCTTACGAGTATTTGTTAGGTACGGTAAAATAGACACTGACAGGCAGCTAATGTAGATAATGCTCTAGATAATGTAGCCGTAGCGCTGCCATTTCGCGACACTCTGTAAAAATACTGTAAAGTGAAAGTGCAAAATGTCTTTTGTAAATATGAAGAATATTTATTATTAGGTACAAAAAAAAGTTCGGCTTATTTAATACAGATTATATTGCCAAAACAAATTATAATTGTGTAGAGATGAATTATTTACTATGATTTACATCCTAGGCTGTATCGCGTGATAACCAATATGATTAAGAGGTAAAAAAGCCCCACATTTTCTGTCAAAATTGTGATGAGTTAGAAGACAATAAAGTTATATGAAAAAAAAAACTAATATATTATATCTAAGCATTATTTAGAAAATAATAGTCTATAAATTAACAAAAAACAAAAAAAATTAAAAGACTCTCAAGAATAAAAATAGAATAAAAGAAACATAATACAGAACTGTAACAAAATTCAGCTGAGCTGAGGATAACGGGAATCGAACCCCCGCTGCATCGCAGGCGGAGCTTCCCCCACCGCGCCACAGAGGTCGTCAGGGTGTAAAATCCAATTGATGAGTACCTACCTAAAAAAAGTGCGATTGAAGTTATTTTTTTCTTTCTATCTTTCGTTCAACTATCAATCCATGTCAAATTCAATTAATATCTATTCAGCTGTTTAGTTCAGACAAAGGCTACCTAGCCTACCATATTATGAGACGTGAAATACGAAAAAAAAGATTATTTCGAAATTCAAATATTATTTTGAATCGCCAGTGAGAAATCTTAATCATCAGCCTTAGACAAACAAAAAGTTTAAAACAGAAAAAAGTAGTTTGAGAAGTTGGCAACCCTGTCTCTTGAGGAAATCTTCAAGTCGCGAGCGGAATAATTGAATTTTGACGTTTCGTGCAGCCGCCACTTGACGTCTTCGCGACTGCATCTTCGCTACTTGGAGGGGCCAGCTTTATTGCTCTGTCGCCTTTTGCAGATTTTTACCTAAAGTGCTGGGATATATCTTTAACAATATAAAAATTTTGAAATCCTTTCAACAAGATTTTCAGAATTTTAGATAGACCGTGTGAATGATTCGATTTTCTTTTTTATGTGCGTTGTTCCTATGGAAACGTTTTATATTATGTAGGTTATTTATAAACCATAGGGACTTATTGGATAAAAATTAGAAAATTATGGGATAAAAAGTAGCTTTTAAATATAATTTAATTTAAATCTAAATAAATAAATAATGCTGGATAATCCACACAACATCATCTAGCCCCAAGCTAAGCAGAGCTTATGCTATGGGTACTAGACGACTAATATACATAATACAATATTTTAAATAGATAGATGTTTTATTATATAATACCTATAGAAAACAACCAGAACACCCTGAACAAATATTTGCAGATCATACAAATATTTGTCCCGAGGCGGGAATCGAACCCGCAACCTACTACGGCAGACCTACGCCCCCCGCGCCACAGAGGTCGCCAAAATACCGAGCTTAGCCTTAGAACTATCTATATATAAAAAAAATCTGCATGAGTTAGTTGAATCTTTGACGTCCACGTGCTGAGAAAGTATCGATTCTTACAGGACAACCCCCCACGGCTCGTTTAATTATATTTGTGTAAGCTTGCCTGGAAGAAATTGCTTTAAGCAATAAGGCCGCCTATTGTACGTTTTTAAAATTAATTTCGAGATAAGATTATGTAACTGTTTATATCTAGTAAATGAGAATCAAGTGTTCATTCATTCATTCATTTTTGTCTCAAATAAGTACAAAATTTTTTAAAATAATTATGACTATTATTTTCTTAGTAAGTTACAAAGCTTCTAGTCAGTACCATTAATGGTGTATAAAGCTCTGTTGTAATTTTCTTTAGAGTTTAGCAAATCTAGATCCAGAATTCCGAGCCCTTAGTTGCCTGGAAATGTACTGAAACTTGTAAAACTCTCGAGTGAAGTAAAGAAGGTTCCGCGAGCGAGAGGTGACCCGAATACTGAGTGTTCAAGAATGCAGAATGACTAGGGAACCCTAAAAATAAAAGGAAAAAGTTTTAAATTACTTGCGCTCGGCACGGCATAAGAAACATTGATGGATCGAGTAGTAGAGAATTGAGTAGGGCTGGGACTTTACAGGGTTTCAAGACCGGTCCTTTTTTTGAAGCTATTGATACAATTTATTTATTTATTTATTTATTTAAAGAACACAAACATCATACATATATATTATTACTATATCTAATACTATCGTTAAGGTAAATAATCTAATATATATGACAATTTATTGTGTACATAACTAAGTGTTGTAAAGAGTGCGCACATTGAAATAAAAATGAAAAAAAATTAAACCTAATCTTAATGCTAATGAACATAATATTATTAAAAATGGGTCACTTAAAGCTAAAAGAGTAAAATAAAACATAAAGGTTAATATTAAGAAGGTGCATGGATATTCATGGATGGGGAGTCAAAATGTTTCATTAAGAGTCAAAATGTTTCATTAAGACAACAATTGATGATGATACGTCAACGTCATAAGCTGGTTAGATATTTTAGACTTTATGAGGTTAAGTTCAAGTTCAATAAGTAAAAATAATATGCCTAAAAGAACTTTTTTTTTTATTTTTATTATTTTTTTCGGTCATCTCGTGACCACGACTTAGTGCAAAAAAAGTTAAATAAACGTGATAAGTACCCGTTCAAATAATTATGTGTTCAGATCGCGTAAGTTTAAAAATATTAAATGCCTAAATGAGTAAAAGTATAATTAAGTTAAGTGTGGGAACTTAGAAAAACTATTAAAAAATCTGATTATTCTCACTTTGTTTTGAATAACTTTTACTATTTTTTTACTTTTTGTTTCAATAAACTTTAATAATTTCTCAGTTCAAGAGAAGCTTACAAAACTCGGGTCAGGCTACTAGAAGAAAAATTTTACTAAGGGACTTCAATATAAATAAGTTAAATAAAATAAATTGACGACCTCTCTGACGCAAGAAGTTGCAGGTTCTTTTCCTGCGTCGCACATACGGCAAAATGATCACTTTAGGCGGTCAAAAATAGATTTTTCTACTTAAAGATAAGTTCTAAATTTTTTTGTATTCATCGAGTTAGATAGTTGTACTATCGTACTAGCCATAAATATCTTTTTTTATGTTTATAACAATTGCGCCCGAGGCTCTGACAGCTAAGCATTGTCAGTGTACGGCTAGTTACATACGAAACCCGAAAGCATTATAAATTGTTATTCTCGTTCACCTCGTGCAAAAATCTGAATATTCATTATGGACGTAGAAGCCACAGGTATGTACTTCAAAACAACATTAAGATTTCATTTCATTTTTACCACAGTTAATAATAAATTACGATTTTATTTCGCTCCTACTTTTCACAAAAAAATGATAATTCCTTAGACTTTCAAAAAAAGTTCCGCTTAGTACCGCCATCTATCCTAAATATTTCCACTTATGCGTTTGTTGACTGTTAGTATTATAATTTGTAGGAACTCAAACCAACTCATTGTGACACTAGACCCTTTTTCACAGGTAGTCGTTTATTTTTTTTAGTTTCTAAGGAGGTGCTAGAAATGTTAGACGTGCCTCTTGTAGAAACGACCAATGATGATGACAATGATGATGATCGTGACGACAGTGAAGTTAACTAGCCAAAAAACTAGCCTAGTTAAATCTTTTTACAACATAATTTGTTGCTTTTCGTAAAATAAACTAAATTTTATTTTCAATACTTTTTTATTTCTATCTACAATTACCTTATAAGTAGGCAAGTACTTTAAAAATCTTCTCAAGCCTCGACACAAAATAACATTTAAGGTCTAAAACCTTTCTAGGTAAAATGCACATATTATTACACATCTTTGATTTTTGACCGCCTAAAGTGGTCATTTTGCCGTATGTGCGTCGGGGTTTCTACAATCTGCAGATATTTGTTCCTAGTCCTGTGTTCGTTTTCGTTTTGTATAATAAATAAATTTATCTATGTAATATATTCTATTAGGTATATAATACAGGCTCTATTTAGCTAGATGATGCAGTGTGGATTGTCTAACATTATAGTTATTTTCAGTCCAAGGCATGACCTCAGAGTATAAGAAAAGTACATTATGAATGTAAGCGGGTTAACTACGAACCTATTTTATGTTGTAAGAACACCAACGTTTCATTCAGGGTGAGTGCGGCTCAAGAAAAGTAGTCTAAAACAAGACTGTCAGACTTGAACATGTCCCAACCCTAATGTTAACAGAGGTACTTGTCGCCTCTGTCGGCTGAAATTAGATCCCAATAAAAAGAGTATTTAAGGATTCAATGAGAAATGATCCTCTTGGATGATCTCTTATCGGGTAAATCGATCTTTGCCCTCCTTTTTGCAGGGTTTATGGAGTAGGGATTAGATGGACGTAGATTGGCTTTTTGTGGAGTATTTGTAAGATATTTGAGAATTTGTTTTAAGACTGGAAGTGGTGAAACCTGAGTAGACCTACTAGGTAAATACAATACAATAAAATACAAAAATGCTTTATTGTACACCAGAAAAAGAACACAACAAAACAAAAGACATTACATAAGACAAGTACAATGGGCGGACTTATCGCTTAGAACCGACCTCTTCCAGGCAAATCAGGTAAACCTACTATAACAAGTATATTCTTTTCAGTGGGACGATCCATAATGTATTTTTTTCATATTTTAATTATCTTGCATTTTTTTCATGTTTTCAAGTTATTTTTATTTTTGATCTGCATTTTTTTCACATTACATTCTCACACCATAAAAGTTGCCAACATGGTAATACAAAAAAATCGAATTCAATCCACCCATACAATTTGAAAACAATAAATTTCCATTCACAACATTAAGCCTTTTTCACTGAACATGTTTACAAGCTTGAAAATTACGGCGATGGTAAATATAAATAGCAGTTTCTTAATGTTTGACTAAGGTCAAGTTACTTTACTTGCATTTTACATTTACATGTTACACGAACCACTGTAACGTAGACCCAACTCTTGTAACTCGATTGATAAAATTATTTAAGCGTCTGTTCGAAGCGACGTGTGACCCGAGAGCTGGTCAGTATCAGGCGCAGCGCATCAACATTGCGATACAGCGAGGCAATGCAGCCAGCGTCTTGGGGATGCTTCCAATTGGTATTGATATGGATCAGTTAATTGATCAAAAAAGTTTTTTTGCAACAGTCTGCAGTTAGCTCAATTGTGAATAGTAGTTCTGATTTGTTTATTTAGTTGTTGTTTCCTTAGTCGATATAGGTTTTACCCGTTAAAATAAAAGAAAGGTGAATGAATTCTTTTACTGGCATAAGTCGTTTTTTTTTACAAAAGATATAAACAAGAAGATTAATGAAGAAGAAATACATAATACAGATTATCTTACAATAATTCAGGAGATAAACTAATAACTTTATCTTAGGGTAATTATGGGTCCCTAACTTAGCAATATACAGTGCTAGGTAATTGTCCAATAACTGCACTGGATAAAACGTACCTATTTTATTATAAAACTATCCTGACGAATTCATCCTAGTTTGAATATTATCCGGTTTGAATATTAGCGGGTTAACTACGAACCTATTTTGTATTGGACACAAGTGAACACACAAGTGAAACGGGCGCAACTTGAGCCGCACTCACCCTGACGAAGTAATAAATAAATAAATGATGAAGAGATACATTCCTTTATGATTAAAGTTAAAGGAAAATTCAATATGTTTGCAAATTTACTATAAAAAACTATCGTAGTTTGACAAATTCATTATGGAAGAACATAAAATTGGTTCGTACTAAACCCTCTTACGTTCATAATGAATATTTGCAAATTGTGAATAACTATCGAGAGGCAATAGTAAACGATCTTGAGTTGAGACACAATTAACTCGGGCGCGAACAAGCCCATTGTTCGAATAAGGGTCGGAGCTCTTTATTCGCAGACAGAAAAACTACTGTGAATGTTTTATTTAAAATATTGTAGTCGGAATAATCAAACTCACTGTATTATTATTTGTTTTCTATTGTATTAAGTGTGAAATAATTTTCTTACCCCAACAAACTAAAAATAAATAAATAATGCTGGACAATCCAAACAGCATCATCTAGCTCCAAGCTAAGCAGAGCTTGTGTTATGGGTACTAGATAACTGATACACATAATACATTATTATTACCTACATAATGTATATAGATATTTTTTATTATACATAGAAAACGACCAGACACCCTGAACAAATATCTGCAGATCGTACAATTATTTGTCCCGAGGCGGGAATCGAACCCGCAACCTCTTGCGTCGCAGGCGGACCTTAGCCCACCGCGCCACAGAGGTCGTCAAACTCGCTTACAGCACAGAACAAAAATAGTGATAATTATACAGATCAACAAATTAAGATTACATAGGTAATATTAAATAGAATATTGACAAATTACCAACATTTAAGAGTGTGTAATACTAGAGCCAGGTATAGTTCGCGTCACGTAAAAAGAACGCTGGCGATTTATACGTCTATACGTATAAATCGCCTACTGCGCAGGTTCACGCCAGCGTTCTTTATACATGACGCGAACTATAAGCTATCTATAGTGCAGCCTAGAGGGTTCTACCCAGGCCCGGATTAAGGGATCCAGGACCCCTAGGCACTTGGTATTTGAGGGCCCCCCTACCCGACAAAATTTCTTTATGCACCAAGCGCCCCCACGTCCCCCGAGCCGATCAAGTAGCACAAGATTAACAAAATAACTCCTACTACAGAAAGAATGGCGAGCGAAACGAACCGCCAAATTTTTGATTTATTTTCGGCAGGCTGATGACCAAAAGTAAAGTAATTTTTTTAGCGACTTTTCGGATGTTCTGTAAACTAGAATCAAGAGTGACAAAAGATTATGATAAGCGAACCCTGAAACTTTTAGAGCCTTTGCGGTGGTAATTTTGGAGTTTGGTGAAGTAAGCAAGGTAAAAAGACAAAACATGTTTTTTTTCATTACTTTTTCGGATGGTCTCGTGGTAGTAGTATAGGTAATAAAAATTAAAACAGTGAGCGGAATGAGCGCCGATATTTTGTTGTGTTTGCGGCCGCTGAAAATGGTTGAGAAATTGTGACATTTTCGCAAGGTTGTTAAAAAGCTTAGAATAATTGAGAATGAACGGCGAGCGGAGCGAGCCGCGAAATTTTTTGTGACATTTTCGGTCGTTACCAAATAGTTTAGAAAAGTATGTATGTTATAAATAAAGACATAACAGTAAACGGAGGGAGCAATTCAATTATGGAAAAACAAGAAACTAGGTCTTTTGATTTACAAAATTAGAAGTAATGTCGTGATCTGCCTGCCTAGCTGGAATCGGCCGTAAATGAATGCGATGCGTGCACCCAGCGCATTTACATAAAATGTTGAGACGAATTATTATATTGACGAAAAAAAGTTTGAGATTTCAAGAGAGAATAATTTAAAGAAATATTTAAGTGCGACGTGCTTACATACAATACAATGTATGTAGATACACAATAGGAATCGCATGGCACGGAGCGCCAAACTGAACACATAGTACCTACGTCGTTTCTTGCCTACCTTTTATTATTTTGAAAAATAAATGGTAATTTTTCGGGTAAGCCTGACTTTAGGGGTATGAATGTTCCGCCATGAGGGCCCCTAGGCTTGCCGGGCCCCTAGGCCCGGGCCTTGTGGGCCTAGGGGCTAATCCGGGCCTGGTTCTACCTCAGCAAAGTTATAAGTTATTTGTTGATATGGGCCCTAGAATACGATTTTTACCATCCTTAACTGTTCTTACGGTGCCTGAAATAAATGATATATGTTATTATTCTTATTATAAAGTAGCGCTAGTTTTCAGGTGGAACCTTTCTGAGGTGACCTCACCACGGAACACAGTAAAGATTATCAACTTATACTTATTAACTCAGCGTATGTTACCTAAATAAGTATTTTAAAGTCCTTTCAACTCCTTTTTTATGGCGCCGCTTGCAGCCGTGGACGTAATGAAAACAATTAAGACTTGACTCTTCTATTCATTTCCAATTGACTTGACGGTCACTGTGGAGTTTACGGGACGCAAAAAATTTATGTTTTTTTTCAAGGTCTAGGTCATTGACCTTTGACCTAAGGTTCAATGCACTTTAGATAAGTGACCTTGAGGTCATTAACCTCAAGGTCACTGAACTTCTCGAACACAAAGTCAGTGACCTTTGAGGTCAAGGTCACTGACTTTGTGTTCGAGAAGCTGCACTCCCTTCGCGCCTGCGGCTTATTATATACACTCTAGGGGCGCCACGCACAAGACCACGTGGAGTCGGGGTACTCTGTGTCAGATCCGCCACTCAAATTGAACCTAATCAACTCTTCCCGGAATGCTCTGTATCGGGGTAGTTCTTCATGTTGACCTCTAGCGCCGATGTCATTGAATTCAAATACAAATTCAAATTCATTTATTTTGCGAAACATGGGTTACAAGGATATTAAATTAAATTAGAACGAGCACAACCATGATCAGCTTTACAGCATGCAAAGTCACAAAGTCAAATAGAAAGATATATAATAATTAATTAGGATGTCAATACCAATATTCTAATAAAAACATGAATTGCCTTATTCTACAATTTATCGATCAGATATTCATTAACATTGTAATAAGACTTCGTAATTAACAATTCTCTTAATTTATGTTTAAAGATATAAATAGTATTACTTTCTTTAATGCTTGTAGGTAGGTAAGTGGTTATAGATACGAGGTGCCATACAGAATATACTCCTATTAAAAAGTGCCGACTTATTACGTGAACTTTGGGGTAGATCACCTGAACCAAAGTTGCACCCCTAGTGACCCTCTTTACGATGCCATAAGAAAAAACATTATGTTAATATATGCCTAAAAAACATCTTTCGAAATTTTTCTAAGTCTTTTTCGCCTTGAAACTGAACGACATACTTTGACCTCTAGCGCCGAGGCCATTGAACTTTGGGGTAGATTACCTGAACCAAAGTTGCACCCCTAGTGACCCTCTTTACGTAGCCATAAAAAAAATACATGTTATATATACATAAAAAAATCGTCGAAAATTTTTTAAGTCCTGCGTCCCGTAAACTCCACCCCAACCAAAAAATGTATAATTGCTCATTTCAAAAACTTTTCAAGTTACCAAGTTGATTTATGTCGTTGTTGCCAGTGAATATATTTTTGAACAAAAATATTTAAGTGAAAGTGTTATACAATTAATAATTTACTGAAATATTTACTGAGATATTTCACCGTTAAGTTAAGCTGACTGAAATAATTTCCCCAAACTGAAAGCTGCATAGCTTGCATTAATTCAGAGCCCCGGGGATTTATAAATAACATTAATCTTATCTACACCGGTGTTTGAACGCCCGCTTCTCGATTGCCAGATAAAGATAACTCTTGGGGAAATGCCTTTATTTTACCAAATAAGACGAAAAATTACCGAATACTCGGTAATGTTTTTGGAAGCTGGCAACTGTATACGCATAGCTTGCATTAATTCAGAGCCCCGGGGATTTATAAATAACATTAATCTTATCTACACCGGTGTTTGAACGCCCGCTTCTCGATTGCCAGATAAAGATAACTCTTGGGGAAATGCCTTTATTTTACCAAATAAGACGAAAAATTACCGAATACTCGGTAATGTTTTTGGAAGCTGGCAACTGTATACGTATAAAATTTTATGTTCATTCGAAAATGGAACGTGGAAAACGAACTAAGAATATAACAGAACGTAAAATAATCTACAAAATAGAGAGCGCCTAAAAAATCTCAATTTGATTTGAAAATAGAAATGACTAGAAGTATGAAACTGTTTTATATTCAGAATACAGGTAAATTTTTAAAAGCGGACGTGAATTTGTTTTTCGTATAGGTACAAGATTTGTGACGTCAACGTGGATAGTATAATCACGTTATTTTGCAATGTTGACCCATTATTGTTTAGATTATTTTGACAATGTAGGATCCTAATGGTGAAAGATTTATTCAAATCGGTCCAGTAGTTTCGGATCGGAGCCTATTCAACTCTGTACAAACAATGAAATATTTTCTCTTTATAATATTTATATTATTTTATACAGGACCGTGCTGAATAAATCTTTCACCATTAGGATCCTACATTATCCCTGATAATTATAACATAAACTATAACATAATATTCAAAAATTCAGAGATCCGCATAAAACTTCAGTAATAAAACCATGCGCTATACATTCAACATCTTTTTTTATTAAGGCGCCGCGCCGCGTGCGTTTCGTTACGACTGCCAGTGTCAGTTATTGAGTGTCATCGTCACTGGGGTACGGGATGAAAGTCAAAGTCAAAAAGTGCTCCCTGTGCAGCGAAAATAGGGATCCGTATGAAAACTTCAATAATGTAATCCAATGTCTTACTGTGTATATAATTTTTGAATTGTTGTTAAATACCAATGCCAAGCCTGGGGTTGGAGACTGCCATTTTTACATAAATAGACTTTTTGTAGAAAAAAAATAGTACCTATTATTTTAATGTAGCGCCACTTAATCAAAGTTTGCTCTTTTGTTAAAACTAAACAAAGACTTGTTGAAAATAAACTATGCGGGCAATTTCAATTTATTCAAAGAATTCATTCAACTTTAAATTAATTACAGCTTTCCTTTTGTTTGGGCTATAGAATTGTACTGGTGACTATAATTGATTTAAATTTAATTTATAATTAAGGAGAGTGGTTCACAATTTAGCTCGCGGTTTCACGGCTTTTACGGACTAAATCATTTTAGTTAGCTAAATTGAGTGTGGGATGGGATCTGTAATTAAAACATAGAATGTATTCTTGGTTTGTACTTTATCCTGTATAAAGTATTATGTACGTACAAAGTACAAAGAGTTTTTTTAAGGGAGTCGAAAACGTGAGAGTTATAGAAAAGTCATGAAAGGAGTCAAGTGTTCGATTTAAGGAGAGTGGTTCACAATTTAATCGCGGTTTCACGGCTTTTACGGACTAAATCATTTTAGTTAACTAAATTGAGTGTGGGATCTGTAATTAAAAGGAAGGGGTATTCTTGGTTTACTTTGTACGTAGGTACATAATCCTGCGGAGTTTTTTTAGAACTAGTCGAAACCGTGAGAGTTATAAAAAAGTCATGAAAGGAGTCACGTGCTCGATTTTGATAAAAAAAGTTCTGCAAGAGAAAAAGTCAATGAACTTTTTTAGTTTCTCTGGGAAGGTGAGTTTAAAAAAAAATCGCATTTTCGAATATTATAGTCTATAAATAAATAAATAAATGCACCACAACTATATTTACACCAAATCGTCTATCAACATCATCATCGCCAAAGTAAGCAGGGCCTTGTCTTATTTATACTAGCGGTCCGCCCCAGCTTCGCACGGGCATTTAACAAAAATTTAATTTTTATGTTCATCAAGGTAAATTTCGGATTCTAATGGTAAATTTTTCAAATCGGTCCAGTAGTTTCGGAGCCTATTCAATTCAAACAAAGAAATAACAATTAAATCTTTCCTCTTTAGGAAAGTCACGCGTAAAATAGAGTAGATCTAAGAAATTTCAATAATAATTTAAATTCGAATTTTGTAAATACTATTTATAATTTAGTTATATAATTGTAATTTACTTTATTATAAAGATTTTACCCTTTTGGAAATTTAATAATATCACCAAAAAATATTGTAGGTTACTTATGAAAGGTTGCGGTTTTAATTCCCGCTGAAATCTAAAATTATTAAGATAAAAATAATAATAATTTTGAACAATCCACACAGCATCATCTAGCCCCAAGATATTAGATATTATTTTATTTTCTTAGATTACCTCGAGTGCGAGGGCTTACGCACCATAATAACAAAAGTTTAGAAAATAACTATCTAAATAACTCATCCAATCCCCTAGAGCGTAGTTCAAAGCAATCTAAATAAACAATCCAAATAAAAAATACGCAAACCGTTATTCCATTTCATGATAAACATCACTCAATCAAATATTTATAAGGTTTCAAAAAGCCAATTTAATATATGGAGCGATGTACCCAAAATTACCACAAAAAGCCCTTAAACGATTGCAATTACGGTTTCCTTGAGTGGATACTGCGTTGTTTCTTATAGCTATCAAAATTTTATGATTTTCATAATTATTTTTTGTCAAAAATAAGGAGGTCGTAATTTTTTTGGGAAAATGAGAGCCTTAAATTGAAAAGAGTTGAAAACGTGCGATCTCAATATCGTTTTACTTAGTTCTATACAATTGCTTGTCGAACGATAGACTGCAAGCACCGGCGCGGTATGGCAGTGGCAAGTCATGGGTCTTCGCGACCCGCGACCCGCGAAACGATCGAGTCTTTTTGATTCGATCTTTCTGCAAGTTCGATCGTTATCGAACAGGTGTTGAAAAATGATCGATCGACACAGGTCTATTCCAGGTCATAAACTATCTGTGTACCAAGTTTCATCAAAATCCGTTTAGTCGTTTTTAACAAACATCCATCCATACTAACAAACATTCGTTTGTTCGTTATTTAAAAAGCTATCACTTTGCATGCGACTCTCGCCCAGAGCCAGAGCGGACGTTAGGGATGTCGGAAGTGAAGAAAAATATCGATATATCGATATTTATAAAAATATCAATATCGGCCTCGATATATCGAGGAAAAAATATCGATATATCGGTCAAATTTTCAGAGAAGTTTGCAATTTAAAATAATAATACTTTATACAATGCACATTATTTTAATACACAAAAACCTTAATAAAACGAAGGAATTATTTTTATAGACAATTTAATTATGCAAATTAGAAACTACAACTACTAATAGTAGAATTTTTCCTCCTCCAGAGTCTTGAACCCCTCGTTAAAAAATATACAATATTCTAAGAAACAAAAACATAATATAGTTACCTACATAACTTCTTATTATTTTATCTATGGCTCTGCATCTGGTAGAGGAGGTGATTTCCTTCGTCCGAGATCTGATTTGACTCAATTCTACCAATACTTATCAGTTTTAAATTGCGCATTTATGAACGAAGCATTTATGTTTTTGATTTGAATGCTAGTTACTTTATTTAGATAGTGATTGATGCTAATAAGTAAATAAGATAAATGAAATATGGAAAAATATCGTTTTTGATACTTTTTTCGATATTAGATATTTTGTATCGATATATCGGATCAAAATATTATATCGGCTAAAAATATCGATATATCGAATTAAAAATATCGATATATCGAATTAAAAATATCGATATATCGATATTTTTTCAACATCCCTAGCGGACGTCACTTCGCTTGTGGCTTTCGCCGAGTGCAGTCGGTCGATCACTTCACTTGGGTCTCTCGCCCAGTGCGGACGTTCACTTTAGCTTGTGCCTATCGTTATTTTGTGATCTACACTTCTTTTAGTCAGAGTATATTGAGTAATAATTGTTAACTACTATTTGTTACTACTAGTGTCTTACAGAACAACTTCAATATACGCATATTGAAGTTGTTTTGTAATACCTTTTTTTATAAATCAGAAGCGGATACATTTAGCAGAATAAAAATAAAAACGAGAAAATATTTTGAACAGACCCACTTACTTCCTGCCAAATCGAACGTCGATCATAAAGTGCCCCTTAACGAAGTAGATTATCCGCTTTTATGCAAGCAAGCGTAGTAAATAAATAAATAATACCGGACAATCCACATAGCATCATCTAGCCCTAGACTAAGCGGAGCTTGTGTTATGGGTACTAGATGACTGATATACCTACACAATACAATATTATAACACAATATGTATAAATATTTTTAGTATACATATAAAACAACCAGAACACCCTAAACAAATATCTGCACATCGTATAAATTTTTGTCTCGAAGCGGGATTGAACCCTCAACCTCCTGCGCACCTTCGCCCACCACGCCGCCACAGAGGTCGCTAATAAAGTAAATAATTGACGTTTTGGAACATAGCTCTGTTAGTCAAATTGGATTGAGTAATAAATAAATCAAAGGAAAATTTCGAGCTTAAATACAAAAAAAAATTATTCAATTCATTGAACTATTAAAATATTTACCTATATATAGCAATATAATAAAATAAATTGTGACAATATTTATAGTTTCTTGACTACGTATTTTTGAAAACATTACAATGTTGTAGAAAAAGTCAAAACTATTCAATAACACATTGAAAACTAGTTTTTATGAAAATAATAATAGTTCAAGCAATTTTATTTCAATGTTCGGATTGTTAACTGTCGTCTACTTATTACTAGTGCGTAAGTCTGAGCAGGCCTTAAGTTCGGCCATTTTGAAAATTGCTCCCAAAAGTGTTGCCAGCTAAATTGAGTTATTTGCCAATAATAACAGTTTTAAAAACGTATTTTGAGATGATTGGATCGTTTTTGTGAAGATTAAAAAGAAATTGTCTTTATTGGGATACTAAAATTGCTTATTGAAGCACGTTTCGCTCGATCAATTTCGTACCTAAAGTATTACCTTTAGGTACAAAATTTTTCGAGCAAAACCGTAGCGATACGAGCTCGTGATGTCATTATCTAGACATTCACCGGAACAGCTTCGGGACAAATGTTTGTACGATCTGCAGATATTTGTTCAGGGTGGTCTGGTCGTTTTCTATGTATTAATAAAAAAATAATATATATATATATATATAATATTATTGTATCAGTCATCTAGTACCCATAACATATGCTGTGGTTTAATGCCTATTTGCCTGCATGTTTCCTGCATACATTGCCTACATATCTACCTATGTAAACTCCGACCTGCTTTTCTTGCCATAGCCACCACACCACACGATTTACTCTTTCGGCCCCCGTATTGTTAACTTTATATCGTCGGTGGTGGCCAAGAAAAAGAAGACCTTAAGAACACTTCTATAACCTGGGTTATTCTATTTTTTTCTATTCCAGGGTCCTAAACTTGGGTTCACTTCGTTGTCAGGCGACTTCGGCTCACTCGGCGGACGTGGGACATTCCTTCCCCTTCGCCGACTTCGTAGACCGACGCCTCCATTCCACTGGACCTGAACCTGGGGACGACACACCTGCTACCCGCACGCACCTACAACTTGTACCTGCAGCCTCATTGTCTACCTTGAAATCCATTACCAGTGAACTTCAAATCGATTACCAGTCGTAGACCCAGTCAGAATGTTGTCGGTATTGTCTAAGGCAGTGGTCGTCATTTGCGGCCCGTGGGCCATTTTTGTGCGGCCCGCGGTGAACTCAAGAACAACGCAAATAAAATAAATATTATTTACTTTTCAAGCACTGTGAAAATATTTTCACTTGCACTATTATTTTGACGATGTTTCCCTCGACTTACCTCTGCAAAGCTTCATTTTCAAAAATGAACTTTTTGTAAAACAAACTTTGTAATCGCCTTACTACGCATTTAGAAGACGCTATGAGGATTGCATGTAGTCCCAAAAATGCAAACATAGATGAAATATGTAATAAAGCACAAAATAATAATTGATTAATGAACTTATATTCAATTGTTTGTGATAGAATATTTAATAATTACTTATATAGTAACATTTTTGAAAAATCCTGAAACACGTGTTTTAATTTATTATTTTTTCAGTATTTACTGAAAGTTTCAAGTCATTAGTATGCTATATTAAAAAGTTATAGACATTTCATTTCAATATGGAGTAAAACTACGAATCTCAAATTTAAATAGCCCATTTCACCCTATTTTTAGGAATATTTTTGAAAAATCATGAAACACGTGTTCAATATTTTTGTATGTTTAGTATTTCCTGTAAATTTTAAGAAAATCGGACCACCGGTTACAGAGTTAGAAAAAGGACCAAAAAAACTTCCACCCCCCTTTCACCCCCTTAGGGGTGAAATTTCCAAAAATCCCTTCTTAGCGGGTGCTTGTGTTGTAAACCTTTTAAATTTGGAAGGTAGGTTCCTTAACCTACCTTCCAAATTTCAGCTTTCTAGCTTCAGCGGTTGGCGGCTGGGCGTTGTCGCCAGAAAAAAAGATAGGTTCTTTAATTGTAGTACCCAACATTTCACTACACCTATCTGCGTTGCTAGTTTAATACATAGTGCGGCCCGGAGTAGTACGTCACATAGTCTTATGTGGCACTTGACCAGAAAATTATGACGACCACTGGTCTAAGGTATTCAACTGGTCTTCGGTTTCAGCTATTTACACAATACGAAAGTGACAATCGAAGTCCAGGCTAGGTTTGATATGCCAAACTGAAGCCGATTGCGATTACCAGTTGAGCTAGACAACTTTTAATATTTCCATGAGATATAGCCTACTTAAGCTATGGGGTTTTGAAAGAAAGACATAAATCCAAGTTAAAAATTCACATTTATTATTTTAAAATGAGTTTTACATCACAAAAAGAACATCCGCTTAAAGCCCTCATTGTTATTAAAACCAAAAAAATAAAGCTTTCATATAAATCCGAGAGAGTACAGTCGCTTACAAAAATCCTTGTTAGATTTTTTGGGAGTTATGACAATGACTTGTCTAAATGCTTGCCGGATTTTGGACATTTTAGTTTTTTACTGATGTCGAGAATTGAAAAATATTATTTTAAAGTAAATTGACATAAATCAAAACGCAGTTTCGTAAGTGACTCCACTCAATTCTAAAACTATTAAAATATAAGGTCATGGCTTTTTACTATATAAACATAAGTAAAGAGTGCTTAAAAATTATAAAAGTAAAGTATTAACTACAATGGTAAGTAGGTAATTTATTAAATGGCAATCAGTTTTGAAGTATTAAAAGAAGTACTTTCTAGCATATAAAAAAAATATTTTTGTAATCAACTACTTTAATTAGGCCACTAAATCGCAAATTAAATAATTAATACGAGAGAATGTTATCACATTAAGTACTTAATCTAACATATTTTATATTTGAACAACATTTTTATATAAATATTATTTATGATTATGGCAGAACAACGTCATTTTAATCATTTTCATGCAATAATAAAAAAATTGTTTAATTCCGAAATAAATTATAAAAAAAGATCACTTCTATTATGAATTTTCATGTCAAACAGTAATTCTATGAATTTCTCAATTTCTAAAACCAAATAACACTTTAAAAGTGAATGTCTTTGTGCTTCATAAAAAAATTAAACTCTCGTAACATAAAGCTCATATTTATTTAGATTTATTAAATATGTAGAAGACGCATGTAATTATTACCTAATACAATAAAATTATCGTGTGGCAACTCTTCATACTTAAAATATCTATACCGCGCCTTACGCCTTATTTATTTTTACAATTATTTACACTTTTAACAATATTAATGATTTACTGATGACAAAGCGGGTGCAATTTCAACGATATTTAAATGTAGAAACCTACTTCGATGTGATTGTAATTTTAATTATTTTTGACAAGGGTCTTACAGTAGGTTTTACGCGGATTAAAATTACGCAAATGTTGCATATTTATTTTAATTCGGGTAAAGCTAACGTTAAGGCTCAGATAATACTAGAACTTGTTACGAAATATTATTATTTATAAACTATACGTTCTCAGTCTTATTCACCCTCGAATGATGTTCAGAGCAAGTATAACACCCATTTCTACGAATACTCAATTGACATAACATTTACACACGTATCATACTAGGTTGAGTGTATTTTTCTATTTTGGCAGTGTTTTTGTAAAGTAATAAATGCAATCATATAAAAACTGTAATTTTACAACATAGAATGAAGTAAATGTGATCAATTTAATTTTTATATTTTTGAACACGAAACAAAAAAGTAAATTTAAAATACATTAATAATAAGCATATTTTTGCAAACAATCGAATGATATCAAGGTAACGGCAAACTAATACTATAAAGAAATCAATTACTGCTTAACAAAATTGAAATCGAATAATTGAATCAACCTTTTTTGTTTCAACACAATCAAATAATATTTATTTAAAAAAAAAACAGGAAACTGAAATTTCAGTCTCAAAAAAAATATCGGACGGTCCAAATGCAAAAATCGACAATTTCACTGGCTTTATTTTTACACTGTACACTCACGCAAAAAAGTGTTTATTCACTTAGTCAAACCCACCAACTAATTCACTGTGTTTTGAGTATAGTCGTGCGTATCCGTAGATTTTGACGCACTCGCTTTACTTTCACTCGGCATTTGGTTGTGAGATTGTCCTGAAAAAAATAATGTCTATAAATAAAAGGCTGATAAAGAAAAGATACAACATGCAAGGATACAAAACATTAAAAATGTTATATATATATATATATATTTCATGACATACTTTCTAGAAAATATAAAATACGCTTTAATACTTATAAAATTTGTAAGACGTCTAAGGGTACTAGAGTGACCTGAGGAAACAAGGGGTTTACTAACGATTCCTTACCATTAAGTCCCCGTTTCAAATGCGGCAGTGTGTTTGTGGACCGTTCCAGCATGTTTTTGCTGAAATACACGCTGTTGTCCGTGTTGAAACGGACCGGGGGCGAGTTGGAACAACTTCGGGAATCTGGGAGCATTGATCTGGGGAAAAATATATGTTTTATCAAATAATGTTGGTAAAACTTAACTCGCTTAGATCTGTAGAGACTGGCAAACCAAAAAATTGTATAAAAATGCAGGCATCTGCGACAAGTTGAACAGGTTTTTGTTGGGCTTGCTGTGAAGCGCATGCGAAGCGATGGCGGCGCTCCATATCTTCATACTCGAAGGGATTAGCTGTTTTGCAGGAGAGAAAACAGTACCTGGATTCCAAATGGTATCTATCCAGCTCAGGCATCTGCGCCAGGTTGAGCGGGTTTCTGTTGGGGTTGCTGTACAGCGCGGGCGGCGGCGGCGTGCCGTACAACTCGGGAGGCATCAGCTGTTCTGCTGGCAGCTAGAGAAGAAAGTAAGATAAGATAAGAAAATAATACTTTATTCTCAAAACTTATGACTAAGACAAAATAAAATTAAAAGGCAACAGGATTGGCGGTAAATTTAAATTAGAAAATAATTGGTTATAAGTAATTTTTTTCATTTAATTTATATCTAGGTGACCCGGTCCGGTTTCGCATGGCTGCAATGCTGTTAAAAAAGTTCCTCTTGAATCATTCTATCTTCTAAAAAAATACATTAAAAAAAGGTCACGTAGTTTGGAGGACTTAAGCACATACGTACTAGGGACCAATAGATTGGCAACGGGAAGCGACTTTGTTTTATACTTTGTTGTGATGAGTTGGTTATTGAACGTTTTAAATAATGAGGAGTGATATGATTCCCTTAGACTGGTTTAGGCTGTTGGATGGAACTAACAATGTTTTAAAAGTTTTTTTGTTTGTTCTTTCACCTTATTTATTTATAATCTCCCAACTGC
Organism: Eupithecia pulchellata; assembly: GCA_963931895.1. NCBI lineage: Eukaryota > Metazoa > Arthropoda > Insecta > Lepidoptera > Geometridae > Eupithecia > Eupithecia pulchellata. The sequence goes on along the minus strand of OZ007546.1, from coordinate 5,584,474 downwards.
GCTGAGTATCTACCGGACCGATTTGGACAAAAACATTGGACACTGGAACCGTATTTTTTTCCAAACAGTTATTTAATGGTATGTACTTTTCAATATGTTTTGGTGGTGGTATTTTAGGTTCTAAGATATTTACTCTCAAAAAAAGACAATCGCAAACATTCTATTTTCAATAAACAGTTTAATGCACATGTGACACATTCTTCTTTTTTCAAAAGAGAAGTAAGTTAAGTGTGTAAGAGGCATAACTCTACAAATTATATATAAAATTATTTCGTAAACTACTTCTGCACACGACTGTACTAATCTGAACGAGTGCACCCGATGTTCATCTTTGACCGAGTACATCAGGAAACGAAGATTTTCTGCAAGCTATTGTGCTCCACTTTTGTGCAGCACTGTACAGTCAGCAACGAATGACGCTTTATACGAATCGATGTTTACCTACTCTAAGAACCTCTATAGTTAATGCAGGTTTGATTGTCCTGTAAGAGGCAACTAAGGGAAACACAGCGGGGGGCGGGCAGCAGCGCCTTCTGCAGAACAACTACACCGAACTGCGATCCCCAACCCGCATGCCCAGCGTGGGGATTATGGGCAATAACCCCCAAATAATGATGCCATCTATGGCCCTCATTAGGGGAGGCAGTGGTCCAGCAGTGGACTATTATAGGCTGGTGATGTAGATGTTGTTGGAAGAAACTTTTTTTGGTGAGCCATACCAAATGTTCAAGCAATTCCATACATAAACATCAATCTTTCAAAGAAATTATTTTATGTTTAGTCGGAGTACCTAAAGTTAAGTGTGGAGATCGGAGATCGAACAAAATGTTTTTTTTCAGATTGTAAGATATTTCGTTCTTTTTCATTTTTTCCGTTTTAATTAATTTTGTCCAGTGACATTCCTAGCTGACTGTACCAGCTTTTGCTACCTTTTTCTAATATTTCAATGGCAGAACACTTCTGGTTGAAGGCGGTTTTTTACACTTTTCAGTGATTCAGATTTTAATCATGAACTAGTTTTTACGCGGCTTACAAAAAAAAAGGTTTTTGTTTTATTCATAGTGGAGCGAGTAACGAGAAAACTGACCTACTTATTGTTGCGATATAATCCCATTACAAAAACAGATGAAAGTTGGTTCAGCCGTTTTAATTAAACAAAATTTACTACAAACAGCTTACTTTTTTTTGTTTGACGAAGGTATAATACCTACATAACTAATTATTAAATAAATAATAATTGGCTAAGCGCGACTTGACTCACGCATAAAGGGTTCCGTATGGTAAATGAAGTAGATTTAACCATTGATTTTTAAGTTCTTGGGTTCAAATAGATTAGAGTCTCATTATATGACAGGCGATTTTTTTTATCATAAATGAGATAAAGCTCAAAATAAATCGATTAAAAAATAATCGCTAGACAATCCATACACATCATAGATGATAATTTTATGTCGTGTATCTGCACATTTCGTATGATCAATAAATAAAATATAAAATGGTCGAAACTTTGCTGGTTTCGGTGTTGTTTTGGTAGTTTTTGGTAATAACTTATAATCAATGTTTTTTCCCAAACATATATTAGTATAATCTCAAAATTCTATTATATTTATAGAATACACATAATTTTACTTTTTTTTCATGTATTGCATCTGTGTTTCTTACTTTGTAAATATTAAAATTAAGTTTTGTGTATGTAATGGCAAATAAATGATATGTCTATGTCTATATAATAATGATTCAGTAACCTTTCGATATGGAACCCTAATTTACTTACCAGTCCGCTCGTATTCAGCGGCAAAGCGTTCTTATACTTCAGCCAATCCTCATAGACCTTGTCGTATTGTCTATGGCACTCCGGACCTACGTTAGGCACGTGTAGACTGCTCATAGGCCCTAGGCTTTGTATGCTAGGACCTAGGTTCGTCATAGGGTACCTAGAAAAGAACATATATTGCTAATGCTTTTCTATAGGTACTAAAATGAAGAGGAAAGATTTGTTTGTTTGTTTGAATTGAATAGGGACCAATTAGATTTTTTTTTCACCATTGGAATTCTACATTATGCCTGATGAACAAAGGCTATAGAATATTTTCAAAAAAGTTAGGGATCCGCATGAAAAATTAAATTTTTGTTAAATATTTGTGCGAAGCCGGGGCGGACCGCTAGTATTTTATAAAGCTCTAAAATGGATAAGGCTGCCAATCCCATTTTCTTCCAGACGACCAAGGAGAAATGAGGTAGGATGGCAGAACAATAAAACGATAAAATTAATTAATTCTAAATCAGCTGTTTGTTTGAACCTATAAGAATGGAACAACCTGTATTTGGGTAAATAGTGTATTAATTCTACCACATTATAAGTATTAATTACTTTTTATTAATTATAAAAAAGTTTTTTTATATAATAACGGTAGGTATTAGTAGTATTTTCTATACAAAAAAAATAAATTTAATTTTTAATTAAAACGGCTGAACCAATTTATAAATAAATTATTTCTTACCTTCTATAATCCATCTGTCGAACTTGAATATACTGATTGCAAGGGTCTATATTATGGTCATAGTACCGCTCACAATTTGGCGGTATATCATATTTATCGGGAGTCTTCGAAATGAGCGGTCTAATGGATGAATAGTCCGTGGTTGAGGATTTGTTCGAACAGCTGTCGCTTATTTTGCCGTCCAGTGGTATAATGTCGGGGTTTTTGTCTGAAACAATAAAAGGTATTAAAGTTAGATTTTATTACAGTTTCCGCTTTGAAATACCAGTAAGGCAAGCACGGGCTTTCTTGTCTAAGGTAGAATAGACAAAAATTACGTCACTTTGTCATCGAATGCGTAAATTATTTGAAATTATTTCTTCAACTTTTATAATGTACGCAATGTATGGCGATGCGATGTCATTATTGTCTATTCTACCCTATAGGACAATCCCCGTGCTTGGCCTATGGATCTAAGAGGAAATGGGGGATTTAAAAAAATAATTCCAGAATCCCCATTAACGGGGAAAACTGTTATGTTTGTAACTTCTGTGTGAAATCTAGCACAGGTTTTTCCGGTATAATAATTAGAATTTTTATACCTGGCCGTGGCCATTGTAATTATTTATATATATTGTGTTTTTATTAGTAGAAAATAGCTATATTTGTAACCGAGTAGGTGAACTCGCTGGATATAACGGAATATATTTATAATTCTGTCAAAGGTGCAAGAAAACTTAAAGTTATTTGGAATATCGAGCTTTAGGCTAATAAGCAATATGTATCCCTAATACTGCAAATACCATTAAATTCTTCATGTAGGTAACTAATTAATGTCCCTCACCCTGGGGCAGAACCGGAGAAAAATATTGTCTTAAGGAAGTCTCCGATTCTTGTCTATGTTCCTCGAACTTTAGGTTAGCACTACCTATTCTTATCACTTCATAAAGCAGTTGCTGAGTTGACTCATTTCTTACTCTGACATTATGTCAATAGAAAACTTGACTCCTTCGTAACGGCAAAGTAGAAAAAAGTATTCCTTATTTAAATTGTATTTTTCTTTTTTTTTGTGTGTTCAGCCGTGTAGACGTTCTCGCACGAAAGGTCCTACCAGATAACCAGCGTTGCTCGACTCCTGCCAAGCAACATTATGCTGAGGTAGGACCTTTTTGCTTCAAACGCTGTAAGATTAGATTATTTTATTTCTAAAATTATTTTAAGGTTTTTTTTGAGTAGGTACTAATGTTTTCTTTCGTGCGCCAAATAAAAGAATTTATTTCTTTAAGAAGAGTGTGTATACAAATATTTTAAATTAAGGAGACTGTTAAATAAATATAATTATCGTTTATTTCAGATATCAAGATCCATATAATTACACATATAGGTACACAGTCCTTTTTAAGTGCTGTGTGTTAATATAATATATTTATAATTAAGTATTTGTAGTGAAAATGTTTTACCTATGTTTGCAAGACTGTTCTTGTTATGTTTACATCTAGGTCTACAATCTGGCTCCGCAAATAGGGGTTACTATTTAATCCCGTGAACAATCAAATTCACTGCAGTTAGCACCATAAATATTAATAATTAATATTTTAAATAGACTTTGTTGAATTATTATTTTCATTAACATAATCCAGATCTTACTGTCACTTTCGCGCGATATTTACTGTATTAATTAATTTTAATTAGTTACTGTAAGTGGTTGTATGACCGTTCTAATTAAATGAATAAATACAAATAAAGCGTTACCGTGTCTAAAGCAGTTCATAAAATGATTCATTTTAATTTAAATATTCATATGTAAACAATTATTAGGAAGAATATTTATAAAAATTATGGGTAATTTTTTCTTCTGTTGGCAACTCTCTATACACTGACACTCAATGTCATTCCGCCATTGTAAGGATTCAAGTTTGATTTGATAGGATTACCTCTGAACTTTTCTTAAGTCTATGTCTAAACCATTAATAAATGTTTGCACCGTTGATCGGTATTTTATCTAATCCTATTATAGATAAACAAGTAATTTATTTATAATATAAATGTGTAAATTTGGGTCGCAGATAACCTTTACCTAAAAAAATAACTTTCATCATCATCATCATCAGCCTATGTCAGTCCACTGTTGGACATAGGCCTCCCCTAATGAGCGCCATAGCGCCCTGTCTTCGGCTTGTCGCATCCAGCATCTGCCAGCAGTCTTTCGCAGATCGTCATCCCACCTGGTCGGAGGGCGTCCTACACTACGTTTACCAAGTCGCGGTCTCCACTCAAGAACACGTTTACCCCAGCGGTTATCGGTTCTTCGCGATATATGGCCGGCCCACTGCCACTTCAGTTTGCTAATTCTCTGAGCTATGTCGATGACTTTAGTTCTCTGTCGGATCAATTCGTTACGAATCCTATCCTTCAGAGAAACTCCGAGCATAGCTCTTTCCATAGCTCGCTGAGCGACTTTGAACTGGTGGACCAACCCTATCGTGAGTGTCCACGTCTCAGCTCCGTAGGTCATGACTGGTAGGACGCACTGATTAAAAACTTTCGTTTTTAAACATTGCGGTATGGATGACGAGAAGACTCGACGTAGTTTTCCGAACGCTGCCCAGCCTAGCTGGATCCTCCTCTTGGCTTCCTTCTCGAAACTGTTTTTACCCAACTGCAAAATCTGCCCGAGGTAAGTGTACTCAGAAACAATTTCGAGAAGGTGGCCATGTACGATCACCGGTCTTGGATCAATGTGGCCATTGATCATGATTTTGGTTTTATCCAAATTCATGCCAAGACCGATACATCGGGAGGCTGAAGCTAGACTGTCCAGCATCCGGTTCAGCTCCTATAGCGACTCCGCCATTAAGACTATGTCATCAGCGAATCGCAGGTGTGAGATGTACTCGCCGTTTATGTTGATGCCCTTGTCTTTCCAGTCCAGCGTCTTAAACATATCTTCCAACGCGCTCGTGAACAGTTTCGGGGATATAACATCCCCCTGCCTCACTCCTCTGCGCAGTTGGATCGGTTTAGTCTGCTGTTCCTGTACTCGGACACTCATCGTAGCGGCTTCGTAAAGACATCTCAGCACCTCGATATAACGATAGTCTACTTGGCATCGCTGTAAGGATTGTAGAACAGCCCAGGTTTCAACGGAGTCAAAGGCCTTCTCATAGTCCACAAAGGCCAGACACAGGGGCTGATTATACTCTTCGGACTTCTGTATAATCTGCCTCACTGTGTGAATGTAGTCTATGGTACCATATCCTCCGCGAAACCCAGCCTGCTCCGGTGGCTGAAACTCGTCGAGTCTCCTAGCGAGACGGTTCGATATAACTCGTGAGAATAGCTTATAGACGTGACTTAGGAGCGAGATGGGTCTATAATTTTTAAGGAGGGTTTTATCTCCCTTCTTAAAAAAGAGCACCACCAAACTCCCACTCCACGCCTTTGGAGTTCTCCCACTGTGAAGGACGGCGTTGAAGAGGCTCTGTAACTCCTGTATAACAGGGTATCCTCCAGCTTTTAAAAGCTCTGATGTTATTCCGTCCTCACCGGGGGCTTTTCCATTTTTAAGCTGCCTCAGAGCTAACACAATCTCGTCTTGACTGATGTCTGGCAGTTCGTCGGTATAGTGGCGTATCAAGGTGGCTCTAGAATCGTGGCCGTCTCGTTGGGAACGGGGAGCATACTGTAACTTTAGTTTTAAATGTGTAAAATATGATAGTAAACTGCTTTGTACTCTTATCGCAATAAATAAATAAATAAATTAAAATAAATAAAAGGGGGTAAAAGTATTTCGTACTATCTGACGTAAGTTTCTTAAAAGTACATAATAATTAAGTCCATTTCCCCTAAACCCAGAAAGATTATCTGAAACGATTAGGGCATTTTAAGCGTTTTATTCTATTTTATCGGCAATAAGACGGATTTTATGTTTGCTTAATGAGCCACTTAAAGAGGGGACGGGATCTTAATAGATTAAAAAATAATTAATTGAGTCCCCTTTTAAGGTGGTTATTCTTTCGTTAGGGAAAATTTGCATTGAATAATTCCGCCGCATTTTAAGAAGATTTGTCTCAATTCATTGGACGTGGATTTAAAACCGGCATCAATGATTGACAACAGGACAGGTTGCGGGTTCGATTCGTTTTCTATGTATGATAAAAATATTTATATAATGTGATAATATTGTAGTATGTATAAGTCATCTAGTACCCATAACACAAGCTCTGCTTACCTTGGGGCTAGATGATGCTGTGTGGATTGTCTTTATTTATTTATTTATTTATAAAGTGCTGGACAGCATCATCTAGTAGGTACCGACGTAAGCAAAACTTGTGTTATGCTTACTAATTATGTGAGAAGTAAAATGACCATAGCTTGATAAATAATTCTAAAGCAGACAAAAGTGAGAGTAAGTAAGTAAGTAAAATAAATAAAATAAAATAAATAATGCCAGATAATCCACACAGATCATCTAGCCCCAAGCTAAGCAGAGCTTGTGTTATGGATACTATATGTAGATGACTGATATACATAATACAATATATTACATAGATAGTTTTTTTTTATTATACATAGAAAACAACCAGACGCACGATAAAACACACGCACAAATCTGAATCCTTACCAAGACTGTCAACGCTTTCTGATTCCTTGGTGCCGGTGAGTGGTATGTTTGACGTTTCGTCTTGCTGCTTGTCCTTCTCACCTTTGTCTGAAAATGAATTACAAATTAAAAACTCTTTTTCTTAGGTTTGCTGGAAGAAAACTCTTTTCAGGGTTAAGCTCGCCTATGTACATAACCTTTTAAGTTCATTCTATGTTTTGATGCGTGTACAATAAAGAATAAAGAAAGAAAGTTATTGAATCTGATTCTTCCACTCACTCTCTTTCCCCTTGCAGTATCGGCAGCAGAAAACGGCAGCAGATACAGCTGTCATGGCGGCGATCACGCCGACTGCGCCAAGCACTATCATCAATACCGTCGTGAGTTCCACCTTAACTGGTACTTGAGCTGGGGAAAAAGAAGAAGTTTCAACGTCACGTCATGTCATCACAAGATGTGAGAGATCTTCGAGTCAAGATGTTGGATACAATCGATCAACAACAAAATCAGTCTATAATAGTCCACAGCTGGACATAGGCCTTCCCTAATGAGTTCATAGATGGCATTATTTATCATTTGGGGGTTATTTTATTGCCCATAATTCCCCCGCTGGGCATGCGGGTCGGAGATCACAGTTCGGTGTAGTAGTTCTACAGAGGGCGCTGCTGCCCGCCCCCCGGCGTGTCTCCCTTAGTCCCCTCTTACAACACCCACGGGAAGAGTGGCGTTGGTGAAATTCTATGCCGGCACCACACGCCATCTGTGGCGTTCATTAGGGGAGGCCTAGAGGTGTGGACTATTATAGGCTGATGATGATAATGACTAGAGCTTCTTATAAGTAACTCCTCTTTCATCCTTACCAGTATGTCTTTGCGGGTACTTTAAGAGACTCGAAGTGATCGTGATCGGCTCACTGGCCCCCTTTCTATTGAACGCCCGCACCGATACGCCAATAGCGTTGTTGGCGGAGAGACCTGATACTTCGAACTCTGGTTCTTCGTTCGATACGTTGCGGAGAAGGAGTCCGGTTGACATGTCGAATATCTGTTGAAATATGCATATAATTAAGGTATGTATTTAATAACAAAGAACTTAAGGCGAGGATTCCCGACATCTCTCTCTCTATGGCGCCTCGGCGAGTGTGAGCGAGACGGCGCGCAGGCAGCCGACCACGATTTTGTACATACTTACATGTTTTGAAAAATATTTGTATGGCATTTAAAAATATTTTCTAGTGATGCACTGCGTAATAACATTTGCAATGTTTTGGTATACATTTTGTGTCATTTTATTCATTTTTCTATTAACACTGATTATTCTAAGTTTCATTTAGACGTAACTTTGTAATTTTTTTCTATCGGTTCAAATATCACCAATCGTCTTTTTGCCATGTGATGCACTAGAAAATATCATCAATTACATATGTATGAATTTCAAAACTATAGGCCTTATAGTTATTGTGGTACAGCCAGTTAAAAATACCGAAATTCGGGAATCCTCGCCTTAAGCTTCTTTCCCCTTAAGGTTCCGGCAACGGATGAGTATCCCTTACAAACTTAGTACCTAAATGGATAATAAGATCTGCTATTATTTGTATTCAAATAGTATTTATCTAGGTTCCAGACATAAACTTTTTACCAATAAACACAAAATCTAAAATAAGTAACTGGAATTTAAAGCCCAAATTTGAACAAAATTAAAAACATCGAAATGATTTACTAATTCTTTAAAAAAAATCTAGTTAATCCCTTTTCTAATGGTATGCAACATGCATCGCAATATGCCATGAATATAACAAATTTTCTTATTTTTTGTATCGAGACACACGTTAGGTATGCTGATATTTTGAAAACATTATTTTTTGCATAATAACATAAGCAAAGTAGCTTACAATAAAATTTGTTGGTCGTGATTACTCAAGTCGCCTTTAGGAGGTTATTAATTATTATCTACCTAAAACCTGTATATTATGTCTAAATTACGTCATTGCTGTATTTTTATAAATAAATAAATCATCAACGACCTATAACAGTCCACTGCTGGACCTCTAGGCCTCCCTTAATGAGCGCCATAGATGGCATCTTTCATCATTTTGGGGTTATTGCCCATAATCCCTACGCTGGGCATGCGGGTTGGGAATCGCAGTTCGGTGGAGTTGTTCTGCAGAGGGCGCTGCTGCCCGCCCCCCAGTGTGTCTCCCTTAGTCGCCTTTTACGACACCCACGGGAAGAGTGGGGGTGGTGAAATTCTATGCCGGCACCACACGGCCAATAAATAAATAAATAATAATATATAAATTGTATCTGTATATAATATACCTGTAACAGGAACGCCTGTCGGATCCCGCCGTCATGTCCCGGGGTACAATTCAGGGTGAGAGATTCGTAGGTCACGTTGGTGATCTCGCACGCTTTCAGGGCGGACGGTTTATCTGAAAGAACAGTAATAATAGTATAATACAATAATAAATAAATAATAAATGATGCCGGACAATCCACACAGCATCATCTAGCACCAAGCTTAGCATAGCTTGTGTTATGGTTACTAGATGACTGATATACATAATACAATATTATTACATAGAATTTTTTTAAGGGCAAATAGCCTTTATTAACAAATAAAATTACAATGATCTAACTAAATAAAAACTAGTATTTTCAATTGAAACAATTGAGCTAACTGCTGACTGTTGCGAACAAACTACAGGTAGCTCAACTGATCCAAACATATGTACATAGATAGAATTTTTTTAACATACATAGAAAGCGACCAGAACACTTTGAACAAATATCTGCAGATCTGCGATTTCGGAGCCTATTCAATTAAAACAACAACAACATCATCCTCAACATCACCAGCCTATAATAGTCCACTGCTGGACATAGGCCTCCCCTAATGCGCCATAGATGGCATTATCATTTGACGGTTATTGCCCCTAATCCCCACGCTGGGCATGCGGGTTGGGGATCGCAGTTCGGTGGAGTTGTTCTGCAGAGGGCGCTGCTGCCCGCCCCCCGGTGTGTTTCCCTTAGTCGCCTCTTACGACACCCACGGGAAGAGATGGGGTGGTGAAATTCTATGCCGACACCACACGGCAATTCAAACAAACAAACAGTCAAATCTTACCTCTTCATAATATGTATTAGTATTAGTAGGTATATATATAACTCACCAGCAGGCAGTATATGGAAGAGGCACGGCTTGGTCTGTCGACCGACGGAGTTTGATCCAGAACATTGGACCCAACCGTAGTCGGATGATGTGTTCACCAAGTAGAGGTAGGTACCTGGGATAAAGTAAATGTAGTTATTTATTTTAAAAGACAAAATACCATAAATTTAATTTACTAACTAACTTAAGGCTTTGGTTACGTATGAATTTCATATACTAACGTAATACCAAAATGATTTGAAATTTTTACCAAATCAGTTGAAAGACCTAAATAGTGTACCTACTATTTAGAATGAAATTAAAAATTTTGGTTATTTGTTAATGTTACTACAATATTGAAGATTTTTTTCAATGACAAACTTAATTTAATCATGTTAAATAATTAGTGCACGTCATTCTCTCAAATATTATTGCATACCGACATACGGTCAAGCATGTTGATCCTAGGGCTTGTAAAAACCGGGTTATTTTAGAAGTCGGTTAATTCGGTTTTTTTATTTTCAAACCGGTTAAAACCGGGTTTTTCGGTTATTTCGGTTATTTTCCAACAAGAGTCGTAGGACGTAAAAAAACAGTAAAATTCGATTAAATTTACATATTATTTAGCTTAGCAATGCCGGATCTTTGTGTAGCTCAGGTTTCCAAAGCTGTTAGGTACTTTAATTGAAAATGGTCACAGTTATAAGGAAGTGGCTCAAAGATTACGGGTTTTACAAATCCGTCATCTTTCGAATTGTTCGACGATATCTGCAGACTGGTGATTTGAGTACACGAGACATGCAGGGCAAGGTCGCAAAAGAGTCACTTCAGCGAGAGACGATTGATTTATGGTGAGCATGAGCAGTGTTCTGAGAAATCGCACTTTGACTTCTTCTAAGGTCAGATCTATGCTCCAGGATGTTCGACAGGTTACAATTAGCACTAAAACCGTAAGAAGAAGAGTTAAAGAAGCTGGAACAAAGACGTACTTGCCAGCTAGAGGACCCTTACTTACCACAGATCATCGAGTAGCTCGGGCTAACTTTTCTCGCTCATACCAAAACTGGAATGATGATGACTGGGGGAAAATATTGTTCATTGATGAGTCTAGGTTTTTCTTAAGCCAGATGATAGAAGGGTTAAAGTTTGGAGACGCCCCGGCGAAAGCTACGCTCAGTGTTACATTGTCGGAAGAGAGTCATATGTTGGAGGGTCATTAATGGTATGGGGCGGTATTTGCATAGGGGCGCGTACGGAGTTTCACATCGTACAAAATGGATCCCTGATTGCGACTCGGTACGTAAATGATATTTTAGAACCAATTGTCATGCCTTTTGCCCCGTACATCGGAGAAATTTTTCATTTAATGCAGGACAATGTGCGACCCCACACTGCAGCGATAGTTTGGAAGTATCTTTGAGAGGTGGCCAGTACGCTCGTCATCGAAAAATAATATTAAATCTGTGGAACGATCTCAACGCCCACCTCCTAGACACAGCACAAATTTAAGTAGCAGAGCAACTACCCCATTTCATTACAACTACCACACAGAGGAAGATCGATTGAAGAATGTGGAATCGGTGAGGGATCAGGGGGTTCAACTGGACAAGGAATTGAGGTTCAGACCCTATGTTGCTAGCGTTTGTAGAAAGGCGTACAGAATTTTAGGATTCATTTTACGAGCTAAGTGGTTCATAAAACATTCGGGCACTCACAGGAATAATATGATGGTCAGAAATCAAGAAGAAAGCGCCGTTTTTGTATGGGATCCTCATAAAGCTAGATAAAGTCTCGTTATGGAGCGTATAAAGGACAATTTTACTCGATACCTTAATTAAAATGAATATTGGCGTCAACCCTTTCTATTCCCTTATGTATATTTATTCGTACATAACTAATATAATACATTCCTTTTGTATTCAACTTTTTTTGGAAATTGGAAATAAGGAGAGTTAGGTATGGCGTTAACACTGTATGTGGTTAGGGTGTTTAGTTTAGGGGTTGATAAGTCTGTGCCAACCGGATAAATATGTCGGGGGGCGCAGGCGGCTACCTTTGTTCTCGGAGCGTCGCGGAAGAACTAAACTGATTAACAATGCACCACTGTCACTCATCAAACAAGCACTTAATCTAGTAGCGCCGACCATTGACGTATTCCGCTGTTCATGGGGCGACTTCCCAAGATTATCTCCATCATTACTTACTATTAAATTTATCCTATTGTATAGTATCTTTTTGTAAAATAAGTTACTGACATTAGTAGCATTTTTTTATTATATTAAACTGAAATTACTAAAATTACTCACTTTTTATACGTTCAAAAGTGTTTTTGAGATGTTTGTTATCCTTCCATATCATATTAAACGATAAACTAAGTAATTTAATAGCCGGGGGGTGATATTGAAACGTTTAGAATGCTATTTTTAATTTTTTTTACTACAGCAAAAATAACCGAAAAACCCGGTTATTTTGACCAAAAAACCCGGTTAATAACCGAGGCAAAAACCGCCGGTTAACCGGTTTTTCGGTTAACCGATTAACCGGTTTACAAGCCCTAGTTGATCCACGAAATGTATAACCTGTAACCTTACATAACACATGTCTTTGGCAAATACAAAACTTTACCTTATCTTTGTAATTTGAGCATATTTTCACCATGTACTGTTATTATTTGTATTAGAATAGGTATATCGAGGTTCCATAGGCTTTTTTGAAAATAATTGTCTATCTACACAAATTATAAGAAAACGTGTTTTTTTTTAATCCGATTTGGATTAGGTAATTTCATTTCAGTTTATTGAAAAAATTTAGCGGTATGAAAAAAGTTTGATGATGAAAAACAATATCCATCGGGGCATGGAATTTGTTAATGTCTTTTTAACGGGGTATTTAATTTACCATGATTTGAGTTTTGAGTTTTCCATTATTTCGACAAAGGAAAAAAATATCCCGTAATAGACTTAAACTTAAGACTAAACTTAAAAAGTCTCCATGCCCGAACAGATATTGTTTTTCATCAAAAAAAAACAAACAAACAAAATGTCAATAATAATATAAGTATATAAAGTATACTAAAGTCTTAATATCTCTGAAAGTCTGATAGTTTCTAATGTTTTATAAAAATTGTTTTAATAACTTTTTTTTAATTTTATGTATTGTATCTGTTTTCCTTATTCTTTAAATATTCAAATTAAGTATTGTGTATGTAGTGGGAAATAAATGATACGTCTATGTTTATGTCTATGTCTATTTCTATGTCTATGTCATCTTGACTTACTGGGAGTGTTGGGAGCAGTGGTAAGTGGCGAGGTGGTGAGCTCATGCTTGCTGTGAGCGGAACTGTTGAACCACCAGTGGTAACTCATCTGTTCCTGTCGACAAAATGGTTGTAACATTAGTTTATGTCGACGACCTCTGTGGCGCGGTGGGCGAAGGTCCGTCTGCGACTCAGGAGGTTGCGTTTTCGATTCCCGCCTCGAGAATGTTTGTATTATGTTCAGGTATTGATTTTCTGCATTGGTATTCTGCAGGTTGAGGGTGTTCTGGTCGTTTTCTATAATAAAAATGTCCATTTATTGTATTAGGTATATTAGTTACCTAGTACCCATAACACAAGCTCTCTTGGGGCTAGATGATGTTGTGTGGATTGTCCAGCTTTATTTGTTTATGAGATGCGGGAAAAATAACACTCAAACCTTTTTCAAATTCATAGAAATTTAGTAAGATCCTAAAATATTATACGAAAATAAATTTTGGATCAATAAATGCGGATGAAGTCACGCGAAACAGAAACAACTAGACCATCTAAAAATAACGGTTTTCCGTTTCCACACAAACAATCATTCTAAATAGTTTTATTTATACGGAACCATTGCACAAGAAGCTTTTACGGTTTTGTAACATTACAACTTCTCGTTACTCTGGTTACGACATAGTTTTTCATCATCATCATCATCACCAGCCTATAATAGTCCACTGCTGGACATAGGCCTCCCTTAATGAGCGCCATAGATGGCATAGTTTTTAGTTTTACGTTATTGATGTAGATGTTATTATCTACTAGCTGGTTGCCCGCGGTTTCACCAGCTTAACTCCCGATCCCGTGGGATTTTCGGGATAAAAAGTAACCCATATGTTATTCCAGGTCATAAACTATCTGTGTACTAAGTTTCATCAAAATCTGTTTAGGAGTTTTTGCGTGGAAGGGTAACAAACATCCATACTTGCTTACAAACTTTCTCGTTTATAATATTATTAGGATTGTTTACTATATTGCGGTGTTTGTAAAAATCGTTTAGTGATTTCCGAGGACTGGCCCGTGTTAAAATTTACATTTGATGAATGTAAATTTTAACACGACATCAACATCACCAGCCTATAATAGTCCACTGCTGGACATAGGCCTCCCCTAATGAGCGCCATAGATGGCATCATTATGTGGGGGTTATTGCCCATAATCCCCACGCTGGGCATGCGGGTTGGGGATCGCAGTTCGGTGTAGTTGTTCTGCAGAAGGCGCTGCTGCCCGCCCCCCGGTGTGATTGTGATTGAAATTTACATTGTGGCGGAATAATTGTGTTTACATACGAATAATATGAACGTTCAGGAACTATCTAATATTTATTAATAGTAAAAATGTTATATCTACAACGCTCAGAATTTTTAACTAAAAAAAATTTAATTATATTTATATTTGTTAATAAAGGTTTTACCGGTTTTACCTCATCAATGTTAGTCAAGCTTAAGTTAATGACTTTATTACTTATTTATATCTAACTAACCTAACATATTCCCATCTAAAAATTTCCGACACTTTATAAATGTAAATATTATGTGTCGTGTGTTCTCTTTTTGTTGTAAAATTCTTTTCGTTTTTCTGAGATCTACACCTACTATGAATTTGACAGTACTAGTTTTGGTAGTTTGAATCATTTCGTAAAGCTACTAAATATTTTCGTCTAAAACTTAAAGAGCTTCGAAGTTAGTATATCAATTAATATCAAGTTTTCATAGAAAATGTTTTACCATTTGCCGCAAATTGAATTTTCTGCTAGTTTTATTCTTTACAAATCGCAGAAAAATACTACCCTGCTATTTGATTTTGTCAAATGAAAATAAAATAAGAACTGTGGTTGACTTCTAGTGAGCTAGTCTCGCGCAACCTCGGCAATCCTCGGCCATTTCCGCCTCTTATTGTATCTGATAATTTTCAATTTGGAACTCACTTGAAGCCGAAAATTGGACAGCAGAAAATGAAAATGACGCCCAGTAATATTGGACCTATTAGCTTTTCAACGTAATTCCTGACATTGCTTTTCCATTTACTTGCTAAACTCTAAATAGTTTCCCGTCTGGCTGATTTTTCAAAGCTTTTTAAAAATATTATTGTATTGCCAAACGAAAACAAAACAATTTAGACTGTTAGTAGTTTTCAAATATCGCGATTCGTTAAACTTTGAGTATATCTGGTATGTATAAGTAGGGAAATAAAATTGTATGAGAAACGATAAAAGATCTAAATCTGATTTTCCCGCGGTTTGCCTAGGTTTTAATTATAATCATATGCCTATTAGCTTTGGCCCCACATCCAAAGGAGTGGACCTTGAAAATGAGATACAATAATACCTACCTAAGCCTATTTTTCAGATACGACGAATAATACACAGTTTAAGTTACAAAATACATATATAGTCCAAACATAGACTACGTACCTACCTATATACATATATTGTGTACATGTTATACTTCAAATTAATAGCAAAAATAACAAAATTCTGCGAAATTCTATAAACGAAATTTCAGCAATAAATTTCTAGCTAACGAAAATTCTTTGGAAACCTAAACCAACATAACCATTTAAAGTAAAATAAAAAGCAAAAACGAACAAAATAAAAACAAAGAAACCAGAATATATACGCAACAATGTTATTTATTACTGTGCGTTAGGGAAGCAACTGTGTCGAAGTCCTTCTGCGAAATTCGGAAAATTTCGGAGTAAAATAGTAGTAACGTGGTAGTTAGTATATGTAATAAATTTATTTTATATAGTTTAGAGACGAAGGGTTGCGCTACGTAATCCCGATAAACGTATCTCGATGGACTAAATCCCGATAAATATCGACAAAAGATATCGCGACGCACGGAATCTCAAACGATACCTCAGCAAACGTTACCAATCAATGGTGCCGAAATTTCAGTTCTTTGTACCGATTATTAATTTTAAACCCGTTGTGTAGAAAAATCATGTACCTATTATACTATACTATTGAGTTATTGTTATTCTTTTTGATGTTTTAAATGGTAATTCGAAATTCCAAGATCCCACAAGTTCGAATTACTAGAGAATTCGGAGTAAAACCGAAATTCGGATGCGATTGAAAGCCCTACTATGCATACAATACGGGTATACGGGAAAAGTAAATCATATGAATATTTACCCTTTCGTTTGTAAGTTTTGTGGTATTATGTTATTCATAGAATCTTCTGGTAGGTGAGGTTCCTTTCAATAATTTATACATAACTAGCTATTTCCCGCTACTTCGGTCGGTTGTGTGGCTACTCATTTGTTTTATTACCATAATACCCTACTCTTTCTTTTATATAAACTTTATTAAATAATAGCAGCTGAGCTACCTGTAGTTTGTTTGCAATAATCGGCAGTTACCTCAATTGTAAATACTAGTTCTAATTTGGTTATTTAATTGTAATTTTATTTATAAATATCAATAATAACAGTCTAGCTTAAAATATCAAAGGAAAAGCGGGGGTGGTGAAATTCTATGCCGGCACCACACAGCAATTCTATAATTATAAGTGGATAATCATCTTACCATAGGGTTTGCGTAGAGGTCACACTCGATTTCTACCATCTCCCCCCTCGCTGCCCGCAGAACGAGAGGCTGGTTGGTCTTGCAGGTTGGTACAACTGTTGGAAACAAGGCATTTTAATGATCCATCCATGGCGAGTGAGTCATTGGACTAGTAATAAATGAGAGGCAAAATATTACTGCTTCTATAAGCCGTTGAAGATTGGTCAGCATTAAAAAAATGTGTATGTGGATTGTCCAGCATTATTTATTATTTATTTATTATTTACATAATACAGGTTGGTACAACTGTTGAAATAAGGAATTTTAGTGATCCATCCATGGCGAGCGAGTAATTGGAGTAGTAATAAATGAGGGGCAAAATATTACTCCTTCTAAAATTGGTCAGCATTTAAAAAATAGTAATGAGGTTGGATATAATCACATCACATCACCAGCCTATAACAGTCCACTGCTGGATATAGGTCTCCTAATGAGCTCCATAGCCACTTGAACGTTCGTGGGTACTACAGTGCCCAAAAAAAAGTAGGCGACTTACGTCCCGGGTACTACAGTGCCCACTAGTTCGCCCAGTCGAAAAAATGATTTTACTCTAAAACTATGGCTCAAAGGCCTATAGCCTGTTTTTTAATGGAAGCGGAAATCATTCATTGAACGAATAAAAGCCGTCACATTGACATTTCTAAACAAAGTTTTGTCTGTCAAAAATAAAATGTAAACATTGGTGATTGACCTTGAAAACCGTAATGGGTTTTTCCTAATGATTGTTTATTGTATTGTTTATTTCTTTGATTGTGTTATATGTATGTTTTCTAGATAAAACGCCGGTTTTAATGGTATATGAACATCATAAGTACTTAATATTTCTGTGAAGTTTATAAAATTTGAAATCAAAACCGGCCGAAAATTTCTCCTAGTATTTTTTTGAGCATTTTTTTAATTATTAAGGTAAAGGTTTATTGAATTGATATTAAATCAAACTTTATATGGCATTATTCATTTGGGGGTTATTGTCCATAATCATCATAATCATGGATATAATCATCGATATAATATTACTCTTAAGTACATAAAACCAAATCTTATCAAGAAAGCCTTCTATCGAGTAAATCGATAGATGATTACATTAATGATGTTAATGCTTGGCCAGATGTCGCTCCATTCCACACCTACAATAGCATGTAAGAAATTGAATATTGTGCTTCGCTTTAGATAGAATAATAAATAAAAAGGACTTAAGACGTGCTCACGTAACACGATCTAAATAATAATGAGTGGCGTTTGAGTATTCGGCCGTAAAAGGTTTAAATACAAATCGTTCGCTTACATTTTACATCCAGCACTGGCTTAGACGCGTTTGAGTATTCGGCCGTAAAGGGTTTAAATACAAATAATTTGCTTACATTTAACTAGCACTGGCTTAGACGCGTTTGAGTATTCGGCCGTAAAGGGTTTAAATACAAATAATTTGCTTACATTTAACATCCAGCACTAGGCTCGCACTGGATCCGTCTCCAAGACTATTCCTCGCTGTGCAGACGTAGGATCCAGCTGCTTTTCGGGACACCTTCTGCAGAACTAGACTCTGGTTGGCTAGCAGGACGCCTGGGCCTGGCTTTACTGGTACACCCTGTATAGATAAGATTGTTACAAGGAGCCCCAGTTTATAGCAGGTAAAAAAACTTCTTGATATGATTCAACTTCTTGACTTGATTGGTTCCATTCCAAGGTTGTATGGAAGATATCTTAGCGATAGGACAGCCCATTGTGCAACTTAGTTAAGTTAAATTTTCCTGTTTTTGTATATCTTTCTTCTTTGGTGTGTAATAAAGTGTATTCGTCATCCTATATCCGTCCACAGCTGGACATAGACGTCCCCTAATGACGGCCATAGATGGTTTTGTTTATCATTTGCGGGTCATTGCCCATAATCCCCTCGCTGGGCATGGCATTCTACCAATCGTCTACGGAAAAATCAGCCACACTCACATTATGCGTGAAGTAAACATGGTTATGCCAAGGGTTGGCCCGGATCCTGCAGTCCAGGTACACATCAGATCCCTCCACGATCTTGGTGCCGTCCAAACTGGCTCCAAGCTCGAGGCTGACCACGGGGGTGTCTGGGGAAAGAGCATTGTTAATTATTAATCATTATAACCATAGTTTCAATCATCTTTACCATCTATAAACATCACAACAATACTAAAAACGTGTTTGAAATTCCTATAAGTATATAAATACATGTCAAACAAGATAAATAATAAAATGGCTTACAAGAAAAACAAATATTAAATCAATAACAGTAAATAGATACATTCATGAAAAGAAAATATTAAATTAAATAAATAAATAATTAATTATATTGCCAGCGTCTTGGGGACTGGTGATAGGGATAATTTGAACTATTTGTAGATTAGATAATTAGCCAATATAATTCTGTTATATGGTTGTATTGTATCGAAGTTGTTATATAGTTTATGTAAAATAAAATTCATTCATTTCTTCTTTAGCTAACTTCCATTTATATTTTTACTTCCTTGTATTCGTACAGAAAAATACTAAGAAATAAAACTAATTTAGACATTTAACTTATAGTTTCTACAGTATCAATCCCGTGGATCAACTTACGCTGAATCTCCATCTTCCATCCATCCTCATGCGTAGAATGCGGTATGGTGGACTGAACCGCCCTGCATGACATCACTCGCCCTGCGTCATCCACTGCTGGTACGAAGGTCAGGATGCTACTGGTGATGTTCCCATCGGTTGAGATCTGGTGGAGGTAATGGGTTGTTATTGAGGGTCACTAACGAAAACGTAGGGTAGGAAGTGGCAATTTTGCCAGCATTTTAGGCACTCTGCCTTATAGTGACCGCTTAGATTTTTAAGAAATAGTTATGAGTGTGAATAGTAGTTGAATTTTTTTAATTCTGTTGAGTACCTACTGTAATTTTTCTTGTGAATACAATGAACTCGTATACGTGTTAAACACAAGTGTACCTATACCACCAATCATTATGTCCAATGGTGAACGCGCCTTCCGCAAACATTTTTGATATTTTGTGTTTAGGAGGAAGCTCCTGCTATTCTCCAGTAGATTCTCTTAAACTCTTACGATATCCATGGATTGAGTTGGAGAAGTCGTACAGACCAAACAAGCAAGCCTCATCTGTCTGTAATCTTAGCAGACTCTTACGACATCCAAGGACTGAGTTCGAGAAGTCCTACAGGCCATACAAGCTAGGCGCATCTGTCTGTAATCTTAGCTGACTCTTACGACATCCAAGGAGTGAGTTCGAGAAGTCATACAGGCCAAACAAGCAAGCCTCATCTGTCTGTAATCTTGGTGGACTCTTACGGCATCCAAGGACTGAGTTCGAGAAGTTGTACAGGCCAAACAAGCAAGCCTCATCTGTCTGTAATCTTAGCAGACTCTTACCACATCCAAGAACTGAGTTCCAGAAATCGTAGAGGCCAAACAAGCAAGCCTCATCTGTCTGTAATCTTAGCTGACTCTTACGACATCCAAGGAGTGAGTTCGAGAAGTCATACAGGCCAAACAAGCACGCCTCATCTGTCTGTAATCTTAGCAGACTCTTACGACATCCAAGGACTAAGTTCGAAAAGTCGTGCAGACCAAACAAGCAAGCCTCATCTGTCTGTAATCTACAGAATAATCTGATACGATAAACAAACTGTATACATTATATGTATACTTTACCAACACACCAAAACGTGTCTCCATAAATAACTAACTAGCCCCATTGTCTTACATCTGGTGCACGTGACGTAAACAAAGTTACAGTGTTTGTGGTTAACAGGGATATTCAGGATGTTCCCGGATTTAGATAGAATTTTTTACGTCAGCGTGATATTGTAAGATTTGTCAGTTTATAATGATATTATTTTATTTTTAGAGATTATTCCGAGTTCGAGGGCTTAAGTACGTTAGTAAAAAAATCTTAGTTTATAGTGAATACAGATTTTTATTGCTTCCAAAAACTAACATTTGACTTCAAATTCCTCAAAATAAAAACTATTTTTTTAGTTATTATGTATGGCCATCTAGCGATCGTTCTTTATACAATAGCAATAGAAAAATAAAATATAAATAAACTATAATCAAAATCGGCCTATACTCAATGGAGTCGAACTAATCTATAACTATAATCTATCTATAATAACTATATCGACGAACTAAGGACGAAATAATAAAACAGATTGCCGAAAGAACGTACGCAGCTGTGCGTCCAGAGCATTGGAATCTCAGGGTTTAACAGTAATTTCGGAAATTATTAGCCTATTTCAGAAAAAAAATCTAGCCAGGAGATAGATTGTGTCAGAGGCCAACAGGATGGCTTTTGTGCAAAATATAAAACTTTAGCCGGAAACCCTAAATAAAAATTTCCTTAACAACTTATAGTTCGGTTCCGAAACGTCGGATATTAAAATTTAAACAAAACCAAAAGTGTAAGCTCATTTAAAGTGTTTAAACTAAAATTAGCTCAACACATTATAAATGATGATTCACTTCTTATCAAATGAACACACTGAATGAGTTAGTTATTGAACGACCACAACCTATGTAGGTATCTATCTATAGGTACTTAACCTAAGAATCCATTTCTCATGTAAGTGACATAATTTGTCTTTTTGACAATAAATGAATATTAAATCTTAATATCAACAAGTAAAACTGAAAAAAAAACAATAGTTTCAATATGCCCCCAATTAGTAGAAAGCTCTTCCCATGATCTTTGCACTGCTCTACCTGAGGTCACTGACCCTGATCTCTGATTACAAACAAACAAACTGATAATGTTTGACTATTATTGACAGTACAATAGCTCCCTATCATTAGGGTGTTATAGCGTAGGGGAAATGGCTGGTTTACTGGCTATAAGTGACACCATGCTGTCATGCTGCCAGTTCCAATCCTTTTCTTTATCTACAAGTCTGATGGCCTTTGTACACACACGTTTCGTTTTCGCCTTTAAGAGTGGTCACGGATTGACACGTGTTTTTTTTTGTGGTTTCAATTTTTACTTGCTTTCTGTAAAGAAAACTAACTAAGTATATTCTAATTTGGTTATTTAATGTAAATTGCCTCAAATTGTAAATAATTTTATATTAACTCACGGAAAAACTAAATTTGATTTCTAACTGGTATTTTTGGATTGGGAAAATTGTGCTTCCTTAGATAGAGCTTTCCGTGGCTCTTATTTTACCACAAACTAAGAAACGTTAGATAGAAGTTGAAATATTCAGTTTTTACAAAGACTGAGTAAAAAATTCGTCGAAACGTAAGAACGTCAAAATACGTAAGAAAGTCATGCAGGTAAATTTATGAAAACACGCTCGCTTTTAATTTTTCCTATACTTGATGCCTGGTTGCATAGAGCAACGCGGGCCCCCGGCCGGCGGACCGGAGGGGAGTAGCCATACGCAGCTTTCCCCTCTGTCAAAAGTACAAGTCCACGCGGACCTACACGTACTATAAAACTAGTTCATTCTGTGACAGAATGTATCAATGTGTGGGTGAATTTGTTAGAGTATTTTTAATTTCGTATGAAAATGAGTGCGCAGCGCAGATTCCCCCCCCCCCCCCGCCAAAATTGCCTGACAATGTTGAATCGACAAATAACGCTATGGCCACTCCCCTCCGGTCCGCCGGAGGACCGCGTTGCTCTATGCCTGGTTGTGATTATGATTACACACTCTGACGTCACAGCCAGCGTCGATAATTATACGAAGAAACAAAAAACAAACGCGTCAAATTTTAAAAAGCAATCTACACTACACACAAACCCAATCACTTGTAAACTCTCTGAAAGTGATTTTGACACGCACTTTCCGACCCAGTTTGTATTTTGACAGATAACCGACATGTTTGAGAACAAACCAAGGAACAAACGCGTCAATAAATACACCTAAATTGACGGTTGTTAGCGCTGCCCTATATTATGCGTAGATCAGCAAATCTGGCACGTAAACTGTAGACTTACACAAACTTTACCGAGAATAATAAAAATAAATCGGCTAAGTGAGAGTCAGACCGGCGCGGCGCTCGTCAATGATAGACTGGCAATAGTGAAATAATTTTTCAAATGGTCCAGTTGTTTCGGAGCCTATTCAATTCAAACAAACAATCAAATCTTTCCTCTTTATAATATTAGTATAGATATAGATATAATTAGTGTATCTATAGGCCGGAGGATGGCGTTTCCTAATTTATTGATCCGTGCATGAATGAATTTGATTTTGTTGTTATTGTATGTTGAAACAAAGATTAAGACTCCATTTTTGTTGTCTATGAGCAGCAACTAATTCCTCTAATTATGTCCAAAAATCCGAGCATATCAGACTTTTTTGCGAAAATGTCGCAAACGATCAAAACCCTTGCAAATAAATCGAAACCTAAAAGTAAACCTACCACCTGACTAACCCAGCTGTTTTCTTTACACTCTACCAGTCTGTAAACTGTCCATTGAAGCATTATCAATACTAATAAGCGGTGGAAACGATCATAGGATCAATTGAACTGTTCAACGAACAGATAAGCATCATTGAAATTCTAAATTCCATTGATGCTATTGGTTTATCTATCTATACTATTTGCAGTCGGCTATTGAATAGATGTCTTCTAGACCTGCGTGATTCACCGTCGGCCACATCTTCACTTTCCATCAGGTGAGATCGTGGTCAAACGGAGGTCTATCAGATATAAAAAAAAAAAAAATTGATAACTAATAATTATAATAATGCTGGACAATGCACACAGCATTATCTAGCCCCAAGCTAAGCAGAGCTTGTAGTAGATACTTAACTGATATACTTAATAATAAATGAGTACATGGATAGATATTTTTTATTATACGTAGAATACAACCCGAACTAACTAGTGTTGTGCTTGTCTGTCTATTTCTTCACTAGGCTAAGCCTGTATCAACAAATCAATTTGTACATTGACTTTGAATAATTGAAACAAAAAGTACGCTAAGCTTCCGTTATACCAACATAACAACAAAAGCTTGTTTTTGCATGTCCCAACGACAAAACTCGCCCGAGCGCAGTAATGAGTAACGATTTGTGATCATTTCGAATTGTTCCGACAAATAATAACAATGGAACATACCGAATTCATTTCCGGCCATTTGTGTGTAATTGCTTGGATATTATCTGTGTTAATATATAAAATACCAGTGATCCGCCCCGAGGAATTTTTACACACGTTGATTTACATTATTGAAGTTTTCATACGGAACCCCTAACTTTTTAAAAAATATTTTATAGGCTATGTTCATCAGGGATAATAGGGATATTAATAGATAATAGGGCATTATGTTGAAAGATTTTTTTAATTTCAGAGCCTATTCAATTCAAACAATAATACCGATGCGGAAATCAAACCCGCAACCTAACCTGCTTCCCCGCGACCTGCACATCGTGCCACATAGGTCGTCATGCTGGATGCATATGAAGCACTGGAGTATGCTGATAAGCCTTATTATGAGATAAAACTTTTTTTTTTTTTTTTCAGTTGTTCCGTGTTCATGGCGCATGTAACTGTGCCGAAATATTGGAAAACTCAAAACTCTAATCATGGTAAATATCCCGTTATAAATGACTTTAGTGACTTATTATGAGAATATGTTAAACCGAATCCAGACACAGTACTCACCGTTTCCCTAACATTTTTCAGCCTAGTTCCGCCTTTCCACCAGGATATGGTCGGTTTAGGCCTCGCTCCCACGGCTTGGCATGTCAGCTCGGTGCTCTGCCCTGCCACCAGGGGGCGCTTGCCTCCTTGCAGTCGCACCCAGAGAGGTCTTACTGTAACATAATAATAAATATATTTCAGCACTTATATACAATAGAATATATTAGAAAATGCGATATCACGCGATATTTGCGAACGCTAACCTCTATAATTTGTAGTTAATAATTTGTAAACGTCAAAACGGCACAAATGTAGATAATATGTATGTATTTATATAAGTATAAGTACCTATGTCCAGCAGTGGACTAACATAGGCTGATGATGATGATTTATATAAGTATGTTTATATATCTAGATATTTATATTATATAAGTAGGTATTTGTGTGTAATTTACTAAAATTTTATATAAAAACAGTGATGCACACAGATCCCCATGTCAAGTCCAACGATCCTATCCATCCACGGTTGTCTGGTAGAGATCGCTCTTGAGCGATAAGACTGCCAATTGTCACAAATATTGTAATTTTGCGAAGAAGACTATTAACAGGTTAGATGCTACTTTTCAAGGAAAACGCACACGAAGACGATAGTCGAAACTAGTTCAGCATAAAATTTAAAAAGTATTTAACCTTTTCCCTGTTGTAACCTCTATAGGGCCAGGCTAAAAATAAATTTTTAATTCCATTTTCACCTTTGTCTTTAATTTCCGAACAGGTATTTTTTTAATATAATAAATGCAGATCCATTAAGGTTTAAGTAATTCGTGTCAGACATCAATCAACTAAAGATATGTACATTCACCCCTTTTATATTACATTTAGTTTTATTTTACTTAATGGGTGCTATTAGAGTTTGAGAATATTCAGAATAATTTTATTTTTGGAGCTCGAATTTCATCGGTCGGAAAATTAATATACCATATTAATTTTATTCTTGGAATTGAATACACATTTTCGACGAGAGTTACGAGTTTCCATGTTTTTCTTGGAGTATATGCATGTACAGTGCGCGTCACATATAAGTACCCCCCCCCCCCCCCTATATCAATGTATGTGGAACACAATATTGTTATAGTTGGGAAGTTCAGACTTAGAGTATTATGGTGGGTGGTTCGATCCTGAGCGGGGCGGCGTGATAAATATTTGCATTTGTATTCGAAAATACTTTGTAGACAACTTATTGATGTACTTAATTCTGACGCGCACTGTACCAAATTATTCCCTCTAGTGTAATATTATGATTAAAATTCAGTATATTTAAGCAAATAAAACTACAAGTATTTGGATTTCATAGCGATTGCATTGCTCAGTTATATCAATACTTATGCCAGCGGCTTTGAATTTTCTATACTAATACACTCGAGAGCATTGAATCCGGGTCACTCAAAGAATCCAAAAATCTCGGAAAGTAAGAATGCTAGGTTAATGCAATAAATTGTTCTCCGACGAATCAAAATTTATGCTCTACAAGCACGATGGAAGACACAGAGTGTATAGAAGACCAGGGGAAAGATTCAAGCAAGCATGCATCGAAGAAAAAGTAGCCTACGGTGGTGGGTCTCTACTTGTGTGGGCCGGAATTTCCTCTGAAAGTCGCACAGAGATGGTGATCATAGAAAACGGCTCTTTAACTAGCGTAAGATATGTGGAAGAAATCCTCAACGAACACGTTGGTCCATTTATGGTCAATTTGGGTGAGGATGCTATATTTATGCATGACAATGCCCGACCTCATACAGGTAGGATTGTGTATGACTACCTTCAAGAGATGAACATTACTTGTATGGAGTGGCCACCGCGCAGCCCGGATATCAACCCGATCGAGCATGCTTGGGACGAGCTAGGGAGATGCGTAAAACAACGAAACCCTCCCCCAATCACGCTTCCTGAGCTCAAAATTGCTCTCACAGAGGAATGGGAGAATATTCCCCAAAATCGTATAAGGAACTTGGTGTACAGCATGCCAAACCGCGTAAACGCAGTAATGGAAGCACGAGGAGGTAATACGAAGTATTGAAATTCAAGAAAATCGTCATAAAGTTCAAAAATTTCATGTTTCCTATTTTTGTTTTAAGGAGAGATCAGCAGTTTTTTTTCTTTATGTAATTTTGTGTAAATAAAATGTATGGTGACTCATATTTTTTTAACTTTCATTTAAGGAGTATTAAATTGTCTATTAAATAAAATTTATTGCATTAACCTAGCATTCTTACTTTCCGAGATTTTTTGGATTCTTTGAGTGACCCGGATTCATTGCTCTCGAGTGTATTATAAAGAGGTATGATTTGATTGTTTGTTTGAATTGAATAGGCTCCGAAATTACTAACCGATTTGAAAAAATCTTTCACCATTAGAAAACCAATTATTCTCTGATGAACATGAGCAATGAATCCGGGTCACTCAAAGAAAAAAAAATCTCGGAAAGTAAGAATGCTAGGTTAATGCAACTAAGGGTTACTTTCCGAGATTTTTTTTTTCTTTGAGTGACCCGGATTCATTGCTCTCGAGTGTAGTTAGAATCTGCAAGAAAAAAATCAATTTTTGTTATATACTTGCATATCTGCAGATAACGGTTCCGATGGTTCTGGTCGTTTTCTATGTAATGTTAAATATATTTAGTGTATTATGTATATCAGTCATTTAGTACCCATAACACAAGCTCTGCTTAGCTTGGGGATAAATGATGCTGTGTGGATTGTCCAGCAGTATTTATTTATATTGTCCTTGCAATACAAGATAATTAATAAGTTGAAATAAAATATCACTAATAAATATTACAATCAAAAACACAAACAACATGTTGAAAAAAGTATTAAACAATATGTAATTAATAAGCATGAGAGCTGGTCAGTATCTGGCGCAGCGCATCAGCATTGCCATACAGCGAGGCAATGCAGCCAGCGTCTTGGGTACACTACCAACCACCAAGTGGTATTGATATGGATCAGTTGAGCTACCTGTTATTGTTTTCCAACAGTCTGCAGGTAGCTCAGTACACTTCCGACTGGTATTGATATGGATTGAAGTGAAGAGAAATCAATAACAAATTATTTCTTATTTTAATAATTATCTGTTTGAAATTTGACTTGTCTAAGGCTGGTTTTAGAGTCACGCTGACCGTCGGCGCTGACAGGCCAATATGTATGATTACTTATGAAGCGTTTTAGAGTAACACCGACGACTCAGCGCTGAGCACTGTCAGCGCTGTGCATACGCGCGCGTACGCGCCACGCGTCGGCGCCGCTGAGCACGCGGCGCCGACGCGCTTCCGAACTCCGTTATCGTTACAGAGTTACATTAAACGCGCGCGCCGACGGGGACAGACGAGCGCAACAATGAATCGCGATATACAGGGCGTGTGACGTTCAGCACGATACATATATTTTAGATATATATATTTTACTAGCGGTCCGCCCCGGCTTCGCACGGGTACTAAACAAAAATTTCAGAAATTATACACACTAACACGATGGGTTTCACAGTTTTCATACGGATCCCTTACTTTTTGTAACAGCAACATTGGGATTTTTGACATTGACTTGACACTCCATAATTGACACTGGCCGTAGAAAAAAAGCAAGCACCGTGCGCTATTATATTCAACCTCTTTTTCTATTCTGACGCGCCATAATAGAAAAAGAGGTTGGATATACAGCGCACGGTTCAATTATTGAATTTTTCATGCGGATCCCTAACTTTTTTGAAAATATTATATAAGCCTATGTTCATCACGGAAAAAATAGGATTCTAATGGTGAAAGAATTTTTCAAATCGGTCGAGTAGTTTCGGAGCCTATTCAATTCAAACAAACAAACAAACATACAAACAATCAAATCTTTCCTCTTTATAATATTAGTATAGATATCTTTTCAAACCTTATTGTTTATCACAATAATGTAGAGGTACATAGTATTGTTATATAGTTATATATTACTATACAATATAAACTATCTAACAAGCAACTCGAACACTCATTTGATTGTGCATGTCTGTACTCCACGACGTTCAGCACGACACTAAAACGAGTTGCCGCAGACAGCTACGCGTGAGAGCTACGCGCGTAGGCTTCAGCGCCGACGGTCAGCGTGACTCTAAAACCAGCCTAAGTGCTTATTTTGTAAGCCTAAAGAAATAAAGTTATTGAATCTGAATCTGATCAGTTAAGCTACCTGTAGTTTGTTTGCAACAGTCTGCAGTTAGCTCAATTGTTTCAATTGTAAATCATAGTTCTAATTTGGTTATTGATTGTAATTTTCTTTGTGAATAAAGGTTTTATTTTAAGTAGGTATGGAGGTAAGAAATATTTTGCTGGTTATAGTTATGTAGTTGCTTGACCGTCTAGCACAATTTCAAAGGTGTCATAATTAAATAAAATCTCATTCACAGCCTTATCAACTCAAACTCTCAGATCCCTTCAAAAAAACCATTTAATTCACCCCCACCGTGCCCTACTTGTTGCCAACAAAGGGTAGGTAAGATTTAAAAGGAACCCCTTTTTTGTTTGGACCACTTAAGACAATTAACAATGGAGCGTTTTTTGTTTTAACCCCCTCTCACCCCTTTCAGGGTTACGTCCGGTGAGAGGAAAACGGAAGGACTCTAAAATTGGTTGCTTTAAGTAAAGTACTTGCGTTGTTAATTAATTTACGGCCTGTGTAAGTATTGTGATGAAAATTGAGGTTTTGGTGCGATTGCGCTGGAAAGTTTTTTTGTTGTTGTTTTGTATTATGTTGTTGCTTTGGGGGGGATTTTGTTTGGTTTGGACGTTAGAAGAACCGTATTCCCTTTTCGAAATTTTACAAAGTTGATTTTGACCCTTACGCGAACTACTTTTTAATTTTTCACATTATTACCTAATGTGTCTTAAGTTTAATACTTGTTTTATTTATACTATCAATTAACTAGGTGACACTTCGTATCAGATCTATCAGTTTAATAAAGTTATCGTTATTATTTTACTCGCATTTTTCCATATTTTCGCACAACTTACCTTAACCATACCTGAACTTCAACAAATATTACAAAACCAGCCATTCTCGAGTTTTACAGACAAACGGCAATTTAATTTATATATAGATTATAAAATAGGTTCGGAACCCAATACACAACAATAATATTCAATTAATTTATCTAAAAGCAAACGCTTCCGGGCAATAAAAACCGTAATAGCCATTACAATAAGGACTATTTTAGCATAATACAGCCGATAGGAATCAATACAGAGTGTGAGAAACGGTTGAATGTGTGTTTGCACTTTTAAGAGGCGGTAAAGCTGAGGGGGTTTTGAAAAGACCAAAACTTGAAGGGTGTTATAATTTAAGGCTCCGGTGTAGGATGAATTTCCCATACAAACGTAATACCAAAATGATTTGTAATTTGAGCATATTTTTACCATATACTGCTATTATTTGTATTAGAATAGTATTTAAGGTGTCTATTACAAGCTTTTTTGAAAATAATTATGTTTCTACATAAATAACAGAAAACGTGTTTTCTTGAAAAAAATCAATTGCGTTTAATTTCATTACAGTAAAGTATTTTGAAAAAAAAATTGTAGTAGGAACCTAAATAAATATAAATACTATTCTAATACAAGTAATAGCAGTACATGGTGAAAATATGCTCAAATTACTAATAATTTTAGTATTACGTTTGTATGGAAAATTCATCCGCCACCGTAGCCTTAAGCTAAGTAAGATTTTAACTTATTCATAAAATAGGGTAAAGGAAGAGGAAATCACTCTTTAATTCTAAATAACTTATAATTGAGGAAAATTAAGAAAAAGCTTTTTATACAGCCCGCTCTTTCTGGATTACGTAGGTGGGTTCAATAATTGGGATAAAATTTGGATAAATTTGGTTTTTAATGGTTTAGTTAAAGTTTAGTTATGTATATCAGTCACCTAGTACCCATAACACAAGCTCTGCTTAGATTGGGGCTAGATGATGCTGTGTGGGTTGTCCGGCATTATTTATTTTATTTATTTAGTTTTCATGCATGTGTTGTTATGGCCGTGTGGTGCCGGCATAGAATTTCACCATCCCGACTCTTCCCGTGGGTGTCGTAAGAGGCGACTAAGGGAAACACACCGGGGGGCGGGCAGCAGCGCCTTCTGCAGAACAACTCCACCGAATTGCGATCCCCAACCCGCATGCCCAGCGTGGGGATTATGGGCAATAACCTCCAAATGATAATGCCATCTATGGCGCGGGGAGGCCTATGTCCAGCAGTGGACTATTATAGGCTGGTGATGTTGATGATGATGTTGTTATAACAAGAAATTCCGACAGGTGTTGAGCAGTTGAGCTGCCTGTTGATTGTTAGCAACAGTTTGCAGTTAGGTCAAGTGTATGAAATTTAAAAAGTAGGTTGTTATCAACAGTGTGTAGTTTGGTCAATTGTATTAATTTTAAATACTAAAGTGAATTTGGTGCTGTTTTTACAATAACATAACCGAATATACCATATTATTTTATTCGGAAATGTTCTACGATCTGCAGATTTTTGTTCAAGTTGTTTTCTCTGAGTATTCTCTAAAATTTTAACAAACATCGATGTAAAATAAAGTAAAACCAAACGGAAAAAGCAGTTGAATATAATATAGCAAACAACAACAACAACATGAGCCTATATAGTCCACTGCTGGACATAGGCCTCCCCTAATGAGCGCCATATGTGGCATTATTCATCATTTGGGGGTTATTGCCCATAATCCCCACGCTGGGCATGCGGGTTGGGGATCGCAGTTCGGTGGAATTGTTCTACAGAGGGCGCTGCTGCCCGCCCTCGGTGTGTTTCCCTTAGTCGCCTCTTACGACACCCGCGGGAAGAGTTGGGGTGGTGCAATTCTAGCCGGCACCACACGGTATATGGTTTTAATATTAATATAGCAAATGGTTTTAATATTGCATTTTTTTATGGATTCCTATTTTTTTGAAAATATTTTATACCTAGCCTATGTTTATCAGAAATAAGGTAGGAAACTAATGGTGAAAGAATTTTCCAAATCGGGCAGCAGTTTCGAAGCCTATTCAATTCAAACAAACAATCAATCAAATCTTTCCTCTTTATATTAGTATGTATAGTATAGATTCAGAGCATGAGATAACTTCTGAAATTCACGATTCTATAGAAAAAAACCCCAATATTTAACAGTATAATTTATATCCTACTAATATTATGTATAAACGCGAAAGTTTGTGAGTATGGATGGATGTTTGTTACTCTATTATCTGTGCTGTATTCTTATATTATTATTTTTTTCTTCTTTCTATGTTAAATGAGTTCATCATCATCATCATCATCAGCCTATGTTAGTCCACTGTTGGACATAGGCCTCCCCTAATGAGCGCCATTGCGCCCTGTCTTCGGCTTGTCGCATCCAGCATCTGCCAGCAGTCTTTCGCAGATCGTCATCCCACCTGGCCGGAGGGCGTCCTACACTACGTTTACCAAGTCGCGGTCTCCACTCAAGAACACGTTTACTCCAGCGGTTATCGGTTCTTCGCGATATATGGCCGGCCCACTGCCACTTCAGTTCGCTAATTCTCTGAGCTATGTCGATGACTTTACACATGACATAACTGGTAGGACGCACTGATTAAAAACTTTCGTTTTTAAACATTGCGGTATGGATGACGAGAAGACTCGACGTAGTTTCCCGAACGCTGCCCAGCCTAGCTGGATCCTCCTCTTGGCTTCCTTCTCGAAATTGTTTTTACCCAACTGCAAAATCTGCCCGAGGTAAGTGTACTCAGAAACAATTTCGAGGAGGTGGCCATGTACGATCACCGGTCTTGGATCAATGTGGCCATTGATCATGACTTTGGTTTTATCCAAATTCATGCCAAGACCGATACATCGGGAGGCTGAAGCTAGACTGTCCAGCATCCGGTTCAGCTCCTCTAGCGACTCCGCCATTAAGACTATGTCATCAGCGAATCGCAGGTGTGAGATGTACTCGCCGTTTATGTTGATGCCCTTGTCTTTCCAGTCCAGCGTCTTAAACATATCTTCCAACGCGCTCGTGAACAGTTTCGGGGATATGACATCCCCCTGCCTCACTCCTCTGCGCAGTTGGATCGGTTTAGTCTACTGGTCCTGTACTCGGACACTCATCGTAGCGGCTTCGTAGAGACATCTCAGCACCTCGATATAACGATAGTCTACTTGGCATCGCTGTAAGGATTGTAGAACAGCCCAGGTTTCAACGGAGTCAAAGGCCTTCTCATAGTCCACAAAAGCCAGACACAGGGGCTGATTATACTCTTCGGACTTCTGTATAATCTGCTTCACTGTGTGAATGTGGTCTATGGTACCATATCCTCCGCGAGCCCAGCTCCGGTGGCTGAAACTCGTCGAGTCTCCTGGCGAGACGGTTCGATATAACTCGTGAGAAAAGCTTATAGACGTGACTTAGGAGCGAGATGGGTCTATAATTTTTAAGAAGGGTTTTATCTCCCTTCTTAAAAAAGAGCGCCACCAAACTCCCACTCCACGCCTTTGGAGTTCTCCCACTGTGAAGGACGGCGTTGAAGAGGCTCTGTAACTCCTGTATAACAGGGTATCCTCCAGCTTTCAAAAGCTCTGATGTTATTCCGTCCTCACCGGGGGCTTTTCCATTTTTAAGCTGCCTCAGAGCTAACACGATCTCGTCTTGACTGATGTCTGGCAGTTCGTCGGTATAGTGGCGTATCAAGGTGGCTCTAGAATCGTGGTCGTCTCGTTGGGAACGGGGAGCATGTGCAGCGTATAAACGGCCATAAAAGTCCTCTATCTCGGCCGATATCTCCGGCTTCGACAATACGGTCCTTCCGTCGTGCGTTGAAAACTTCGTCAGGTGGCTCCTTCCAAGCTGCTGAGTGAATACTTTGGACCCTCGGTTTCGCTCTATCGCCTCTTCGATGAGGCGTGTATTAGAGCTCCGAAGGTCGCGTCGTACCATCTTCGCAATTCGCTTGTTCAGGTCTGACCTCTCTGACGAAGTCGCTTGGGTGGTTTCCCGTCTTTTTGTCATCAGCCGAAGAGTCTCATCCGAGAGTTTGGACTTCTTACCAGTACGCTGCTTTTTGCAAAACTTGATGCCCTCGTCCCTCAGCGTTTCTACCAGATTGTGTAGGGTCTCGTCAGCGTCATCAGTGGGTTCCAAGGCAGCGAATCTATCCCCGAGAAGCTGCTGAAACTTCTCGGTGCCCGCCATGATTTGGATTGGGTTCGGTCGGAGCGTGGACTTCATCAGACGGTTCCTTTCAAGCTTCAAATTTATATTCAGAGAGCCTCGAAGGAGTCGGTGATCAGATCCGGTATTGAACCTGTTGATCACTGAGACATCTCTGAATATATGCTTGCTATCCGTCATGATGAAGTCGATCTCATTTTTTGTCACAGAATCGGGACTCCGCCATGTCCACTTCCTTTGGGGCTGTTTCTTAAAGAAAGAATTCATTAAGAACAACCCCTCCTTCTCAAGGAAGTTGACAAGCATTTGTCCCCTGTGATTTCGAACACCAAAACCATGCGGGCCTATTCGGGATTCGTCGCCAGTCTGGATTCCCACCTTGCCGTTAAAGTCCCCCATAACAACGTTGAAGTGAGCCTTGGTGGTGTGATGTAAGGCTTTGGATATGTCTTCGTACATATCCTCCACTTCATTATCCGAGTGTGCCGAGGTCGGTGCGTAGACCTGAATGACCTTCAAGCTGTAGCGCTTAGACAGCCGAAGGATCAGGTACGCTACCCTGGTCGACACACTGGAGATTTCTTCGACGTTGTTAGAGAGGGCCTTATTGACGAGGAAACCTACGCCACCCTGGGATGTTTTATCACCCTCGCGAAAGTAGAGAAGATGGCCCGAGTCTAGGGTTACGGTGTCCTCCCCCTCTCTACGGACTTCACATAACCCTAGAACATGCCATTTAATGTTCTCTAGCTCCACTTCCAACTGCGCTAGATGGTGATCAAGCCTCAGAGTGCGTCCGTTAAACGTTGCCAGGGTCAGTGTGTGTGGTGAATGGTAGCCTGGGGTAGCCCGGAGATTCTTCGCACCCCCTGCCCCGCTGTTACCATGGCCGCTACCATGGCCAGGAATAGCGAGGCGGCCGGGAACTGGGGGCCATTTTTTGGCGGTTTTTATCATTAAGGTGTTATTGCCCATAATCCCCACGCTGGGCATGCGGGTTGGGGATCGCAGTTCAGTGGAATAGTTCTGCAGAGGGCGCTGCTGCCCGCCCCCCGGTGTGTTTCCCTTAGTCGCCTCTTACGACACCCACGGGAAGAGTTGGGGTGGTGAAATTCTATGCCGGCACCACACGGCAATGAGTTAGTTATTATTATATATTATTATTATTTATTAGTTGAGCTACCTGTAGTTTGTTCGCAACAGTCTGCAGTTAGCTCAATTGTTTCAATTATTAGCTCAATCATTGTAATTTTATTTGTTGATAAAGGCGATAGTAAAGTTTTTAATGTTAAATGATTAATATGTAACTACCTGTTTTAGGCCAAATAAATTGATCTTTCTTTCTTTCTTACCCTTTCACGAAAAAACTACCATATTTTGATGAAACTTAGTACACAGATAGTTTATGACCTGGAATAACATATGGGTCTTTTTTATCCCGAAAAACCCACGGGATCGGGAGTTACGCGTTTCAGTAGGTATTATAATAAAAAATAGTATTATATCTAGTCTGGCGGATCGACTGATCCAGACAGACACATACAAACGATGGATGGAACTAGCCTCCTGAGTGTACAAGTAGGTACATTATGTATTTTTTAATTTAAAATTTTTATTGTAATTGTATATGGATCATGTGTCTGAAATAAAAGCATATTATTATTATAATAAAATTTTCATATCGTAACCCATCTGGTAAAATTACAAGCACAACATAAACGGTTTAAAAGTTTGTGAAGCAATAGACCTATTAATAACCTAAACGTAAATGCTCTGTTTTAAGGATTAAGATTAACTAAATCCTAAATTAATGGGCAAAATCATCCAATTTCACCGCTGGATTAAATCTGCGAAGATCTAAACTTGTAAACATGAAATATGACCGTTGTCTACTTGTTCAGGAATAGGGTTGGGGTCAGTATCCTTATTATCCCTGCCTATATTCCTTTTGTCATTACATTAGTTAAATAACTGTACAAAAGGTACAAAATACACTAATATTTTGTAC
The DNA here is from genome assembly GCA_963931895.1 of Eupithecia pulchellata. Taxonomy (NCBI): domain Eukaryota; kingdom Metazoa; phylum Arthropoda; class Insecta; order Lepidoptera; family Geometridae; genus Eupithecia; species Eupithecia pulchellata. Next base: position 5,548,507 of record OZ007546.1, on the reverse strand, counting down.
ATTTTATCAGTTAAATTACTGTAAACTACATTTTTTCACTTAAATTACTGTAAAGTAGCTTTGTTATTAGTTAGATTACTGTAAAGGACATTTTGAGAATTTTTGCCTATTGACACTGAATTATTAGGAGTATTTTGGTTCTAAAACGTATTATTTTACCTACCAAAAATTTTTTTGCTTTTGCCATTTTATTTCTTAGAACAAGCGTTAAGCATGTACGTATGTATGAAATTAATTGTTTTTAATGTTATTAATTTTGTTAGGCCTATGTCCATCAGTGGACTATTATAGGCTGATAATGATGATGATGATGATGAATTTTGTTATAACATTTATATTATATGTTATAACAGTATGTTATAATTATAACACATAAGTTTATTTTGTTAATTTTCCGTAGTCAAGGGAAAACCGACCCATTTAAATCAGCCCCATCTCTATAGAACTTGCAAACTTACCCTATATTTCATTTATCGTTGACTAACGCCCCTGAGCTATGTTTTCTACTTTAAAACAAAAACTAGTTGGAAATACATCTTCTACTTCAATTTTCTTATAATACGTTGTCCTGTGACTTTCGCCATATTGTCCGCCCAAGTCAATATTGTTCTGTTTAATTATTTAACACTAGCAGTCCGCCTAGGCTTCGCACGGGGATTAAACAAAAATTTCAGAAATTATACACACTAACACGATGGGTTTCACAGTTTTCGTACGGATCCCTTACTTTTTTAACAGCATTGGGATTTTTGACATTGACTCGACACTCCATAACTGACACTGGCCGTAGAGAAAGAGCAAGCACCGTGCGTTATATATTCAACCTCTTTTTCTATTCTGACGCGCCATAATAAAAAAGAGGTCGAATATACAACGCACGGTTCAATTATCGAATTTTCCATGCGGATCCCTAACTTTTTTGAAAATATTATATAGCCTATGTTCATCACGGAAAATTTAGGATTCTAATATTGAAAGAATTTTTCAAATCGGTCCTGTAGTTTCGGAGCCTATTCAATTCAAAAAAACAAACAGTCAAATCTTTCCTCTTTATGATATTAGTATCGACAAGATAGGACTGAATTATATAAACAACTAGCGACCCGCCCTGGCTTCGCACGGGTGCAATGATGATACAAAACCTTCCTCTTGAATCTTGAATCACTGTATCTATTAAAAAAACCGCATCAAAATCTGTTGTCGTTTTAAAGATCTAAGCATACATAGGGAAAAACAGACAGACAGGGGAAAGCGACTTTTTTAATATGTCGCAAACAGAAAATCCAGACATTATGCATCGGGGCATTGATTATGACATAATATATAAGAATATAAGAGGTCAAATCGTCTAGAACAGCTAAATCCACCAAAAAAAAATCAACCACAAATGATACTTATTATATTTATTTATTTATTTTTATTTATACTTTTGTTAGGTTATGTATGGGGCAATGTTTGCATTTGCACATATTGTATCTTGTGTTTGGCTGAATTACAGAATATTTTATACCAGCTACAAAATAAAACCCTAGTTTTAGCTGCATACAAACCTACAGAAGAACCACTGCAAAGCTAAAGTATCGATTGAGTATTGAGATTTGGCACGGGCCTTTTGGGAGATTGGAAGACATCGAAATGTTGGGAGACTACTCTGAAAACAAAAGAAACTTGAGTCTATTTTACAGTGTCACATGCGATCGCATCATGTAGAGTCCGCGATCGCATCATGTAGTCTATCCAAAAAAATCCAATCTCCCAAAAGGCCCGTGCCATATCTCAAATTTACACTATCTAAAAAAACATCTATGTTTATGTTATCCAATGAGTAGCAGTTGTATTTTTAATTTCAAACTTAATACAATGAGGAAACAAAACACTCCTTAATATTCGTGACGTAACAAGAGTTTTCAAGGGCAAGGTTGATTACAATCTGATTGACCTAAGTTTAAATTATTTATATTATTCAGATCTTCAAAAGCTTACGAGTATTGAGTAGTTAAATATTTATAGCAAAAGTTTTCGATTTCGGCGAGACGCGAACCCGCGGCCCTCCCTTACGAAAGCTGACGCACTAAAATAACAAAAATCTTCACTATAATAACAAAGTTCTTAATTTGCAGTTTTCAGCACTAGTCAACACGCTACGACCCAGTTTGGGTATCAACGTGTCAAACGTTCACAGAACTAACCTCATCGTTCAAACGAAATACGTCATCGCATCGTTTATCATTTTACAGAGTAGAACGTATTCTGAGCTGCAAACGCATTCCGAAAACCTTTGGGACCGGAAAGATTCCGCTTTGAAACGTTGCTTTGAAATTTGTGTTAGGTATTTATAGCTTATATTGCAAAGAGCATGTGGATCGTCAATAGACACAGGTGTCTATATTTAATGCCCTAGGCACATGGGGCATTAAAGGCCGTGTGGTGCCGGCATAGAATTTCACCATCCCCACTCTTCCCGTGGGTGTCGTAAGAGGCGACTAAGGGAAACACATCGGGGGCCGGGCAGCCGCGACTGCAGAACAGCTCCACCGAACTGCGATGCCCAACTCGCATTCCCAGTGTGGGGATTATGGGCAATACCCCCAAAGGATAAAAACAGCCATAAATGGCCTCCAGTTCCCGGCCGCCTCGCTATTCCTGTCCATGGTAGCGGCCATGGTAACAACCAGCTTTAAGATTCTTCTATATTTATTCTATAAATAGGAATATTTTTATCTTGATTCCTTCATTTTGATCCTTCCATTGTGTTCCGGTCGTTTACTATGTATAATTAAAAATATCTATCTATGTACTCGTATATTATTAGGTATATCAGTCCAGTCATCTAGTACCCATAACAAACGCTCTGGCTAGCTTGGGGCTAGATAATGCTGTGTGAATTGTCCAACATTATTTATTTATTCATTAAATTTTATCGAAACTTATCCACAACTGTTTGTCTGCCTGTCATGCCCCGTAATCCAATGCCCCCATTCCCAAAGCGCAATCCCCTTAGTAAATATTTCATGGTTTGTTCCATATTCCGAGCTAATTTATTTGGGTCCCTTCCAATTTGATACTTACCGACATGAATTAAAGATTAAATTGGCGAATGTATACAATAACATGCGTAAGCTGTTCATATCTGGGTCAGATTATCAGCATTGCAATTTAAGAGCAATGCAGTGCCTTCTACATGGATGAGTTGAAATGAAATGAAATTTATTTATCCCTGAAAATAATTGACAAGTAATTCCTAAGTCATACATATTAGTAATTGACTTTTTTAAGAGGGCAAAAAGCCTTTATTAACAAATAAAATTACAATGATCTAACTAAATAAAAACTAGTATTTACAATTGAAACAATTGAGCCAACTGCAGACTGTTGCGAACAAACTACAATTAATAATTGTAATTGACATATTATGTTACTTTGTAGAGGTGTGCATCATGAATACGGGGTTAGTGAAAAGTAGCGATTAAGTATTTTGAATATTTATTTATTTATTTCTTTTTAGGGAAACCATCAGCACTCTACCTCTATACAGATATTGATAATACAGTAGATAATTTATGTGCTATTGATGGGTCCACTGATAGAAACATAATAAAGTTACTTGAAGGAAATAATGTAAATAATAATAATGTGGTAATAGGCAGACAATAAACGAGTGCCACTCGATACGGACGTTTGACTATCCATTCCCGATGTCTCCGCTCGCCCCTCGCTATCGCAAATCTAAGTGTAGGTAAGTGTAATCGACATGCGTTGATTGTATTGGATTAGTCTTAGATGTCTACGCTAGGCTTGAAAAGCCTGTGTTACAGACATCTATGCCACCCTTATTAATTAGGCACAAGACTTAAAAAAATTCATTACTTAGACTTGAAAGTCGCATTTCGTAGGTACTACGTCATCTTGGGGTAGTAAAAAACCAAGTAAGTTGCAGTTCGTTCGTTCTGCTACACGGAGAAAGAAATAACTAAACGTTTGTTGCATTTCTTGCGTCAAATACTTTATAATTAAAAAAAATATAATTTTATATAGGAAAATATAATATTGGACTATCCACACAGCATCACCTAGACCCAAGGTAAGCAGAGCTTGTGTTATGGGTACTAGATGATAGATAATATATAGATATTTTTTATTATAAATAGAAAACGACCAAAACACCCTGAACAAATAAAAAATATGTACAACTTAGAGTTAACCATAGAGTAGCGAAACTTTTACAAGTCTTATAAAAATTGTTAGATGTACGTAACACAACTCATTCTAAAATAACTGATTCAAAAAATACAAAAGAATTACCTACATACGAGACTAGCACTAGCAGCCCACCCCGGTTTCACACAGGTATTCTTTGGTTACATTGTTGAAGTTTTCACAAACTCTTTTGAAATTATTCCATAGAGTAATAGTCATCAGGGATAACGTAGAATTCTAGTGGTAAAATAATTTTTCAAATCGATCTTGTAGTTTCGAAGTCTATATACAATTAAAATAAACAATCATTATGAATCTATATTTCATAAAATGTAACCCAATTGAGCTACCTATAGTTTGTTTCCAACAGTCTGCAGCTAACTAAATTTAAAAAAAAAATACAATTGAACTAGTCCTTATTTGGTTATTTAATTGTTATTTTCTTAGTTAATAAAGGTTTTTAAAAATCAAACAATCAAATCTTTCCTCTTTATACTAATATTAGTATAGATATTTTTATAGATTGTACTGAATAGTGTGTACTCAGCACGATGTTGTAGGGAAGGGGGAGGGGGTGGAATCTATAGTTTTTACCCTGATTTTCAAGAGTATACTGGCAACACTAGACTTTAGCTTCCGACACAATAGCTCGCCGAGGTTGCTATATCACATGACAACGCCCATTTTTACAACAGACTTGTAGAAAAAGGTTTCATGTAAAACACACCCATTATTTAAAGAAAACTCTCACATAAATAACTACAAATTGCCGAGTCCATAGAAAGAGGCAATTTCTTTCATCCTTGGCTTGGTATAGACGCGTACAAAAGTGTATAAAAGTTTAAATAAATGAAAATTTCATTTACGTATGTACAAAAATATATATTTAAAATAAACTTTTATACACTTTTGTGTTAAAAAATATAATATTTTTTTATTAACTTTTAACATAAACTTTTAACTTTTAAATATAAACTTTTATACACTTTTGTGTAAAAAAAGTATAATAAAATGTATATATTAATTAAAAATAAACTTTTGTACATAAATGAAATTTTCATTTATTTTTGCTTGCTTGTACATTCATTCTTAGGCCTAAGTAAATGATTAGTATAATTTTCAGTAGGTACATCTACATACATGCACCCTGGAAGGGTACTGCGAAACTGAGTTCAACTTTATTTATATAACACATAAAATAGAATTTTTAAATATTTACGATAATTTAGACAATATTACACAATATTAATCTCACGAAATAGAATTGAGCTTCGTGTAAATAGAGTTAATTTAATTTAGGAGACTTTTCAGTATCACTAACTTGTAAGGCCAGGAGTAAGGGACCTTTTCGGTGTCTACCTGCTTTTATTATAGGAACCAAATTCATGATGAACCTACATATTATTTAGGTGTTGGAACACCTTCATTTGCCCTTTTGGCAGTTAGTTGATACCTTTTAAGAATAAACTTTGAAACTATAAACTTTGTCCCGCAACGGATATCGAACCCGCTATGCGTCTCAGGCCTTCGCCTGTGCCACAGAGGTCAGCGCAAAGCTAGTTTCCTCGGGGTTGTTTTAACTTTGAAGCTGAACTAACATAATTATTATTTCAGACTTCCTTTACTTGCAGAGTTTTATAACTTGTTTTTTACGTCTTAGTCTAAGTAGACACTAACAAAACCACAATGAAAACGACGACTTACGTGGCGCTGCGACCCAGGAGGTCGCGGGATCGATTCCCGCCTCGGGACAAATATTTGTACGATCTGCAGGAATCTCTTAAGGGCGTTCTGGTCGTTTTCTATGTAATATAAAAAATACCTATAAATGTTATAATATTGCATTATGTATATCAGTCATTTAGTACCCAAAACACAAGCTCTGCTTAATTTGGGGTTCGATGATGCTGTATGGATTGTCTAGAATGATGATATTAAAAACCAGTCACTTATCACTAACTCAGCGTACACTAGTCAACAGTTGGACAAAGTCCCTGATAAGCGCTACAGTAGCTCTTCAGGTTTAGTTAGTAATGCCATAATCCAGAAGATAGGGAATAAGGAAGGAACAAGGGATACAGAAGATAAGAAACGTACGAGTACCTATATCAAGAGTTTTTTTACACACCCTGTAAACACAAGATTATATACTGTTGCGGCGCCGACGTGCCTGATGTTTCGCTACTCGACTTTTTATCAATGTTTTCCCCTTCTGCCCGCGATAGTACAGTCGACTGCAGAAGTATATCAAACTGTCAATTAGGAGTTCTTTAGATTATCATCTCGCGGGTTATGTATGTGATGATTGTATCAAGATCCATAGGGTTGTACTTCTATCGATAAATTGAGCGATATCGATAAATTGACGTTTGCGGTCATTTATCTGATTGGAGGTTGACATAATTTTTATCCAGATATGGCTATGCTAATTTTGCGAAGGCTTTAAATGGTTTTGTATCGGTTTAAATGGGTGATTGTGGATTTTCTGCTTTTGATTTTGCGGCTGTCGTATCGATCCGCAGTGAGATTGCTTGGAATTCTTCGGTTATTCTTACCAATTATAGAACGGGTATCTTCAAGACAAGAGTGAATGAATTTTCTTGGCCAGAATTTCGTAATACATCATCAGCTACATCATTACTTACCACTTACCAACAGGTCCGACTGTGACGAAACGAAGGTCTCAGGATCAAAAACTCTTCGTCATAAAATAAGTAAATTTTAATGATATCTTTCAAAATATTGAATCTTTCGAATGTATGCTCCATTTCTAGCTATGCATTTCGACGAAAGCTGCCAAGCCATAAACCCAGCGAATTATCGCTTACTCCGCATCAAACATAAAACATCGATATCGATAGATCATGGTGCATCACTAGAGCTTTTCGGCGCTTTTTAGAGATTTATGGCCGTCCAATTTTGCGGTAATCTCTTGGATGCTGGTGTCAGTTTGTGTGTTTTATATTTTTTTATGTGTTTTATGCGTTTTTTATGTTTTACGCTAACGAACGTTTTGTTTGACTAGAATGTGTGAGCTTGTTGGTATTTCATGTTTGATTTTAGCCGACGATGGCTTCAATAGATTTCTATTTCGAAATAGGGTTTTGTGGAAAACTTTTTGTTAATGGAAAAAATCATAATGTTAGCACAAAATACTTTAACGTTATGTTTCGAGTTGGCTATTATTTACTTTTTAACTTAGTAGGTATCTATTTTGGTAGTGCTCATTTTAATTAGGAGGTATATCAGCAAACATTTTGAGTTTTCTAAACTACCTCTATTTTCACACATAATATAATGTATCTATATATCTATTTATGTAAAAACGTGTACCTATGGTAGGGAAAAATTGGTAAACCCACTCAATTGATATTTTTAAACAATTTTCTTTTTACAACCACTATCAAAACAGTCTCAAATTCTAAAACGATAGGTACAAAATAATCATAACAAATGCTTTAGATACACTAAAATTACGATAAGATACGTTCGATACATCGCACGCCTAATTTCATATCGATTCGATAAAATCACCTAAAGTATCCTCCCATCATTATAAATGACTATCAAATTCATCTTAATCGCATCGAGGCGAGAGGGAGACGGATCACACAAAACTGAAAGGAGCGAGTGAGATGCAAGATACATCTCGCAAGTCATTGATAAAATACTCTTTGTGGGTAATGATACGTCAATCAAGGGGCTGGAAATGATAATTTTGGCCCTAATATTGAATGTTATTTTGAGGATCTTTGTTAAGCGGAATGAATTGACTAATTTTGTATAAGAACATTAAATTTATAGGCTTGCTAGGTGGGTGCCCGCGGTTTCAGGCGCGTAACTTCCGAACCCGTGGGATTTCCGGATAAAAAGTCCATATGTTAATACTAACTATCTGTGTACCAAGTATCATCAAAATCCGTTTAGAAGTTTTTGCGAGAAAGAGTAACAAACATCCATCTATACATACGAACTTTCGCGTTTATAATATTAAGTAGGATCTAGAATGCAATGAGGATTTACAAAAATTTCATCATCATCAGCCTATAATAGTCCACTGCTGGACCTCTAGGCCTCCCCAAATGAGTGCCATAGATGGCATTATCATTTGGGGGTTATTGCCCATAATCCCCATATATAGCATGCGGGTTGGGGATCGCAGTACGGTGGTTGTTCTGCAGAGGGCGCTGCTGCCCGCCCCCCGCTGTGTTTCCCTTAGTCGCCTCTTACGACACCCACGGGAACAGTTGGGGTGTTGGAATTCTATGCCGGCACCACACGGCAAATAAAGACTTACGTCTATAATAAGTATATTCAACTGCGGCTCTATTCCAGAATACACTTAATTTCGAATTGTGAAGTTTAAGACACAATTAGTGTACATCACAATAATATTGTATATAATATATTATATTCCATAATTAGCTGATAGATAGATAGATCTACATAAGTTTTCATGTAGGTCCCTAACTTTTTTGAAAATATTCTTAGCATGTTGGTAAGAAAACAAAATTAAAAAAGTATTTTTTTGGAAATTGTATGATTTTTTTTATGGAGTCTCACGATTTGTTTTATTGTTTTATTTTTGTAATATTTTGTAGGAAGATACATATTTTACGATACTGAGATCATCAGAGCACAGACGTAAAACCAAATATTTTTCGAAAACTTTCTCTCATCATATCATTCTTTTGTTTTTCACTTTCAAACTCGAATTTTAAACTTTTTCCGTCCAACCATTCTTGAAGTTTAGTTTTATTTATAGCGATCCCTTCGTTCCTAGTCGTTTTGATGTCCTTTATTTTAACGATAGTTTCGCTCATGGAGGTGTAGCCTTATAAGATAGGTACTTACAGTTGACATCTATAGAGACGCTTTCCGATAGAGGTGGAATGGAAGGGTCCGTCACAGCCTGTGGAATAAAAATAAGTTGAAGAAAATGTATGGATTGTCAAAAAAACTTAAACTTTTAGGTAGGGCAGCAGTAGGTGCAGTTCTGATTTGTTTTTTCATTTCCTAATTTCTGTTATTCAGTCAAAAGATATCAGTTTAATGCTTCTTAAAATAAATTTTAACAGTACTCCCAAAACTAGCCTTTTGCACCAATGGTAGGTACGTTTAGTGCCGATGTATCTGCTACTGCGGATTTCTATAAAAACCTATTTTAATCGAAATCCGCCACTTCAGTACGCTTCGACAAAATAATGGTAGTTAGGTATATCTTACATGTATTATGTATATTCTAGAGATATAAAAATAAAGCTTTCGTTAAAGCAGGATAATAGCAGGAAGACAGAGTTCTGTGGCGAAGGTTCGCTTGCGACGCAGGATTTTGCGGGTTCGATTCCCGCCTCAGGACAAATGTTTGAATGATCTACAGATTATGTGTAATAAAAAATATTTATCTATTTAATATATTTTATTTAGTATAACAGTCATCTTGTACCTATAACACAAGCTCTGCTAAGATTAAGGCTAGATGATTCTGTATGGATTCCAGATTCTATCTTTATTTATTTATAAAAAAATAAATAGTTAGGTCATCATTATAAATGTAAGCGCATATGTTCGTAATTAACCCGCTTACATTCATAATGAATTAGTCAAATTACGATAGTTTTTGTTAAATGGATGGATTGTTGTAAAATGGATGCCATGGATAACCTAACTAGTTCTTCCATGGTAGGCTATGCGAGCTGTCCTGTCCAATTTAAGCTAGTATTATACATGCGCATATTATGAGCAATGAAATAAATAAATAAATCAGAACTCATTATACGGTACACTGAGACTTTTGTAAGCGACATTTTACGTGACTATGACGCCGGGTCCATAAAGATACTATGCCAAAATGCACTGACGGTCCAAAGGAACAAACGACAAAATGTGCAACCGTCAAAACTTTCAGTTGGAACTATTGTCAAAACTTAAAAATACATAAATCTTCTAACGTCAAAATGTGCAATGAGTGAAATGTAAAGGCAACAAAAAGTCAAAACGCGCTAAAGACAGAACTTTTCAATGACAAAATGTGCAATAGCAAAAATATAACAACAGAGTTATAAAAAGGTGTACTAAGCAAATCATCCCTTATCAACTCGTAAATTCCGCCCGTTCAACCTCCGCCTTAGTCCATACGTCAGAGCAGCCGAAATTGAGCCTTGCGTACCGAAATTCTACATAATGAAGTTGGCCAAAGGAAATGAGAGTCAGCGCCAGATTTTATCATCATTTGAGCGTCGTACGACAGATCTAGGTCGTGTGTACTTTACTTTACCTACTATACTACCTTTGCAGAAAATTGGATGGGAAGTTTTTGGTGTAAAGCTTTTTATTTCATACTAGCGGTCCGCCCCGGCTTCGCACGGGTATTTGTATACATGTAGTTAGTTTGCAACAGTCTACGCTAAAAGATTCCATCCCTTTTATACTCTTAGCTATAAAGCAGCACCATTTTTTTTGTGCTGTAAAATTATTTCAATAATAGATTTGCCGACAGCTTACTTATTTATTTTATTAATGTACACAATTTGAAAAAACTAACAAGAAAGCATCTTGCAAAAACATCTACAAAAATAAATAAAATATTACAAAAAAAACAAACTACTAACTTTCTTAAATAATTTTTTTTTACAAATAAAGTTCTTTTAAATCTCTGGAAGAGATAAGAAAGAATGAAAGGAATAGTTTATTATACAACACCTACAAATGATAACATTGCTTCATAGCGATAAGGCCGCCCATTGTACTTGTCTTATGTCTTTTCTTATTCTATTATACCTGTGGTTATTGACGACATGGATTGACACTGACCTGACAAGTGACATCAGGTCATTTCTTATTCTATTTTACCTGCGGTTATTGACGACATTGACACTGACCTGACAAGTGACATCAGGTCTTTTCTTATTCTATTATACCTGTGGTTATTGACGACATGGATTGACACTGACCTGACAAGTGACATCAGGTCATTTCTTATTCTATTTTACCTGCGGTTATTGATGACATTGACACTGACCTGACAAGTGACATCAGGTCTTTTCTTATTCTATTATACCTGTGGTTATTGACGACATGGATTGACACTGACCTGACAAGTGACATCAGGTCATTTCTTATTCTATTATACCTGCGGTTATTGTCGACATTGACACTGACCTGGCAAGTGACATCAGTGCCGTAGTCAGACCGCTGCAGCTTGAAAGACACCACAGCACGCGCCTCCGCGTTGGCTAGCAGGGCGTGGGACTTCCACCACGAGACCCTGGCTATCGGACGACCTGCAAGCAGAACGTATGAGTGTGGTGACACTGTTTATAGAAAAGTAGTCGTGACTTTTGCGTTTTGTAATAAAGCTAATTCATTGTAAAGCAGAGTCCAACCAGTCACACAGAACACACGTCATATTCTTAATTAGGATTATAGAATATCGTAATTGCAATTTATGTACTCGTTTCTTATATTGATTAGACTCAGTTATAAATTGAAAACATCTTTTATTCCAATCCAACCCACAATAGGTAATTATGGACTAAAGTATATAAACTCTAAATTGGTGACTGCTGCTGCGCGCATCGAAGAGCATAGGTACCATTCAAAACTCAGGGGACATTCTTATCTATATCGCTATACGGATGTTACAAACCTCCTCGAAGACCTCTGTGGTGCGGGCGAGGTTGGAACGTATGAGAGTATACCATAGAAACTCAGGGGACATCATCTATACGTCTAGCTAGACGAATATTATAAACCATCTTGACGACGTCTGTGGCGTGGTGGGCAAGGGTCCGCGTGCGACGCAGGAGGTTGCGGGTTCTTCGGGAACTTCATAGCGCGGGGATATAAATCATAGACCTTAGTCTATGGTAACAAAATTATATTTGTCTATGATGTTACATAAAAATCTTGTATTTGTTATCCTAAATGGCAAATCGTATCCATACTTATAACAACTTATTTCTTTATAATAATTTACCGTACAAAATTTCACTTACTAAGTGCTTATTTTGTAAGCCTAAACAATATACATATTTTGTGAGTCAACAGTGAAATCTGACACTCACAAAATATACGGGTATTTTACAGTTTTTTATCAGAAGCAAAACGCTAGATTTTATATTCCTTGATACTAAAATCTAGCTGAGCCAGATCTACATGCTCTAAAGATTTATACAGGTTCTAAAACAGGATTCCACTGAATTTATGTTGTTTTCCGATGCTACTGGGAGGGAATCATTGCTGCTGCCAGGGATGTAGTTAGGATGGGTGACTTTAGGGGCCGATTATATAGGCACTCTTTGAAAAAGAAAGTCTGGTCGGTATTGTAATACAAATACCTTTAAATACAGTTATTTAAAGGTATTTGTTGCATAACAAATACAGGTCATAACTGGTCTATTAAAATATATTTTTGGTTATTTTCTATGTATGATAAAAATATATATAACAGTCATGTAGTACCTATAACACAAGCTCTGCTTAGCTTGGGGCTAGATGATGCTGTTTGGATTTTCTAGCACTATGGATTATTATTTCATTTTTGAATTTCACTAAATTATATGCGCCGCTTATTGATTGCATTTTGAATACAAGTTAAGGTGTCGTCTTAAATGTATGGGACATTTAAGACGATACCTAAAGGAGTTTTCCTCATTATATTATGATATTAAAGTAAGTAAACTTTAATCTAAATAAAATTATGCTATATTTAAGAAAGCAGCGCAGGTATTTAAAGTGTTTTTAATAAGGAATCTTCAGAACTACTTAATTTGTTCATTGTTTAAAAGTTGTAGGTGGCTAATTACTCCTGAGTGCTTAGATTTTATAAAAGAGGGTAAGCACGGGAAGAAACTGGACTGGACTCTTAAAAAAGGAAATTAGGGCAAAACGGCCTTCGCAGTCCAAATAACGGCAATCTAAAAGCCGGAAGTCTACCAACTCTAACCACAAATAAGTAAACCCTGAATAGAACAAAAAACGTGTTAAAACAAAGCCGGTGGGATGGATGACCCTTATCAAGAGGGTGAGGTGGGGCAAGTTTTATCCTGAAGCGATTTTAAAATTAAAACGCACTGCACAACACTTTTGATTTGCAAATAATTGGAAAAGAAGAATAATAACAGTATTCTGTATTTTTTTATGATATGAGTATGACTCCGTCTTTTTGTGTAAGCACGTAAAAAATACTTAATATAAGTATTTATGTGTAATATGTTTAATATTGACAAATTATAACTATTTTTTTACTTGTCGAAAACTGTGTTTTTATGCTGACGATAAAGTAACTAATACATCAGGCTTACACACTTCAAAATGTTAATCGATGGAAACATTGCACAATTATTTTCTTATAGGTATTCTTCGACAGCGGTCAAAAATTGGCATCAATTGAGCCCCGAAAATTAGGCCTTGTTTCGTGCCTGTAATAAATCGCTAGCGCTCCTAACTCAAACTTACCCCAAATATGAGCGTGATTCGGGCATTTTTGCTAAACATCCCTTAGAACCCGCAGCCCCACTCTGATAGGGGTTAAACGCTTTCAAAAACAACTGATTTAATGAAATAACACGCGTCGCAACGGGGGCCATTGTTTTGAGTTTATTTTTAATATTTTGAAGGGGTTGTTTTTAAATTTGATTGAGAAATTAATTAAGAACTTTTTTGGGGTTGATGATGATTACAGAAGGTTAAAACGCGTTTTTAAATAACAGAAATATAAAAAATAAGTGTAAAAATATTTCTATGGTACCTATTAAATTGTATTTCTATGGTATTACTTTTGACGCTAACTGTACTAAAATAATGTTGGCATGCGGGACGAATATGGACTAATATAATCTTGCGGGAGATTTTTAAATGACGTAGGTAGGCAGAAAACTAGGGACGAATTTTTTTTTTGCGCGTGGTTTCGTTTGTCTTTGTACTATACCGCGGGAACATGACACCGGGGTAAAAAATATCCTTTGTCTCCTGGTTCTACGCTACCTCTACCAATTTTACTCCAAATCGGTTTAGCCGTTCTTTAGTTATAAAATAAGCGTAACTAACACGACTTTCTTTTATACGTTATATTTAAATTTAAATTAATCCCCGAATTTGTAGCTCATCTGATTATTACCCTGGAAGGAATGTAGCGCCTACGACAAAAGTCCAACCACTTAGAGTAGGTGTTCGGGAATTACACGGGTGAACACGCGGGCCCAGCTAGTTTACAATGAAATACAAAAAACTACAAAGATTTCAACGTAACTTTTACGTGAAAAATGCTATTATTATATTGACGTATATTATTTTGAATGTCTAAATGATGTATTTTAATTATATTTTATTTTATACCTTATAAATTATAAAGCAATAATAATAATTCTCTTACTGTCCGTGATTAAATGTACATGAATTGTTTATCTACAATATTTTTTTTTCATACGCATATAAATTAGTCAAACATGTGATGTCATAAACTTCCTTACCATATTTGTTTTCATGTGTTTTTTGCTTATAAATTACACATAAGTATTCGACTATCCGAAAGCGATTTATGTGTTTACAAATCTACAGAACGATCGCATTTTCTCGTCACTTCAATTTTTTTGTCTGTTGGGTCATATTCGTGATAGACGAATATGACCCAACAGACAAAAAATTGAAGTGACGAGAAAATCATCATACTTATTATTTTTAATATATAATATTAACTGTATAAAATTTTACTTTTCTAAGTGCATTTTTTTTTATTTCTTTTAAGGAAAACCAGAATCTTATAATTAAAGATTAAGTAATAATTTATACATACCAGGAAGATTAATTAAGGTTTTCACGGATAATTAAAATAAGATGACAATGAGCATATTAATTAATACAGGTCTACACATAAACGTCTATCTATAACTAAGAATTTTAGTTATATAGTGAGATATATTAATTTAGAAAGTATATATAAAAAAACTCAACTTTAAGATTTCAATAACTTTACTTTTATTGTAAGCCGAAAGAAACAAAGTTATTGAAATCCGACTCTAAAATCTTAAATCAACGTATCGTACTTACCACCAATAGCTACACATGTGAGGTTCACCTCTGACCCCTCATCGTAAGGTCCAAGGATGCCCCCCACCACCTCATTCCCCTCCTGGTTCAGGATGATCAGACGATCCGGTGGAACTGCAAAAGTTTATTGTATATGTATTTAATAGTTAAGCCTTGTATTTCAAACAATAATGTCATAAAATAGCAGTTATTTGATAACTAAATCACTTTATTAAGAAATTACTGAGCACAATGAGTTTTGGCCTTGTATTCTCAACCATTATGTAGCTGTTGTTTTATAAAAATAATAAGTACTCACTGAGCTAAGTGAGGGTCAACCTCGTATTTCAGACCATAATGTCGTAAAGTAGCTGTTATTTGAGTACTTGATCATCACTTTAATAGGGACTTACTGATCACAGTAGGTTCATCCTCGTATTCCAGACCTTATTGTCTTAAAATAGGTATTATTTTATTAAATAATACTTACAGAGCAAAGTGAGGTTCAACCTCGTCTATCAAAACATAATGTTAAAATAATGGCGGTAATAAATTAATATACTTTTTAATAGCTCACTGAGTACAGTGAGGTTCAGCCTTGATTTAATCAAATTAAACTTACTGAGTACGGTGAGGTTCAGCCTTGTATTCTTGGTGGGAGACTTGATGAAGTCCACTCGACATCGGTATTGCCCGCTGTCTTCCGGCCTGACAATTAAATAAATAAATAAAATAAAAAGCCATTTATTCCTTTAATGTACAAGATAATCGAGTCTTATTAAGATATACGTATGTCTTAGTAATAAAATAAAATAATAAAAGATTATTTTATGTCTGTGAAATTATTAATACTTTATACATAATTTTTTCTCTAGATGTAAATAACATATTCGTAGTAATGATGCATCCATATTGATGGAGGCTATTTTGGCGATAATTAACCTTTTTTGAATATACTTTATTACGTGATATTCGCCGAGCCCCCTTTCAGTCACTGAGTGTATCACTCATACTATTTTAGTCAAAAAATTTGCAAATACCTTCTAAAGCTATGTTCAATTATCATGCAAAACCATGGGAACACCATAAAATCCTTCAAAAGCTGCTCTTTTTGTTTACCTTTGCGAAAACTTGAGATACGAGGAAAATCATATTCCAAGCAAAATATAATAATAACACACATTCTACTTCTGATCTCGTGTCCTCAAAGCCTTATCCATTTTTATCCTCCAATTTTCCCACTACGAGTATTTTCCTCTACAAGTTAAGGTTGTCGCATATCTAGGCCGCTATGCCGCACAGCACAAAAACTTCGATTCAAATATGGGCTTTAACTTGTAATATTTAGATTCTTTGTACATTGTTGGATTGTTAAGCGTTCAGCTCGCGGGATCGCTTAACGCATTCACTGCCCAGCCTCGGCAAGGTACGACCCGCAGCAGAGTCTAACCAAGACTAGGAAAAAAGGGAACATTTTGATTTTGATCAACATTTGAAAGAATTTTAATAATTGACATTTTGATTTTTTGGATTACAAACCACCTATTCTATAACAATTTCTTACACAACTTATCCTCAGTCAAAAATAAATATAGTTGGAAAAATAAGTATAGCATGAGAATTATTTGTTTTTATGCTAGTAGTGGTATTGTATGTATGAGCTATGCCCTTAAACTTTCCGTCCTTTCAACTGGCATTCATAAAGTCAAGTAACGTAACTCTAAGGAGGTAACTCAAACGGCGGTAACTCAGATCTTATTGATCCCGATATCGGTTCTATTTGCTTTGGGTGGGTACCGAACCGAAAGGGTTTTCAAGAGAACGGCAGTGGTTATTTGACGGACGTTATTCTAGGAAATATTTTGGAATTTTGTGATTTTACTTTGCTACAGTGTCATTTATCTTTTCACATCATATGATCGTCCTGGCAGGTCACAGTCTCATTATTACATCAGTTTTGTTTTATATTATTAAAATTTTTGTCTTTATATAAAACGGCTTGTTATCTTTATCTCAACGAAATACTCTAGTTTCAATAAGTCTGTTTTCATAAATATTGACTAAAAACGAAACCGGGGGATAAGCTGACAATGAACCTCCCCAAGAGCTCCCCATAATAAGCGCCTTATTGGCTTTTATCAAATGGACTCCCATCCCTAATCTCAACTCTGAATAAATGACAAGACGTGCTAGATAATAAATAATCAAAATGGCGCAAGAGCCATACACGCGCTGTCTGATATACATCCGCTACAAGTTGTTCTTCTATTAATCTTATAAATCCGTGTGTTCGGTAGTAATATAGAAAAATTATCAAGTGTCCAGTAAACGTTGTAAACGTTTCCGATTTGTTTATCTAGATTTCGCTACTAAAAGTAACCCGGCTTTAGATCGTGCTAACGAAGCGTTTCGGATTCTGATAGAGGAGTAAAAATTATGGTTCTCAAATAAAGTGGTGACCCGACTAAAAACCGACCCGACCCGATGCGGGTTCGAAGAATTGTGTGTTGCCCCCATCTTAATTTAACCGGTGAGGCACCCTCTGCGCCCGTCAAAAGTCCGATAACGCTGTCATAGCCTGCGGTGAACAGCATTAAAGTCGGTGAAAAAGTAAATGGTGTTTACATTTCACGATATTTTTACTTGAACGTTGTACAACGCTGGCGCTCGTTGCATCTAGTATAACGAGCGTCAGAAAGATCCACCGCTATCTCCAAAAGTCCGGAGGATTTCTTTATGAACGAGAATTGGAAAGCGATCCAATATACCACTTAGATTTAATCTCGGATGGAAAAAAGGTGAATACCAGCCCTTTTGAGTTTATTTATTTATAACGAAATATTCATGAAGAGCCCTTTATAACTCTTGATAAACAATGAGGGTAGGAATTGAATTGTGATTTTTCGTGGATTGATACAGTTATTTTGAATGCTCCTTGATTTTAGTTTTGTCGATAGTATTATGTTATGTGTGGTTTTGTGAAACACACTGATCATATTTTTTTGAAGTTAATGACACTCCTTGACACTGCCGCATTCGTCACGAAAGCAGGCGGGGCGCCATAAATAAAGAAGTTGAAGTTAATCTTAGCATCCTTTCGATAAAAATGTAGGTCAAACATAGCCGTCTGTATATAAAAATTGCTCATAAAAAATAACCCCTGTAGGTACATACATTATGTACCTCCCTACTCAGCTTATCCATATTCTTTTTTACGAAACATAAAATTTCGGTTAGTTACTTGATCTTTTACTCAGTATCGACAATGATAGAACTAAAAATAGACAATGACTGAAGGGCTATTCTACCACAATATTCTTACAATATTATTGTAGTTTTTAAACATAAAAACAAGTTGTTGGTTCTTGTTGGCACGAGATTCTATGTATTTATGATTTAAACTTTTTCCTGCTTTACGAGTGATACTGACGTAAAAACAAATTTGCCGCTAATCGAAATTATTTTCTAATCTTTAAGACTTTCTGATACGAAGGCTTCCAAGAAGTTGAATATAATTAAGTACCTTAGTTACATTCATTTAGGTACATTTTAGCGGAACCAAATTCATTAGCGGCATTTTCATTGTTTTAATTTTTTATGCATCACCGTTTAAACATACCGATATCTTAACTGATTAGTCTAATTTTGTTGTTTGTTATTAAGGTTAGGTTACGATAGGACTGACATAATTTTCAAGTAAGGCCTAGAAAATAAATAAGATAAATAAAAGTACCTTAGTTTCGTCAGCACCAACACAGCCGGTCGAGAGTCACTTCTGAAAGACGCTCTCAGGCCCAGAGTGGAAGGATCAGACCAGTGTGACGTCACGCCTTCTCTCGTGTCCAACCTGGGGAAAAAGAGGTCGTTATATTTTGTTATAAGTTATCCTTTGTAAATAAAAAAAGGGTCGTTATATTATCCTTTGTTAATTAATTTTATTGAACTAGTACAGAAATTCCAATTACACTAGTCACATCGTCACAATTACATTAGTTACATTATCAACGACCACAGTGGCGCGGTGGGCGAAGGTCCGCCTGCGACGCAGGAGGCTGCGGGTTCGATGCCCGCCTCAGGACAAATATTTGTACGATCTGCATATATTTGTTCAGGGTGTTCTGGTCGTTTTCTATGAAAAACAAAAAATATCTATCTTTGTGATAATATTGTATTATGTATATCAGTGTCTAGTACCCACAACACAAGCTCTGCTTAGCTTGGGGCTAGATGATGCTGTGTGGATTGTCTGGCATTATTTATTTATTATTTATTAATAAAATAAAATATTTATTTAAAATTTAAATAAGTACCGTACATAATTCAATTTAATTCCAAATAAAAATAAAATTAGTCAGTACCTACTTTATCAATAATAAGGGTTAAGTGGGTTCTAGAATCTAACATATTTTATGTCTACTGGCTTATGACTTAGACAGGTGGTATGACAGATGGTGATGATAGACTTAGACGAGTGAAATGGAATTAAATTGAAGCAAACCAATGTTGATAGATAAACCTTGGTGTTCTTTCAGCACATAGGTGCGTAGTTAACCCGCTTACATTAATTATGGCATTCATTATGCGACCTCTGTGGTGCGGTGGGCGATGGTTCGCGACGTTGGAGGTTGCAGGTTTTATTCCCGCCTCGGAACAAATGTCTGTACTACGAGGTTCTGTTCGTTTTCCAAGTTTTATAATACCTACATGTAATAATATTGTATTAAGTATATCAGTCATAGTACCCATAACAGAAGCTCTGCTTAGTTTGAGGCTAGATGATGCTCTCTTTGTCTCCTGCATTTAATTATTTTATTTATTAATATTTTATCAAACAACGAATGTTTTTGTAGTTAAAAAAGCTATGAATTTGAAAATATCAGAAACTTCGCAGCAATAACTGAAAAAATGGTAAAAGCAACGTATTTACTAAAATAAAACAGTAAAATACAACATTCAACTCCGCAAAATACACAGCGGAAAAGACGTAAATTCGTAATTGGAAACCAACGCGAAACAAATAAAATTATGAATCAAACACTACATACGTAGCAATGTATGTAAGAGAAATGTATTCACCAACATAAAATAAATATAAAACCAAAATTAAACCCCACAAAAAACACAGACGTAAATGCATATTTGGAAACCAACGCGAAACAAAAGAAATTATAAATCAAAATTTTCAGATGTTTTTAACACTACAGAATTAAAAAAAAATACACAAAGTAACTGATTTTCCGGCAATCGTGAACACGAGCTTAAAATAATAAATTTTACTCTGATAAAATTAATTATTATTATTGAAACCGCTAAAATAAAACTTAAACCATACAATTTCCCGCAAGGCTTGGCTTTGATCAAACCGGCCTTTACAGTCAGGATTATGTGATAAGTGATATCCGTCTTAAAATACTTCAATCACAGACATCATCTATTACAGTTAGATACAGTTAGAGGTTTGTGATCTGGCACAATGAATAATTAGCTTCTGACGGCGGCGCGGCGGCGGTGGCGGCGGAAGGTTGGGTTTCTCGACGTGTGACAAGTAATCTTTAGATTTTTATGCAAATATTGTCAAATTATTTATTTAGAGAATTCAAGAAAAGTGTTATGAATTTATCGACCTGTGTCAAAATGTACTCTTTAGTTTTTTTATGCAATATTGTCACATTTTTTATTTAGAGTATTAAAGAAAAGTTTTATGATCTTATGTGAGCCGTGTGCGCCTTTTCCTCTTTTTTCAACACGCGTTAGATTTCAGATATCAATAACTTTATTTCTATCTAAAATCTTGGCTTAAATTTTACAAAATATTTAAAAAAAAAAGCAATTAAGGTGTTACTGATATTCCCTTCACTTATGTCGTTATAAAAAGTTCACTAGTGGAAGAAGTGAAAAAGTTCGTTGAGGTGTGCAGTTAAAATAAACATGACATACCCATACCTTCGTCACTTGGAACTTTGTTTTATTTTTCACTAGCGACACGCCCCGGCTTCGCACGGGTGCAACGCTGATACCAATGCATGTTATACATATAAACGATCCTCTTGAATCACTCTACCTATTAAAAAAACGCATCAAAATCCATTGCGTTGTTTTAAAGATCTAAGCATACATAGGGACATAAAGACAACAGGAAGCGACTATGTTTTATACTATGTAGTTTTTCATTACAAAAACATTCGTTCAACAGTCCCATATTTTGCATTGCAACGCCATACTAAGCATAGTTTTGGGTATATAACGCTGTGTGGAATATCCAGCGATTATTTATTCCACCATCATATCCCGCTGATTTATTCGAGCCCTTTGGGATAGAAACTTGATTTATTCGAGCCTTTTCAAATTAGGCACATGCATATTTTAATTGTTCGCCGTAATGAGTCACAGTCGGTGCACAGAATTAACGTACTTATGCCCTCGATAATAAGCAGCAGTTTACCAATCTCGTCAGCACTTTTGCCTCCACTGCTGAACGTGTAGGTGCACTCTCAATGTCTCTCTTCCCTCAATCGTGTTGGTCTGTCGTCGATGCATCGATTCATCGTCATCATCAGTCTATATTAGTCCACTGCTGGACATAGGCCTCCCCTAATGAGCGCCACAGTGCCCTGTCTTCAGCTTGTCGCATCCAGCATCTGCAGCGCATATCGTCATCCCACCTGTATAAGTCATAATCCCATTGTTTATAATTTGGGCGTTATTGTCCATAATCCCCACGCTGGGGATTATGATTCGCAAATTCAAATGGTACTCGTCCCCACCTATTTTATCTTACACTCGCTTCCTTCTTCAACTAGTGGACAAAAAATTGAAGTGAAAGGATAATCAATAACACCTTATTTCTTAAAACTTTAGATATCATACAACACTAAAGTCATTTATAACGGGATATTTACCATGATCTGAGTTAAAAATTTTTTTCAACCTTATTTATTATTTTATAAAAATACATTGTGAAAAATTTTAATAGCCTAAGTGCTTTTTTTGTAAAGCATAGAGAAGTAAAGTTATTGACATCTAAAATATTATTATATCTTTGAACAATAAAAATTTCAAAATTTACTTGGGCTTTATGTGATAACTATTATCACAAAAAGGGGCAACTTCGGATCTCTATGAATGATCATACAAAGCACATTCCACGCACTGTAATACATTACACACACGATCATTCTAATGCCGCATCCAATCTCATCATCACGTCTTCTGCGCCACCAACTTCATTATACAGGTGGACAAAACCAGAACTAAATCTATCACTCACTGAATGTAACAAAAAACTGTAACTAGCAACATCGTGAACGGAATATGTTACTTTGTGAAGCCTTTACTTAGATGTACGCTGTCACTTTGAAGCTGACTTAAGGTAGCAGTATACATAGGCCGCACCGCTACCGACCGCACAGAAACGGGGATTCAAATATGTCTAAACAATAGATCTTTAAATACAAATATAAACGATAGCATAAAGCACAGACAGAACGCAGTTAGCAAGCTAACTTACCCTCTCGTGGCCTTATGCTTTACAGCAAACTTCATTTTATTTTATTTATTCAAACATGACTTACAGAATTACGAGCATTCAAAAACGTCAAACATTATTATAAAACCCGAAGAATAATAGATAAGAATAATAATTTTAAGTAGATATCTAAGACCTGGGCGCTATAAGGCTGCTCGCTTGAAGAAAAAGCACCATAATACGGCTTCTTACCGTAAGTGCTTAAGCAGCGAAGTTGCTGTCGCCACGTTAACGCCATCCGATATGGCACAATTTGAGGTGAACACGTGCGAACACGCGGACGCGTGCGTGGTATAAATGCTTTAACCTTTACTTGACGAACGCGCCCCGTCTGTCAATAATCGCTCTTTAGTTTGACAAGGTACGCATCAAGTTGTTAAAGGATAAACTAAGCTTACTTTGAATTTGACAGCCGAAGGAAATGATATGTCTATTTGACAGATGGTTATTTATCTACGTTCGTTAGAGGTTTTAGTTTGATTGAGAAGTTTTTATAAGCTATAAGGCTGATTCACAGATCAATTACAATTACAGTATCGTGCCAGTGCTGCATATGTCAGTAAGTACAGTAATTTTCTTTATATTTATCAAATCGATCCAGTAGTTTGGAGCCCATTCAATTCAAACAAACAAACAAATCTTTACAATATTAGTATAGAACATAAGCACCGAGTCAAATATCATCAAATAAATTATTATAAAATAATAAATAGGTGGTGTTATTGATTTTCTCTTCACTTTAAAATCTTGTCCACATGGAAGACCAGTTAACTGTTACTATAATAACAACTATCAACAATGTTATTTTTATTCTTGCTTGTAGAATAAATGAATCTTCTTTCTTTCCTTAAAAAAAAAACTTTTAGAAATTTTTAAGAACAGACATTTCGGACATCTTCGTGTACCGTAACCAGACATATAGTTCACCGTTATAATACCCAGAGCCTTGAGTAATGTATTCAGTTCACATTCCGTCGATCGGATCAATCGCCGTACATCAGATGTTGATACCAAATTGATGCTATTACAAGCACCTGTCTGGCACAGCTAAAAGTTAGACAGCTAGGTCCGTTACGTGCACTTCATATTCGATACTAGATGGAGTAGATGGATAGAACATTCTTTATTGCAAACTTAACCAAATTAATAAAAATAACATTTAAAATTACAAGAAATGCGACAATGGCGGCGATACTACAGAATAGATAGATAGAACATTCTTTATTGCACACTTAACAGAACAATAAAACACAAAATAAAAAGTTACCAGAAATGTGACAATTAGCGGCAATCCGCTTTCTCTCAAAGCTGCATGGAAAAATCGCTCTGAGCGATAAGGCGGCTTTTTGCTGTGTATGCGTTAGATTTTTCTGTCTAACTTAAATGTCAAGTATAGACAAACTATTTAGTTTACTGATGAAGAAGTAAATAAAATATCTTTACAAGCACTTTGTTTATTCTATTACAAATCAAAAAGACGAAGTAAGGTATTTTTTTTTATTTCCAAGGTTGACCATTTTATTATGAATGTTCGGTTAACTACGAACCTAGTTTGTATTGGAAGAACACCACCGTTTCATCCTTTCGTTCGTAGCTAACCCGCAAACATTCATAATGAAAGAGATTCTTCACCAACAGAAGGTACAGTGCGCACCAGAATTAAGTACCCCCCTTGTCTACTAAATATTTACGACTTCTAATTCCCTTGTAACTTATCATAAATTTTCACATGCAAAAATTTGTCACGCCGCCGCCGCTCAGGATCGAAAATAATACTGGCAGGCCAATGAAGACAATAAATAGAATGCTTCAAAGAAGTAAACCAGCCGTTTTTAAAATAAGCTATGGGACGCAGTCAGAGACTGAATCATAAATCATGGAACTTTTGATATAAATAACGAAAATAATAAATTGATTGGCTTGGGATTATCCCTTGTTTTTATTGATAATGGATCATCGATACGAAAGAGAGTTTTTTGAGGATTTTCTATAACGATAAAAATAATCTTTGTTATCATTTATAATATAAGACTAAGGAACAGTATTTAATTAAAATGGCTATTAGAAAGAAAACTAAACTGATCTAATTTGACGGCCTCCGTGGCGCGGTGGGCGAAGGTCCACCTTCGACGCAGGAGGGTTCGATTCCTCCTCGGGACAAATATTTGTATTACTTGCAGATATGTTCAGGGTATTCTGGTCGTTATATATGTGAAGTAAATATTGTCTATACGTGTAATAAATTGTATTATGTATGTATATCAGTCATCTAGCACCCATAACACAAGCTCTGCTTAACTTGGGGCTAGATGATGATGTGTGGATTGTCCGGCATTATTTATTTATAATCTACATTACGGACTCATATTCTTTGGCATTTAATTCAATCTTTTTAATCTAGTTTTAAAAAAACCGCTATAATTTAAGTGTGTGTGTATGTAATTGTGGTGGTTATTTCATACACAAGTTTCCCTTGCACATTTCAACATAACTTATAATCATATGGGTAAACGCCCGCATGCATATAAAATTTACATTTAATGCGATTAATTAAATAGCCCCACAAAAATAGATAGCATTTCGAATGCGTTCATAATAAAATGGTTAAATATTGTTCTTTACGAATATTACATTTTGGTTATAAGTCTGTATTCTGGTCTTTTTATACATATAATTAAAATATCTATCTTTTTTATGTATACTAATTATATTGTATTGTGTTTATCAGTCATCTAGTACCCATAACACACGCTCTGCTTAGCATGGGGCTAGGTGACGCTTTGTGTATTGTCTGGCATTATTTATTTATTTATAATATTAGTATTAGTAAGATTCAAATAAACCAATTTAAAAACTGCAAAAAATTATCAACGCCGTTAATTTTCGACGCGAGCAAAAACCATTTAAACCATAAATAACCGAGGAAAAGAGAAATTGAAAAATGGGAAATAAAAGCATTTTATGCATTAGGGCTTGCGGTGCTAACCATATCATAAAATAAATTACGTAGGACATTTTTCACACGGCATTCTGTAAGCACAATGTAAGCAGATTGTGGTAAATATTCACAATAAAATTCTGTTCTTAGAAAAAAGGGGTGTGTACAAATTTTTAGACTAGAATATTTATTAATTTAGTAATTTTTTTTTAATTATGTCTCCGATGAATTTCCCACATATACATATTATACAGACGTAATAATTACTAAAATGATTTGTAATTTGAGCATATTTTCACCATGATCTGCCATTATTTGTATTAAAATTGTATTTATCTAGGTTCCTACCACATTTTTTTCAAAATGCTTTACTGAAATGAGATTAAACCGAATCGGATTCAAAGAAGGCACGTTTTCTTATTATTTATGTTCATAGGTAAGTATTTTCAAAAAAGCTTGTGGCAGTAATCTAGATAAATACTATTCTAATACAAATAATAGATCTAACACGATTCTAATACAAAACTAAATAACAGGATCATGGTGAAAATATGCTCAAATTACAAAATATTTTGGTAATACGTTTGTATAAGAAATTTATCCATCGCCGGAGCCGTAACGCGTATTATTAGTTTTACCGATGTAGATTCAAACGTTAAGGGTTAAACGCTATAAATTATGCTTTTCCTAAAGATGAAGGTGGTTAAGTCATGATCCTGTATACATACAACAACAACAACAACAACAACATCAGCCTTTAATAGTCCACTGCTGGACATAGGCGGCCTATGTCCATTAGGGGAGGCCTATGATAGGCCTCCCCTATTGAGCGCCTTAAATAGCATTATTTATCATTTGGGGGTTATTTCCCATAATCCTCA
Organism: Eupithecia pulchellata; assembly: GCA_963931895.1. Classification (NCBI taxonomy): domain Eukaryota; kingdom Metazoa; phylum Arthropoda; class Insecta; order Lepidoptera; family Geometridae; genus Eupithecia; species Eupithecia pulchellata. Next base: position 5,521,938 of record OZ007546.1, on the reverse strand, counting down.
CGCTGGGCATGCGGGTTGGGGATCGCAGTTCGGTGGAGTTGTTCTACAGAGGGCGCTGCTGCCCGCCCCCCGGTGTGTCTCTCTTAGTCACCTCTGGGTGTCGTAACCCACGGGTAGAGTTGGGGTGGTGAAATTCTATGCCGGCACCACACGGCTGTATGCATGCATTCTCCGAGCCTTGTTTATATTGTCAACTTTAGAATTTTATGATTATAATCAGGACTAGAACAACACTGTACAATGGCGAACAACACTGGAGAGCTGGAGACTTCGCATTGTGTGGGATTCAGATGATTCTAGAATTCAGTAAATCTATGTGCATACATATGTATATGATTCAGATTTAGATTCAATAACTATATCAAATAAAGTAAGTAATTTTGTTTAGGCTTACAAAATAAGCACTTAAAGAACCAGCACAGAAATTAAAAAGACTATGGATGGTGATACATGGGCAGCAAAAACAACTTAATCGACTAAAGTCTAATAGATAAATGTACTATCGAACCTTGTTTAGTTATCTAATGCTAGTCTATTACTAGAATCATATCGATGAGATGATAACGGCTTTTCAAATATTGAAACACTCAATAATGATAAAAAATAAAAGCTTCTGCAAATACTTTGAGTATTTACTTGGATAATCTCTAAAGAATTCACAAAATTAAGAGTAAAATAATCCCTATGTCTATAATTGACTGTCATTTATATAACTTTCTAAGTAAAGCTGTTAAAGACACTCTTTGGGTCCAATTTATAAGCTTTTAATATTATTACATTTTCAACTAATGAAAAACGTCTGGTAAGCACAGAGGTCATTGGTTAAAAAACTCATGAAAAGCTGTTACGTATATGGTGTAAAAACATTGTTTGAGGACTTTAAGGGATTAATAGAGTGGTCTAACGTTTTATCTTATACGACTTTTTAAGGCTTTTGGAATTAATTAACTCTAAATTACGTAACTTAAGTTCCTAATTGTATGTTTAAAATTGTGAAAGTACTTAATTAATAATTAGGTAATAGGTATATGCTTCAAACTGTTGTTAAATTAATATTTTCAGTTGATTGCTCTACATGTTCTACTAGTTCATAATGGATTCTCTGTATGCACATAAGTTGTAAAATAATCAAGCTATAGATCTAAAACATTTAAATTTAGTGTATTTTGTGATTATTTTATGTTTTGTGCATCTCAATAAACAAAAGTAAAATAAAATAAGGATTTTTACCCGCAATGTTAAAAATGGTTTATATTTTAGTGTTTCGCGGATATTCTTTATCACCTCCAACCATCAAAATGGCTCTAAAGGTAAAGGTAAGATGGCATCGTCTCGTTTAATCTCGTATTTGGTTATTACCAAAATTTTGTGACCGTATTTTTTTACAGTTATCTATAATCACTTTAGGGTATACCTAGTAGTACTTTTTTCTGTAGGTATTATGGGTTAATTTATCAACAAAGAAATATATCTATACTAATACTAGAATGAGAGAAGATTTGATTGTTTGTTTATTTCGATTGAATAGGCTCCGAAAATAATGGACCAATTTGAAAACAATCTTACAATAAAAAAATTTGGGTTCCGTATGAAAACTTCAGTAATTTAGTAACCTAACCTAACATATAAAAAATAAAAAATCTCTTAAGTAGCCGTGCGAAGCCGTGATTTAACAAAACCGCCGAAACGAATAATTCAGGTGTTACCACCATAACACATTCCTATTTCCTATAATTTAAAGTGACAAATAAATTAAACAATTCCTTGACGTCACAGGTTGGTATTAACTCCGTTCTCGTATATGGTTGTCACGCGTCTTGATAAACACTCCTATTAATGGTGACAGCCCTAAGGCTGTCTTACGTGAGGTAAGATAAGACAGCTGGTTCAAACAAACGTTGTTTCTTATATAAACTATCGTTGACGAATTCATTGTGAATGTAAGAGGGTTAACTACGAACCTATTTTATTTACAATTTAGAAGATTCAGTGTGTGAACTGCGAAAGGCTGTCCGTAGTGGGCGCATACTAGCGAAACGGGCACGACGTGTGCGACAAACACCCTGATGAAGTCTCTCGATAAGGAATGAAACGGTGGTGTTCTTCTAACACAAAATAGGTCGTAGTTTACCCGCTGAAAACCATAATGAACGCGTTGTCTCGTCTATGAAGCTTATAAAATTATTAAATATGACACATGGCCTTAGCATTATGCCATTATATATTGGAAATGCAGATTATACTGAAAAAAATCTTTTGAAATATATTTTGGCAATGAACTAGCTTCCTAGCTTTCTACTGTACTATTGTACGGACTGTACATACAGTAATTCGTCAAGTTGCAAATTACACGTTGACAGCCCTAACGCAAATTGTAATGGTACCCGGGTCGATATCAGGTGATGTCATATAATACAGGGTGGTTTTTAAATGGGAGTGGACAGTCAAATTCGGAACTATGACAGAAAAGTACCGTAAGTTGACATGAGCTCAAATTATTAAAAAGTAAAATCAATCGCATAAGTAAAACACAAAAAAATTAATTATGCTGTTTTGGTTTTCTCATAAATCGAGGTCATGACTTCATTCAGTTGGATACAGATGTTAGATGCAGTAGGTATGGTAGGATTTATACATCTTTTTATCGATACCTACTTAAGTCAATGTGAAAACGAATGTGTACTAACTAAGACAAACCTCACAAGGTTTATATGATATTAAAACTACATATGTTTATTTTGATTGATTTTTATCGAATAAATTTAAAAAGCACAAAAATTCACGAGTTTTCTCTAACTTTCGTGGATTCATATTTGGCCATGGGATCCCATCTAAAAAAGCCACCCTGTATATACTACGTACGTAGTGTTTATTTATGTACATGTGTGGAGTGAACCAACTGTAACAGACAGGGCTGTCACCTGAAATTATGTTTAGATTGAGTTTAGGTAATAAGCGGAAGCGAATTTTCGCCTCGACTGTTTCCCGCCGAAACAACAACACACCGGGGTCAATTGACCGCGATTCGGTCAACGTTGTGTAGGACCGACCAGCTGTGCGATTACGGTTAAATATCCCATTCAATGGATGACCATCCGGGGAGACTTATATAAGTGATTTCGGTTTTCATCACATGTTAACATAAACATATACTATAAAATTTTCTGTTAGGACGGAGTAGACTGAAATGATAAAGCTGTCAACGTCAAAATATAAAAATAAGTGTCAAACTCAATTGTAATGTAATTTTTTATTAATATTACGTTACATATGTGAAACCATATGCATACTTGTTACTGACAAAGGAGCTTATTTTGTCCGACTACTTATGAATATTGCAATAAATTTACTATTTGTATCTTAAAAAGTTTTATAAACATTGTTATACTGGCAACCAAATCCGTAAATGCTGTCCATTGGCAATCCATCGGATGGTCCATTTAATGAGAATGGGAGATTTTAACGTAATTGCACCGTAGGTAGAATGACGTGACGACTGACGACCTGTGGAAGGATGTAGGTAGAAGTGGGATGTGGCAAACTGACGACAGGACACAATAGAACTCATTAAGGAAAGTTCGTTCAGCTGTGGATTGGCATAGACGACCTCTGTGGCGCGGTGGGCGAAGGTCCGCCTGCGACGCAGGAGGTTATGAGTTCGATTCCTGCCTCGCGACAAAATTTAGTACGATCAGCAGATATTTGTTGGTGGTTCTGGATTATAAACAAACGATTATAAAGTAAAAATATTTATCTATGTAATATTTTGTATTAAGTATACAGTCATCTAGTTTTGCTTAGCTTGGGCCAAGATGATGATGTGTAATCCACACATTATCATCATAGACCATCATTATTTATTTATTATTACTTATTCATATAACGCTGGACAATCGACACACCATCATTTACCCGTAAATAAGCAATGCTTGGGTAAATAATATTTATCTATGTATTTAATGAAGTTGGTAGGTTTAATGTAGGTAGGCAGGTACATAAACATCAATAGGTTAAGTTAATAATTTAAATTAGTACACAGACCGGTACAATTCAGTACCTATTTCCATAATTGTGACCTGAGGAGTGAGTATGAGTTTTAAATCGTGTACGAACACTATTAGAAAACATTATAGTTTCCTTCTGTATACAATTTAGCGTCTTGCAGAGCCCTTACACACACTATTTGAAAAAAATTGTGGCTTCGATTTGAAGTCAAATTGTTCTAAAGTTATACATTAAAATTCCATAGATAATATGTCTTATCTATATACTTCAGAGATCAATGAAAATGATGGAACACAATAAAAATTGCGAGCTTTTTTAACGGGCGTCAATCACTATCAACCTTATGTAAGAAACAAACGAAGCTAGTTGGCGAGACACTTATTAAAAAAACATTTGTTCATTTCATTAATACCTAAATGATTAGAGATACCTATTGAAACTATGAAACTACCAAAGCTTTGCAAACTGTAATACGAAAACTTTTGCCGATTACGAACTGTTGTAACTCATACTAGCCTCTCAGACCAAAAACTCATAATGTACTATATTTCACGCCAATAATGGTGACAACCCTAACATAGATTGTAATATACGCTTCAATATATGGATCAATGACGCCATTAGATTGTTGATTGCGCCGGTGTTGCCAGCGCGAGTAGTCAGTAGATGCGTTTAAATACAGACAGAGCTTTGTTTCCCAATGCTGGTGATTTAAACTCGTGTGGCGGTTAAATTTATGGCTTTATTACGAATCAAGTCCTTTGTTCTTACTGGAAATAGAAGCTCGGTTTTGCTGATGGCATAAATGGTCGAATTTGTCTTTCGCAGGGAATAATAATCTGGCGTGTCACCTGAAGCAAGTCGTTAGATTTTCGCGATGTCAATAATTTTTATTTCTGATTTTTATTTCTGTATTATTTTGTAATGTTTTTATTTCTAAATGTAAAATGGATCATGTGTCTGTAATAAAGAATGTATTATTATTATTAATAGATGGTATCTATTTGGCGACATTGAAACTGATGAGAACGATAACGTTGTTTCTTCTAAGATAAAAATTTACTTTGCCAAAGTTAATATATTCTGTGACGTCACGCCTGCCCAGTCTGCGGACGATGAGGTTTCTCTTGAATTATCATTATGCTTCTATCATCCAGGAACGTCGTCGGTCGACCATGATAGGGTCGAACACGACACGTAGGTCATAGGACACTACCACACACGAATTATAAACCCGAATTATTATTTAACGGTATTCAAACGAAGATATGAATAATAGATACTGTGATGGTACTTACGATAATATAGGCGAGTCATGACTCTGTTTATACCAGATGAGAAGTCCCATCTCGTCCCCAGGCAGGGCGGGCGTGACGTCACAGGGCAGTTCCATCGTGCCCCCTCTCAGCTAATAGATACTAAGATGGTACTTACGAGTATATAGGCGAGTCATGACCCTGTTTGTACCAGATGACAAGTCCCATCTCGTCCCCAGGCAGGGCGGGCGTGACGTCACAGGGCAGTTCCGCCGTGCCCCCGCTCAGCTAATAGATACTGTGATGGTACTTACGAGTATATAGGCGAGTCATGACCCTGCTTGTACCAGATGAGAAGTCCCATCTCGTCCCCAGGCAGGGCGGGCGTGACGTCACAGGGCAGCTCCACTGTGCCCCCTCTCAGCTAATAGATACTGTGATGGTACTTACGAGTATATAGGCGAGTCATGACCCTGCTTGTACCAGATGAGAAGTCCCATCTCGTCCCCAGGCAGGGCGGGCGTGACGTCACAGGGCAGCTCCACTGTGCCCCCTGTGGGTGCGTGGAGACTCTCGATTTGTGCTGGAACAAGGAAACAATAGAGTTTACATTTCTATACTGATAAATAAAGAGGAAAAATCTTTCACTATTAGAAGGATAAATAAAGACTATAGAATATTTAAAAAAAGTTAGGGATCCGCATAAAACTTCGTTACCGCAGACTATCAGTACCCTTTGAGTATCCTCGAAGACCCTTTTTAAAAAACATCCTGTCATAGTCTAGAGGGAAAACCTCAATACACACGCTTTGCCAACCTTTTGAGTATTCTAAAAGAACCTTTTTGAAAAACCCCTGTCCTATAGGGAAAACCTCGGAGATCAGTCCACATCCTGGTTGTTCACAGGGGAAAGTTCCTCATGAACCTAACAACCCGCGAACTAAAAGGCTTCTATTAGGTCCTAAATTATTCTCACATTATTCTAAGAATTAAAATCAATCAAAATCAAAGTGCTTTATTTCATTTAACCTTACAGGACTCTTGGACACGTCACAAAATTCAAATTACATAACTAATGTTGAAATTAAGTGATCAATTCGATTCATTGTTCACTTCAATCTTTTTAAGGTAGAGTAAAGAAACGAACAAGAAACCTTTACCTTGCTAGTTGTTACTTTTCAAGTGATACATAAATGATAGCAAAACTCTTCCCAAATTTTTTTGTCATCTAGATAATCTGATACTTTATAGTAAGCCTTTTGGCAAAGAATTCTTAGAAGGTCCGGGTAAAATTGTATATATAAAAAACTACTTAACAACCATCTATCAACTAACCGCTTGATTTATTCATCTACCCTTCATTCCCCGTGCCAATTGGAGGAACTGAGTGAATACCCCACCATCATCCACTAAATCACACGTGGATCGAGATCTCACCAATCGAAGGCCATTATCGTGGAATCTGCCTGTAGCCGCTACCCGATAACTATGTAAAGGGAATTTCACACTATCAAGTTAGTGAGCAACTATTTTAGACTAACTGTTTAGTTTTTATTTTGTTACACGTTCAAAAATCCTGTTAGATGTAAAGGAAAGAAAGCCATTTGGTATTTGAAGGCAAAGATAGGCCTAATATTAAAGTTTGCCGCAGATCTGAACCGAGCTATTGCCGCACAGCAGAAAAAATGCATTTGAATACTGGTTTTCACATTTTATAAATATTAAAGTATTCTATATTGACGGAATTTGAATAGCTTGTCAGCTACTAGCTTGATGGTTGCGGTAATCTATTTTGTCACTCAAAAATATATTTAAAATTAAAAAAAAGTTTGGGTGCCCAAGACTCACAAAGTCCATCTGTATCGCCGCGTGAGGTAGTTAGTACCTACGGGGCCACACCGCATGGCTGAACGTCGAAGGAGTTAAGCCCAAAAATGAATGCTAAAGTATTTTCTATTTCCACTAAAACTTCTCAAACACCAATAGTCAAGTCTTAATTAAAAACTGATGGTGTAACTAAACCTTTACTGTTAAAGTAGCCAAAAGGCAGCAAAGAAATATAGGGGTTAAAATTATGCAGCCTCTTAAAATGATTGGACCCCGTAACGCTGTTGTTATAGTGTACTTATTCTGTGGCAAAATCGCCTGGCTGGGATTTACATAATCTAAGGTTACCGGTTAAGGTTTATCGATGTCGATAAAGTTTGTTTTTATCGATATTTGCACGGCTCTATTTGAAAATGTTTGCTATTGCTGTCAGTTTTTTGATCGAGTTGAATATTTATGAATACCAGTTTTTGTTCGCAGATTGCTCGTATTGTTTGATTTTAGCAACTTTGACGGAATAACGAAGTTAAGAAACTCATGCAGTTTTTATTTTGAATCTTTTTTTTTATGGCTTTCTGCTTCCAAATCCATAAATAACCTACACATAAGTTCATTAAAAAATTACTTACGCGTCGACTTGTTAGCCTCATATGTTTCGTCGGCTCTGATTTCCTCTCTCATACATTTACGTCTTCGTATAAATACATGATAAACCAACCATGAAATAAAGCTAAGACTGTTATTATCCGTAAAAATAAAATACTACGTACTGTATATTTTTATTCGATTACCATCCGACCTCGAAGGTGGAATAAATGGTAAACGATAGCCATTTATGTTTTGACTCACGGGACTATTTATTTTGCTCGTTCCAACTGATTTTATCTGGTAATAATATGGCAACACTGGGAGCATTTGTCATACTTTTAAATGTGGAACACATTTTCGAATTAGAGATGTGCTTGATTTAAATAATTGTTGTAGATTCTTATCGATATGTTGAATACATTATGAATATAGTAGGTAAACATTGTCGGAACTTTTTACGTTTGTTTTTATTTCAATCTATAGTTGATTAGTTGCTGATTTTATTATCGAACGACATGTAATTTGACTCAGTTACATCTGTCAAGTGTCAAGTGACATGTTTGTGTACACGTGTACAGTGACATCTTGCTTGACAGGTGCTTTTGAATAAATGAGAACTATTGATTACATTACATTGATTGATTAAATTATTATTACTCTCATCATCATCATCATCAGCCTACAATAGTCCACTGCTGGACCTCTAGGCCTCCCGAAATGAGTGCCATAGATGGCATTATTCATCATTTGAGGGTTATTGCCCATAATCCCCACGCTTGGCATGCGGGTTGGGGATCGCAGTACGGTGGTTGTTCTGCAGAGGGCGCTGCTGCCCACCCCCCGGTGTGTTTCCCTTAGTCGCCTCTTACGACACCCACGGGAAGAGTTGGGGTGGTGAAATTCTATGGTATGCCGTCACCACACGGCACTATTACTCTATTGATAATCAATACACTAGCATTTGCCCGCGGTTTCATGGAGCCTTTTGACTGGTCAATAAGTGTGTTGTTCCACGCTATTTTCTGCAATGTTTCATTATATTTTGCTTAGTTATTTCAAGATACAGTGACCTCTAAATAACTGTTTTCTCTTTTAACGTGGATTCGATAAAGGAACTAACAGTGCTGAAATAAATTTTTACTTTATACATTTATAAAAGACATTTCAAAGCAAGAGTTGCATACAAAATACAAATACAAACTGAAAACTTGGCAACTGACTTTTAATTCCAATAATAAAACAAATTACAATAAAAATTGAAACAAATATTGCAAAATTAAATATTTCAACAATGTAACTTTGTTATTCGTATGATATGAACTCGTAAAATTGTCTACGTGAACAAATTTGTACCAATATTGTCACGCGATTCGTAATTTAAATGTCATTTTAAATGTTATTCATATGTAACGACTGCACAATTTCATAAACTACTAAATAAAGTATTTAGCAATATGGTCACAATTTGTTTATCTAACAGAAATATAGTTCTACTCACAACCAAAATATTTCCAAAAGAGGTCACATAAATTCCTAAAACTCTTAATTAACTACCAACCTACTTCCTATGCTCGAGAAAAGTATTTAGTTTACAAAACTTTGACAGGCGGCTGCCTCATTGTTTTTTTTAACGCGGCGGGCGTCAATGCCTCGTTATTATTCGACAATAATAATCTGGATCTCGATTATTCTCGGAACGATGCGATAAAGATAACGCGGGTCGCTTTTGTTAAAGCGAACCAAAGGTATAACACCCCTGATCACAGGTAATCTATATTTTATTTAAAATCAGCTTTATCACGATGGTTTGAGATTCAAATTGGAACAGAGCTGTAAATGATTTAAGGTGACATTTTGTTCTGTTAGTCAAAATTGATCTACGAGATGGAGGTTTTAGAGGCCAATACATATAGCACGCATGTTAGCGAAGCGAAACAACCAATAACTGTCTGGTGTTTCAATTTCAAATTGAAAAATGTTGGAATATCAATTAGGGCAGAACGCACGGGTAACTTTTATAAGCTACAGCTGTATTCTCTAGTGTAAACAAGCTTAGTAACAAGCTTATTTTTACCATTTAAGAACTCTTTTATTTGACTTCGCAGGATATAGAAATTCTATATATATTATAAAGAAGAAAGATTTGATTGTTTGTTTAAAAGTTCGTACGAAGTGAAAATATCCATTGGTTGCTATTATTTATTCTGGACATCCAAAGATTGTGTGCACCTGGCTGTAAGCATTCGTGAATTAGTGATGGGCGTAGTATCGATAAAATATGCAAAATGTTTTCAATTAATTTACATATTTAGGTCGTTCACTACAACTGTTGCGATCGATGCGATGTAAAAATGTAATGCGAATGTAATGGCTGGGGTTTTATTGTTTATGTAAAGGGCTGAAGGATCCTTTTCGTAATTTTTGAGTGCCTGAGCCTATCGTAAATTATGTTATGTAAATTTACGACATGCTTAGCTTCTGCGCACTACACGATATTAAAGATGGAGAAAATAATTATTGTGTTGTTTAAGAATTTTTAGTTAAAGAACTTTGAGATAGAATTTTTAGTTTGTCAGTATGTTTACGAAAACAGCTATATGGCTTTGGAGTACTAATAGTACTCCATTTCTTTTTAAGAATGTTTAGTTAGAGAACGTTGAGTTAGAACTTTTAGTTTGTCAGAATGTTTACGAAAACGACTATCTTGCTTTTAACAGTCGCCTCGATGACGAACACGGAACCCTCCAGCAATGGACATCGCTTTGCTACGGGTCACACCACTGAGGCTGGGCAGTGAATGCGTTAATATATTTGACATTTTAAGTGTCATGTCTTTTACTGTGCATGGTACAGACGATTACAAAGTAAAAGGCTTTCTTTCTGCTAGTCTTTTATTGTGTATGATAAATAAAATTACAAGGAAAGCTTCTGTCTTTGAAGAATGTAAAATTACTATACTAAAATTAAACACAACTAAAATAATGCAACAATTAGAGGCCTCTTCTAAAACTATAAACCGTTCTCAAAAGTGCACTATCGACTATCGATAACTATTGCCAGTTATCGATAATGTATTCCAGCTCTATCTGGTACAACTCTACACAATAGAAGCGTCAAACGTAAAGGGTGGTAAAGGAACTACAAAGGAATTCTCGGCAAAGCTTAATTTTTTAGGGTTCTTGTGCACAAAATAATGATTTCTTAAACCGTTGATGTTGAAAGATTTACGTCTAGATGTGACATGGGAATGGAAATGTCACTATTAATTTTTATTGGCCTTTTTTAAAAGTTATCCCTGAAAGATTCAGGCGATACGGATGAATTTCCCAAATATTATATGTTCCATTAAACGCTCTCTTGGTTTTTGTTTTGTCAAAATTAGTTGATTGCGTATGTGTTGCCATCAACGATAAGGCTAAGTCCGGTCGGATCGATGAGTTTATTCGTAGATTAATGTTGTATAATGATTGTGTTTTTAAAAAATTACGTTCTTTGTTATGTGTTTATTAATGTTGTTTGGATTTGACATTACTTATCTAAAGAATTGTTAGCTGGCAGATGGGCACAGATAAACATAAATAGATTTTCATAAGTAAGGTATTTTATGTATTTATATTATTAAGTATATATTTTTAAAAATATTAATATTTTATATATATGGTATTTAATAAGTCTATACTATATATACCATATGATGAATAGTAGTGGTGACAACTTTTTGTCTTGTTCGTCCGACGGCGACGACGATAGTTTCGTTAGTATTCCAACTCTCTCTGATACGTTAGATTCTACCTTTTCTGATGTTTCCAAAAATTTCAACCTAGTGCATATTAATGCACAAAGTGTCCCGGCTCACTTTACAGATATGCTGGCGTCTTTTAACCAGGCTAACATCCATGCCATTCTTATTTCAGAGTCGTGGTTAAAACCATGTCTACCCTCAACATTTTATTCTCTTCCTGGATTTGACCTTATTCGTAACGACCGCACCAGTACTGTAGGTGGGGGCGTAGCCATATACATTCGATCGCATATTCCCTACACAGTTATTGATATGTCTGCGCAACCACCTCCGTCTAGTGCGGGTGAACATCTATTTATACAAGTACTCCTTTCCCATCGTAAGATTTTGCTTGGCGTTTACTATTCTCCGTCTCTTCGTATTAATTTTTTCCCTTCCTTTGAGAAGATTCTGGATGAGCTTACTCCTTTGTTTGACCATACCATTATCATGGGCGATTTTAACACGTGTTTGTTAAAACGTGATTCCAGAACACAATTATTAGAAAGTCTTGTCCAGTCCAGTAATTTATCAATTCTTCCATTAAATCCTACCCATAATTTTCCTAATTGCAACCCTTCTCTTCTCGATCTTATTTTAGTTTCCTCCCTATCTCATGTCGCAAAGCATGGCCAGTGTTCAGCGCATGCTTTCTCTTATCATGACCTGATCTTTCTCTCGTACAAAATCCGTCCCCCCAAAGCCAAGCCTCAAATTCTTTTTCAGCGCAATTTTGGTGGGATGAATGTTGAGAACCTGCGCAAAGATGCACAGGATGCTGACTGGTCTGAGGTTTTGGATGCAGCTGATATGGACAGCAAACTCGTTAATTTTAATCGCATTTTGATAAACTTGTACGACAAGCATGCCCCTGTCAGGGCTGTTAAAATTAAGCATCTTCCTGCTCCTTGGATTACAAACGATATAAAAACTGAGCTCAACAACAAACTTGCAGCCAAGGCTAAGTACAAACGTAAGCCGACTGCCGAGAATAAAGCGCTATTTACTAAAGCCCGTAATCACTGCAATAAGGTGTGTAGGGATGCACAACGCCGACATATTCATAAATCCGTAGAAAATAATGACCCCTCCAAGGTATGGAAATTCCTTAGATCATTAGGTGTTGGTAAATCGCGGAATGATAGTCGCTCAAAAGACTTAGACATTAACGCCTTAAACGTTCATTTCTCGTTCAATTCTCTTTCGTCTATCCCTACTCCTGACTTTCCTCCTTTCCTGTTTCGTGAATTTACCGAATCTGAGGTTAAGAAGAGCATTTGCTCCATTTCTTCTAATGCTGTCGGTTCCGATGGCATTAGTAAAAAGATGATCCTTCCCATTCTTGACGACATCATCCATGTTATTACATATCTACTAAATTTTTCAATAAATAGTGGAACTTTTCCCAGTACTTGGAAAGACGCACAAGTAACTCCACTACCTAAAAAAACAAAACCATCTTCGTTTTCTGATTTCCGTCCCATTTCAATCTTGCCTTTCATGTCTAAAGTCCTTGAGCGACTTGTACACCAACAACTTAGCCTTTTCCTCAATATGAATGATCTTCTTAATCGCTTCCAATCCGGTTTCCGCCCAGGCCATAGCACTACGACAGCTCTCATCAAAATCACCGACGATATAAGAGATGGCATCTGGAACGGAGATGCGACCGTCCTCTCACTCCTGGACTTCAGTAATGCTTTTAACAACGTCGATTTTGACATTCTTTTAGGCATCCTTCGTTCGCTTAACGTCTCTTCAGACGTAATTACCTGGCTTCGTAGTTACCTGTTCGGTCGCCGGCAACGTATCTGTGTTGACGATAACATCTCCTCCTGGTGTCAACTGAGTGCCGGTGTACCGCAGGGCGGCGTTTTATCTCCTCTTCTTTTTGCTATATTTATCAATTCTATATCCAATCAACTCTCTTCTTCCTACCACCTTTATGCAGATGACTTACAAATTTATACCCAGGCTCCAGTGGAGCGATTACATGAAGCCGTCTGTGTTATAAATGAGGATTTAAATAAAATTCTGCATTGGAGTAATGCTCACGGGCTGAAAGTTAACCCAACAAAAACCCAGGTAATTATAATAGGTAGCTCACGAATGGTTTCAAAAATTGACTGGGTTCATCTTCCGCATGTCCTTTTCGACAATGTTCAAATTAACATAAGTAAAACTGTTAAAAATCTTGGGATAATCATTGACAATCAGCTGAACTGGGGACCGCAACTGGCTGAAGTCAGCCGTAAGACGTTTGCATCGGCGGCCTCTTTAAAACGGCTGAGGAACTTTTTACCGACATCAACCAAAATTGCGCTTGCTCAGTCACTTCTGCTCCCCATTCTCGACTACGCCGACGCCAGTTATCCTGATCTAACCCAAGTACAGCTTGATAAGCTTGAGCGGCTTCAAAATTTCTGCATACGTTTCATCTTCGGTCTGCGTAAGTATGATCACATCACAGAGTACCGCAACAAGCTTAAATGGTTACCAATCCGTCTTCGCCGGGACGCACACTTCCTTTCCCTCCTGTATTCTATCCTCTTCATCCCCAATACTCCTCGGTACCTCAAAGAACGATTCAAGTACCTGCACCAAACCCATACCTTCTCTCTTCGCTCCACTGAAACCCTTTTGCTGCAAACTCCACGCCCCTTTCATGCCTACAGTTCATCGTTCACCGTACATGCCACGAAACTATGGAATGCCTTACCAACCGCAATAAGACAAGCTAAATCACTCCCTTTATTTAAACATATGGTCTATGAACATTTTCTTGCTTCTTTATCTAATAGTTAATATCAGTTTATATATATATATATATATATATATATATGTATGTAATATATGTATATTGGTTATAGTTAGTATTTATTTATATTTATATAGTAATACCTATTCATGTATGTAGGTTACTGTATACATTGGTCTAATACGCCACCGTCTATACCTGTACAATAGATACGTGTCCATCCAAAGGTTGCCTGGAAGAGATCGCTTTTAGCGATAAGGCCGCCCGTTGTACTACTGTTTTGTTTTCATGTTTTTCTGTACTGTTTTACCCTATTTTGGTGTGCAATAAAGTGTATTTGTATTGTATTGTATTGTATTGTATTGTATTGTATATGTATACAATAAATGTAAAACCAAAATTATTTGTAATTTGAGTATATTTTACCACGATGTGCTTTTTTTTATTTGTATTAAAATTAAATTTATCTAGGACCACAATTTTTGTTCAAATACTGTACTGAAATGAAAGTATACCAAATCGGATTTTTTCAAAGAAGACACGTTTGCTTATTATTTGTATTTGTAGATAGGTATTTTCTAAAAAGCGTGGCAAGAACCTAGATAAAAACTATTCTCATACAAATAAAAACTAGCTAGGTACTTACTTAATACATTAATGGTCATAGTGGTCTGCTAACTTAAAATATAGTTCCTTAGTAGTGTTAGAACATAGTCATTTTGACCAATGTTAATAGAAAACTGAGTGATAAATAGAAATTTTTTGCTTTAAGTTACCACAGTATATGAATAAGGGTGCAAGGCTTTAACAATGCATTTTTCTAGTTTCTGTTTAAATTTGGTACCAATAATCAAATCAAATCAAAAATGCTTTATTGTACACAAGAAATTGAACACAACAAAAGACAAGTACAAGGGGCGGTCTTATCGCTCAGAAGCGATCTCTTCCATGCAACCTTTGGATTCAAAGATTTGTTTTCATTTAAGAAAGTCACGGGGTGTACCAACGGTAAACTAAAAATAATACTATTATTATCATTTTATATATGCTAGAAACAAAAATTATAAATATACATATATAAATAATACATGATAATACCAATCATTTATTCCAGATTGAAACAGTTTTCAAAGCCAGTATTACATTTTAATTATTCGCTCTCAAGTAATTTTGGGAACACAATGACAAATTGACTTAGTTTTGGATGAAAGCTACCCACTGGCACGGAATTGATTATGTTCGGCCGACTGCCTCTCTTAATGGTTCCACGGCGAATCGAGCGAGATGGCTCGATTATATAATTCGAGTACTATCACGTAGTTATACGTCACTACCGGTCTGAAACGGCTTGCACGGTTTACAAAACTTTTAAAAATTAAAAATTTCCGTCTTCAAATTCAAATTCAAAGATATTTATTGCGTCAAACATGGTATAAAGGTGTTCAGTATAAATAATGCACTCATGTCGCACAACCTTCGAACTGGTCTTTTACAAGAAAAAAATTATACACATTTTCACGTTTGGATACAATAATTAAGTTTTTATACGGTTCTCTAACTTTTTTAAATATTCTGTAGCCTATGTTCATTAGCGATGACGAAGGATCTAATTCGGGAGAAAGTCAATGTCAAAAAAAAAGTGCTAGAGTCAATGTCAAAAAGTGATCCAAAAGCAGCTAAAAAGGTTAGGGATCCGTATGAAAACTTCATAAATGTAACCCAACGTGTAGTGTTAGTAAAAGTTTTACAACTTATTTTGTAAAAATACTTTTTTTTATTTACGTAAGGAAAATTTCTACAGATGGCAAACATTTCTTGAGACAAATGTTTGAACACAACACACACTTTTTGCGTGAAAAAGTGTGTATTATTGACGTACTTTTTTAGGGCAAGTCCTGTAATATTGACCATATTATTAATAAAGTCCACATCCATAATCTTTACATCCACGTTTATACTAACCTATTCTGCCTACGTCGTGGGTGTTTAAAAAAAAAGCAGCGTAAGCATTCCATCCATTCTACCTTTTTGCCCGCAAAATTAACGATTATTATTTTCTTATGCAAAGGCGTTGAGAATTACACGCGTGTAGAGTTTTTTGTGTGTTATGTTATGCAGAGATTTGTGAATGGGTTTTGAGGATGCGTGAAATTAATATTTTTGTGAGTCATATTTTCTATTCCCGTTTTGTTATAAGCTCCCGGTAGATATAAAAAAAAACAATAGAACACGTTGAAATCGCTCAAACTTTCGTTTTATGAAAAGATTTCACGAAGCAAGGCGATAACAGGCTATATGATAGCGGTCCGCCACGGCTTCGCGCGGGTATTAAACAAAAATTAATTTTTCATATGGATCCCTGACTTTTTAGAAAATATGTTCACTATGGAAAATTTTGGATACTAAACAATCAATTCTTTCCTCTTTATAATATTAGTATAGCATCAAATTAGCAAATCGCCTTTGTGCTCGCCTTTAAAATCGCTCGCAAATTGCTATAGTGTTATACGATATGGGTTTAAAGGGCTAGATAGGTAGATGGATGGATAGAAAATACTTTAATACACGACACAAAGAAACAAAACATTAAAGTATCATCATCATCATCACCAGCCTATAATAGTCCACTGCTGGACATAGGCCTCCCCTAATGAGCGCCATAGATGGCATCATTATTTGGGGGTTATTGCCCATAATCCCCACGCTGGGCATGCGGGTTGGGGATCGCAGTTCGGTGTAGTTGTTCTGCAGAAGGCGCTGCTGCCCGCCCCCCGGTGTGTTTCCCTTAGTCGCCTCTTACGACACCCACGGGAAGAGTTGGGGTGGTGAAATTCTATGCCGGCACCACACGGCAATTTATAGTAGGTGTAGTAAAGTACAAAAGGTTTTTAATTGAAAGAGTAATCAAAATATTTCTTAATTTCTTATCAATAAATATTCACTTTTACTTTTTGCTATCAAATACGAGTACAAATTTTTCTAGTTGTAATAAAAACCATTTTCTAATTAAAAACCACTTTGTCTTAAGTGACAATTGAATAAAATGGCTCTTGTTTTTATTAATTTCGTAGTTGATAGCTTCATAATGGTTTTTTAATCGAAGAGTGTAATTTTATTCCATGTCAAGTGTCAATTGTCATAAAATACTTTATAAGTTTTATTAAAATGGACGCTATTCATTTAGAAAGGCCCACTTCTACAATTTATTAAAAAAAATATTTTTGCCTTTGACTGTAATAATACCTCTATTAACAAAGAAGATAACAATGGAATAAGCAATTTAGAACTAACATTTATAATTGAGCTAACTGCAGATTCGAGGTAGACATTGCTTAAAAAACATAATGTCCCGCATTATCAGTATAATCAATCAATCAAAAATGCTTTATTGCCAGAAATCACAACAAAAGACATTACATAAGACAAGTACAATGGGCAGCCTTATCGCTTAGAAGCGATCTCTTCCAGGTAACCTTTGGATGGAAAGAATTATTTTCATTTAAGAAATGTGTACCAAGGGTAAACTAAAATATATACTATTATTATCATATCATGTATAAACAAAAATTATAAATAAATATAACTAATACTTAGCTAAATACACTTACACCGAATATTTAGTAGGTATTATAGTGAAGTTTGACTAAAATAATGGAAGTAAAATTACACAATTTTAGTCATACTTCTGTCACGCATCAATACTTTTAAAAATTATCCTACCGTTCAAAACCACCGTATTTTGGGTTATTTACGGTATAGTTCCCCGAGGTGCAGTAAAGTGGTCCCACAGACCGTAAAAAGGAATCTTTTCGCCCATTCTTAATATGGAATCGTGGTTTTTGTGATATCTTTTTTCGGGTGAGTTGAAGGGATATAGTCATATTTTTGCTTTATAAAGGTTATATTTTAATGCTTTAGATCGAGGTACTCGTGGTAGAGAAATACACATTTTTTTGGACTTTGGTTATTCAGGGACAAAATATTTCAAGATTTTCGTTATTCTACATTAATTATAGAATTATTGAAAAACTAAAACTAACTCACTTGTTCGTCTTGATCTACCCAAGTCGCGTTTAAGAGGTTATTAATCATCTACCTATAACATACGACCTCTGTGGCGCGGTAGGCGAAGGTCCGCCTGCGACGCAGGACGTTGCGGGTTCGATTCCCGCCTCCGGACAAATTATTTTTACGACCTGCGGATATTTTTTCAGGGCGTTCTGGTCGTTTTCTACGTATAAAAATATCTATAAAAGTATAAATATTGTATAATGTATATCAGTCATCTAGTACCCATAACACAAGCTCTGCTTAGCTTGGGGCTAGATGATGCTGTGTAGATTGTCCGGCATTATTTATTTATTAAAATAAAGATTAGAGAAACAAGGATATACAGGGATATCCTTGTTTCTCTAATCTTTTTTTTAATGTGATACGTGTGATTCTTAAGCCAGGAATCTTTAAGAGTTCTATAAACTTACACGGATTAACTTAATTAACCTTAAAGTATGAACATTATATTAAGTAGGGCCAAACAAACATCCTCGAACATTAGGCTAAGTAAGAGTTGATAACTTTACATTATTGAGATAGGGTTATAGGAAATTTAAATTAGCTCCATCACTTTATACATGTCTATTGTCTATATTAATATTGTAAAGAGGAGATATGAGATTTTTGTTTGAATTCTTGATCTACACGTTTATTACTCTTTCACGCAAAAACTACTGTACGGATTTTGGTGAAACTTGATAGTTTATGACCTGGAATAACATATGGGTACTTTTGATCCCGAAAATCCCACGGGACTGGGAGTTACCCGGGTGAAACGCGGGCACCCAGCTATTTCATTATAAGATAGTTAAAGATCTATAGGTATGCATTCAAGTATACATATAAACACTTATTTTTAAAGACGCCTAGAAGGCTAGCTCAAGGCTTTTCCAAACAGAACGCGTTATTACGCCGCGTCGTCGTCAGGGCGCTAATTGACGCCGCACTATAGCGCCGAACTGTGTTGTACTATGACGGTACTCTACTGTCACACAGCGACAAAATGTTGCGTACAGCTAGCGCCGCCGCTCTGTGTGACAGTGGAGTACCGTCATAGTACAACACAGTTCGGTGCTAAAGCGCGATGTCAATTAGCGTCCTGACGCGGCGTAATAACGCGTTCTGTTTGGCAAAGCCTAAGTCATAGCGTTATGGCGCTCATGTCTTATGTCCATTGTGGACCAATAATGGCTGATGATGATGCTTTCTAGCAGAGTAACCCAGCTATCTACCCCCAAGTGCAGCTATGTAAACATTATTAACATAAACAAGCGAAACTCCCGAGTTCGCTTGTGATTGGAATTAATGAGTTTAACGAGGATCCGAGTTTGCCCTTAATAACCTAATTATACGTACAAGGCGCCATATCAAAACCTATTAACCTATACCGTAACGACTTGTACACGACACGGTATAGGCATCTTAAGAAAACTGAATGAATGTATATATTCATTCGTTTAGTTCTTAGGGCAGCGATCGACTAATCTCCCACTAAGTTGTGTGTGTGTAAGTCCCACTAGACTAAGTTCCCATACAAACGTAATGTTCTTGAAAATCGTGTACAATATTCATAATTTATTTAGGAACGACTACATGATTGTGATTAACAGTTGGAATTAAAAAATATAGATTACTACAAACGTTTGGTACATTTCACATCGATCGCTCTACAATCTTCGGGGATAGGGGGGGAATGGAAATTTCTTCGACCTTTTTCAAAATATTTCGAAAAGTATAGAGGTAAAATCTATTATTATTCCTACTTGGTTTTTAAAACCTATGTGTAGTGACACATTGAATCCTCGCTTTAAAGGCTTTGCCAAACAGAATGCGTTATTACGCCACGTCAGGGCGCTAATAAAGTGACAGTAGAGTACCGTCATAGTACAACACAGTTCGGCGCTATAGCGCGGCGTCAATTTAGCGTCCAGGCGCGGCGTAATAACGCGTTCTGTTTGGCAAAGCCTTACCTACGTCAAGGCGTTAAAATAAACACCATGTAGGTACCAATAACAAGAAGACCACATGAAATAGCCAGCAGTCTAATAAAGGCGTTATAACCCCATCTCATATAGCGCATAAAACAGACAGTGATGATAAACCTAAGTTATAGGGACTACCCACGACGCCGCTTATTTCTCGCTGTAGGGTAATAAGCAATACTCTTATGCTTGTTTTAGATTGATAATAACCACATATGAAATGTTGACTTGTCTTTTAGAGTGCAAAATGCATTTGAAATCACTGAGATAATGATAATGCTGGATAATCTAGACAACATAGACCCAAGCTGTAGAAGTCATTTAAATGACACCCTCATCTTTCCATAGTTTTTTTCTGCTTAGCTTGGAGCGAGATGATACTGTGTGGATCGTCCGGTATTATTTTATTTCTCTGGATACGTACGAAGTAATCTGTCTTATTGTTTCTTAAGATACAATACAACCTATTTTTGACCTTAAAACATTTTTTTTTAACTGGGATAGCGCATCAGCCGTGCCATATAGTCTGGTCAGTTGAGCTACCTGTGGATTGTTTGGGACAGTCTGTAGTTAGCTCAAATGTGAAATCTGAAATCTAAGTTTATAATACTTTGAAGGACGAAGTGGGGTATTAAGATGTATACAATTTTATGATGTAAAACTGGCTTTTTGCCAATTACAAACAGAAATATTTTGTTTTATTGATGACAGTGACAGATGTACGATAATGACTTGACTTCTTCGTTATGGCAATATGTGTCTGATTTGCCACTTTTCTGTCAGTGTCCAGTTCATGGAAATGTCTTAGTCATGGAATGGAGGCAATTTACAATAATAATATGAGCGGTAATTTTTGAAAAACACCAATCTGATTTTTACTACGCAAACAATAGCTATAATATCAGTACGATATTATGTGTGTTCAGTTCATCACATCTTTTATGTCTTTATGTTATCAAGATGACATGCCTGTGACAGATGACAGAACGATAATATGAGTGTTCAGTTTATCCCATTTAGCAATTGAACCCTAAAAGTCGGTAGTTCCAAGAAGCCATAGGCACGGAACACTCAATATCGAAACAAATGGTCATCAGCGAAGCTCCGGTACTCTGACGTACTCCGACAATCTAGCCAATTACGCGGATTGGGAAGCCATGTTGTCGATTGTTACTCGGGCTACAGACAATGTTTTGTGTTATATTTTTCTTTTGAACCAATTCTTTGAGAGCTATTTGACTTCAGAATAATGTTTTGAGAAAAAATATTGCAACTGGAATATGACTGTGATTCATATTATCTCCTCTTAGATAAATATTGTTGTAGATAACATGGAAAGAAAGGGAAGGAAAGGGGAGAAACGGAGAAATGACCTTTATTAACAAAGTTACAATAAAATAACCAAAATAAAACTAGTATTTGCAATTAAAGCAGTTGAGCTAACTGCAGACTGTTGCAAACAAACAACAGGTAGCTCAACTGATCTGTATCAATACCAGTCGGAAGTGTACGCAAGATGCTGGCATTGCCTCGCTGTATGGCAATGCTGATGCGTTGCGCTAGGTACTGACCAGCTCTCGGGTAACACGTCGTTTCGACCAGACGCTCAGATAGTTTTTTGAAAACCCGGAGAGCCTCGGTACGCCACGGACCTCTGTCGAGACTTGTATACTTGCACCTCTTGAGATCCTCTGACAAATCTACCGCCACACCAGCCCTCTCGGATGTCCTTGGAAGATGGGAGGGCGCAAGTGTGTCGAAACATGTAGCGTCACACACAATGAGCCTCACTTATTCAAATGGGATAAATGTCATACCTTCGGGCCTCTTACCATTGTCACTCAACAGACCATTCCGTTCGAGAATAGCTGGTACGTTAGCAGTGACAAAGGCCCGCCGGATGATGTCGTTAAGGCTGGCATGGCGAGACATCCGACCGGCAGCTCTAGTACACGATAATCCGTGATGACCAAGTTTTCCAACTGCAGTAAAATTGTTGTAATCGAGTCTTTGATTCGTATACTTACTAATTAATGCCACAAAGAGAAACAAATTACAACTAGTATTTATAATTGAAACAGTTGAGATAACTGCAGACTGTTGCAATCTCGAGGTATCAATCGCATCAAAATCAATAACAATCGGATGCGTCCTCAATACGTTAAAATCAAATTAAATTTGAAATTGCAAAATGAAATTGAAATCTGTGGCTTTAGTTTTCCCGCTGTTTTTATGCTAGCTTCTGAAAGCATTTATTACGGATATTTACAATGATTTGAGTATTCCAATATTTTGGAAATATTTCATGGAATAAATGAAGACTTCCCTTCCAAACTTAATACTAAAATGATTTGTAATTTTAAAAATATGTTCACCATAGTTTGCTATTACTAGTCACGTCAGTGGTTGGTCTGGTCCGGACGGACGACGACGGTTTGCTTGTTTTGTTTGTTTGGGGATCCCGTGTTGAACAGTATTTTAGCCCTGATTAAAATTGTATTTAATTTTATATCCTATGTTATTTTAATTTTTTTGTTTTAAATTGTTGTAGAATGTCAGCCGTGTAGACACGCTCGCACTAAAGGTCCTACCAGAAAACCAGCGTTGCTCGACTCCTGTCAAGCAACATTATGCTGAGGTAGAACCTTTTTGGTTCATAAGCTATTGGTAGGATATTAAAGAACTTTAGGACTATTTTTACTTATTTTAATTTTATTTTTTTTGTACCTACTTAAGTTTTTTTTTTTTTCTTATGAACCAAATAAATGATTTTCTTTCTTCTTTCTTTCTTTCTTTCTTTCTATTATTTGTATTCAAATTGTAATATTAAGTTCCTGCCACAAGTTTTTTGAAAATATCTATCTATACAAATACTAAGAAAAAATGTCTTAGGTATTTGTTGTAAAATGCAATTAGGTTCAATTAATCAATTTTATTTCAGAAAAGTATTTTGAATAAAAATATGGCAAACATTTTTAAACATTTGTTGTAGTTATAAATATTTATAAAAGAATTTAACCGTAAAAATACTAAGTAGAATGTTTGCCGTCTTTGCCTAAGAACTGAGGGGATATCCTCAACATTTCTTCCTTAGATAAAGCATAAACCTTCTAAAGATAAATATAAACCCACAGATACCTAATCTATTATCTGACCCATTACCGACCTGAATGGTAATTACGACGATAAATACAAAATACAACAGTTGTGAGTCGCAACTTTAATTACTTTTTAAATTTATTCCTGGTAACTTTACAAATTTATTTACGCTCGGATATGATAAAGCTTTATTTATAAAGGAATGATAAATTTGTGGGGTTCGTAATTTTAGGTCTTTGTTGTTTATACATTTATTATTCTATGTACTTTACCTAGGTACCTTATTTTATAAGGCAAAATTTAAAAATTAGTAATACAATTAATAATATAATTAAAATTAATGGCACCGATAGTATAATACTTTACTAGTAAAATACATATTATAGTATTACAATATAGTATATATTTACCTATAAAGAAAATTCTACATAGGTATCTGCTGCGATTTTTAGAAACAGTACTCAAACAAATATGTACATAATATGTATTTGCAGAATAACTCCGCATGCCCAGCGTGGGAATTATGGGCAATAACCCACAAATGTTGTTGGTTTGTTGTAGTATTTGAGAAGACTACCTTTTAATAATAAATCGCGCGAGAAGCGGCTGATATCCAAAAGCTAAAAAAGGATGTATTAAAAAACAAACCCGGAAGCTCTCAGAATCGAATCGCAAAAGGATCTTTTTGGGATAACTAATTCTGTCACCCGATACCTACTCTAAGTGGGTACACTTTCTTACATACACGAGACCCTTTTCCTTTATTGAAAATGCCTTTCGGAGTACCTACATACTGTCTGTGGAAATCACCGACGACCGGAAAATATCTTGTAAAATAAAGAAATTCAAAGAAGTATATAATTTATATGTATACTTCTTTTATATACGAAGCCGGCATATTAGCAGTAAGCCCCGGCTTCGCACCGGTATTAAAGAAAAGTTTAATTTTTCATGCGGATCCCTAGCTTTTAAAAAAATATTATATAGCCTGTATTCATCAGGAAAATTTTTGGATTCTAATGATGAAAGAATTTTTGAAATCGGTCCAGTAATTTCGGAGCCAATTCAAATAAACAATAAAATATTTCCCCTTCATAATATTAGTATAGATATAGATAAATATACGTCGCCCCAACGCCCCCCCTCGACGACCTCTGTGGCGCGGTGGATAAAGGTCCGCCTGTGACGCAGGAGGTTGCGGGTTCAATACGTCATTAACAACAAAGAAAATTAAATAAAATTACAGAACCAAATTAGAGTATTTACAATCGAAACATGTGAGCTAACTGCAGACTGTTGCCACAATACCTACTCTAACAATATATATAAATATATAGATAGATAAAAACTCAAACTGATGCTCAAATGCGAAACAAATTAAAAAAAGTAACTATGTTTTCCGATATATATGGAAGAAATATGGCAAACCTCATGATGAATAAACTTGCAAATGACTATGAAATTTTTAACTCATGTAAACCGCATAACAAATTTGAAAACATTATAATGGACGAAATTGTAGAAAAATCTGAATCTGACATAGTTATCGTCATAGGTGACCACGAAACTGTGAAACATGACATATATGGTTATGTAAAGAAAATAGACAAAATTATGAATACTATAAGCAAGAATAGAAAAATTGTAATAACAACGATTGCTTATACCACGCATTGTGAAGTAAACAATAAAATTTCATGGATAAATAGTAAACTATTTACAATTGCGGCTATGACCAAAAATTTGTCTATTATAGAGCTGAACGCGCCAAAGCCGAGCAGAAGACAACATGAATACCTACCTAGTAACATCTGTGCTATGTTGGTAAATGAAGGATCTTACAAGAATCTGGTTATTCTATCTAGAGAAATTACGCCTACGGACACGTCTTTCACAAATTTTTGCTACACAATAAAACCAGGACTGGTGAAATAATTTTGTGCCACCAAAATGTACAAGGCATATATAATAAGTCTCATTCACTTGGTCTCTTTTTATTACAGGAAAATGTTGATGTGATGTGTATGACGGAGACTTTTCTGACAGCGCAGAATATTTCTGTGTTCAATGTAGAAGGCTACAAAAAAGCTGCAGTTTTCTGTAGATCTATCAAGGAGAAAGGCGGGTGTCTCATTTTGATAAAAGAAAATTTAAAGTATAAGTTAAGGAATGACATTGTAAAAATATCTGAGGAATTGGTTTGTGAAGTAAGTTGTATTGAATTGAATAATGCTATTATAATTGTTGTGTATAGATCGCCATCAGCTAATTTAGAATGCTTCTTGCATAAACTTGAGCAATGCTTAAACAAAGCTACTGCCAAAAATAATAAAGTAATAATTGTATGTGGAGATTTTAATGTAGATTTTTTAGCTGAAAATAATAAAGATAGATTTATTGTTATGGATTTGATGGAGAGTTTCCTATTGAAGCAACAAATTCATGATTACACTAGGGTCTCTACGACATCGATGACTTGTATAGATAATATTTTTACAGATACTTTTGAGACAACGAATGTACGTATAATACCAGGTGTAAAATCGGATCATTATGCACAGATTATGAACGTAAAAGTAAAGACAGATATTAAAGTAAAGCCGCATGTTAAATTTAGACAAATTAGCAACTATAAAATTGAGAATTTAAAAACATCATTACGAGAATCTTACTCTAATGTAGATAATATGACATTTTATGCTGATTTTGATAAATATTTTAAGAGCTTCCTGGAAAATGTCGATCAATGTATGCCTATAGTGGAAAGCAGTCCCGCGGTTCCCAAAAATTTTTATCAATGGGCAACCAAAGGAATTCTAGTCTCAAGGCGCCGAATGTTTGAGTTGTATGCCATAAGAAATAAAAGTAATGATCCTACACTAAGATTATACGTGAGCAAATACTGCAAAATATTTAAAAGAGTTTGTTGTGAGGCTCAAAAAAACCTAATTGCTGAAAGGATTGAAAAATCCAACAATAAAATTAAATCTGTTTGGAAAATAATAAAGGAAGAGACTGGAAAGGAATGTAGTAATAGCCAAATTATCTGTGATAAAATCTACTGTGATATTAGTGATAAGTTTATTTTTGACAAATTTGACATTTCTAATTATTTTAACAATTATTTCATTAATATAGCTAAAAATGTGACTCGCAATCTAAATTGTTCGGTACAAGAGTCTCTATCATTTTTGAATAATTTTATTCCAGCATCTAATGCTCAATTTAGTTTAAAGCCAATAAACATGAAGAGGATTGTTAAGTTAATTAGAAGTATGAAACAGAAGAAATCCAATGACTATTGGTATATCACCCCATACATGTTAAAGAAACTAGAATGTGTTATTGCTGGGCCTCTTGTGCATATTATTAATAACTGCATAGAAACTGGTATTTTTCCTGAAAAAATGAAAACAGCAAAAGTCGTACCGATACATAAATCAGGAAAATTGTCGCTTTGCAACAACTATCGTCCTGTGTCAGTTTTGCCTAGCATAAGTAAAATTTTTGAAAAATATATTTCGGAGGAACTTATATCTTATCTGACCAGCAATAAATTATTAAACTCTAGTCAATTTGGTTTTCAAAAAGGAAAATCAACAAAGCATGCCGTAACTAAACTTATTGAAGAGGTCTTTAGGGGCTTGGAGGAATCACAAAAAACTTATGGAATATTTTGTGATCTCTCCAAAACATTTGACTGTGTCTCGCACGAAATTTTACTCTCTAAGTTAGAACACTATGGTGTTAAAAATTGTGAACTAAATATTTTAAAATCCTATTTACTAAATAGAAAGCAAATAACTGAAATAAATGGCTGTAGATCTAATGAAGGCGACATAACTTTAGGAGTTCCACAGGGATCAATCTTGGGTCCTCTCCTATTTTTAATTTATGTGAATGATATATCAATAGTTTGTAAGGATATTGACATAATTTTATTTGCTGACGACACCAGTTTGATTGTTAAAGAAAAATGTCATGACAGTGTAAGTGACAAGCTTTTAAAAATGGTACCAGAGTTACAAAAATGGTTTTCAGTCAACAATCTTGTACTTAATGTTAATAAGACCAATGTTGTAAAATTTTGTTTGGGAACCACAAATAAATTACCTGAGCCTTGCATAATACATGCATTAAATGAGATGTCGCTGCCCCACACAGACTGTATAAAATTTTTGGGAATCTGGCTAGATTCGAAATTGACTTGGGCCAACCATATTAAGGAACTAAGCAAAAAACTAAGCTCCGCGACATACGCAATCAAAAAAATTAAAGAATTGGGAGGTATGAGTGCTGCTAGGCAAGTATACTTTGCATATTTTCATTCCTTGATGAGCTACGGGGTCATGTTTTGGGGCAACGCAGCAGAATCACAAAGAATATTTGTTTTACAAAAAAGGTCCATCAGACATATAGCAGGTCTAAAATATAGAGATACCTGTAGAGACATGTTTAGAGAGTTAAAAATAATGACCATGGCCTGTGAGCAAATTTATCAAACAATTATTTACATTAGAGAAAATATTAATAATACTACAATAAACAAAGAGGTACATAATCATAACTCTAGAAATAAGGAAAATATTGTGGTTCCTCAAACGAGATTATCAAAAATAAAAAATAGCTTTATGTGTCTCTCTATTAAGTTTTATAATAAAATACCTATAGAAGTTAGGAACAAATCTGACAATGAACTATTTGTGTTTATTAAAACAATTCTATTGAATAAGAGCTACTATACAATTGACGAAGCTTTGGCTGATAATAACATATTTTATGATAATATAAGTACTGAAGCTAAGATATATGTTTAGTAGTTTTAAAAATACTAATTGTAAAAATGTGACTTATCTAAGAACATGTAAATTGTGTCAAAAGATAAAATAAATGAACTGAACTGAACTGAACAACTATAGGTAGCCCATTGATCTACCCAAGTTACCTATTATGAAGTATGGATCATCTAACTATAACCCTATACATTAAAAGATTATCTTAACGAACCTTAATTGAATGCATGATTGTAAAAACCCCCCTCAGACCACTTTTTTCAAATTCCTTTTTATGATGGAAAAATGATCCCTATATCAAGACGGATCGATTGAGCGTAAAAACACACCTCGGTCATAGTTCTTTCCCGCAGAGTTAAGGGCATCAAAATTTCGATGAGTGTAAAAACACACCTTATCCTGGATAAAGCGGGTTTTTATAATCAACCTTATGGCAGCATCAGAAAATGAATAGCTTGACTTGGCTTCTTTGTTTTGTTTGTAACTTTCACCGTTAATTAATAGTTATTACGTCATTTTGAAATGATGTGATCATTTCACATATTCACGTAGTCACATATTTTGACGTTGATTACTTTTTGGAAGGAATCGCTATTTCAAATTTTTTCTTCAAGACTGTTGGTTAAACAAAGGAGTGTTGAATTTTAAGTTGTTTTATTGTTTCTCTGTTTAATAACAATGAGTGCGACGGAAGAGGATTTTATTTTGCCTAACCTGGGTGAGTCTTCTTCGGGTGAACCCCGTACGAAAAAAAGACGCAACAACTCTGCTGATTATTCTCGAAACAAGATAAAGCAAGCACGTATTCATGGAGAGGCTTATGTTACGTCGAAAAACAAAACTGTACAGGCTAAGGGCATAGGACCTCCTTGTAAGTGTGGCAAAAAATGCTATGAAATGATTTCGGACATCGATAAAATAGAAAATCTCACCAAATTATACAATTTGACGACAAAAAACGAACAGGATATCTACCTCCAAGGGTTAATATCCTGTAATAATATAAAACGACGCCGCGTAACGAAAGAAACTCCACTGAGGCAGAAAACGTTTATCTACACCGTTAAAATTGGAAACGAGAAAAAAAAAGTTTGCCACACAGCTTTCCTGGGCTTGTTCGGGGTTACTAAGGACCGGGTTAAGAGGCTCCGCAACTTGCTAGTTTTGGGTGAAATACCAAAAGATAAGAGAGGGAAGTCGAAAACTGTCAATTCTATCTCAGTTGATGACATTGCTGAAGTGATCTCGCATATATCTAGCTTTCCAGTAAAAGAAAGTCACTACTCTTCGGGAATAGTACGGTATCTTCCTGCTGATTTATCGGTGAAAAAGATGTTCCGACTCTATAAAGAAAAGCGACCTGAAACCATTATAAAATACGAATATTATAACAAAGTATTCAGGGAAAACTTTTCTCTCCGCTTTGGACGACCAGCAGTTGACACGTGCTGCCTGTGCGATACCTTACGTAGCTTAAAGCTATGATTAGTATGATTAGTAGCTATGTTCACATGCGCGCGTTCAACTCGACATTCAACGTGCACGTTCACGTTCACGAGCGTGTGAACAGTACGCCCGAGCCCGTAAACGCGCCCGTGAACGTGAATGCCGCGAACCAAATGCACTGACTGACACGACGGCGTGCGTGTGAACAGCTTGAATTGTCGCCGGCCCGGGACGGGCTGCATGCCGCGCAGCCCGCCAGGCAGCCCGCCAGGCAGCCCGCCGGGCTGCACGGCGCGCATGTGAACGTACAATTAGACTTAAAGATCAATTCAAAAACTCTGAATGATGTTGCTAAAAGGGTCGCCTTGGCCGAAAAACAAGTCCACAAAAAAAGGGCTAAGAAGTTCTATAACAAGCTCCAAGAAGCAAAGAAACGTTCTCAAGAAGACGAAACGTTTCTGGGCATCTGCTACGATTACATGCAGAATATATCACTACCTATGATCCCTGTACAAGAAATTTTCTATCTGCGACAACTGAGTGTCTCGATCTTTTGCATTCATAATATGAAAACGGGAAAAAGCACAAGGCAGCTCAGCATAAACTCAAAGAAAATGGCAGACCTAAAAAAGTGCGTTGAGTTTGTACCTGAAGAAGAAAAAGTAAAGTTTTGGAACGAAATTTTGGAATGGCCTATATCTGATCATGTTGAAAATGACGAATTGGATTAATATGTGCAGATTTTTAAGTAATAGCTTCGTTGTTTATGTAAACCAAGCAAATAAAACAAAATAAACTTAAAATAAAATTGGACTTTGATTGTAAAAACACACCTCGTACACAATGACTGTAAAAACCCACCTTATCCAAAATTTTCTAAAAATTATAAAAAAAACTAATTATACTTATTATATAAAAAAAATAACATGTGCTCTCTTTTAGTTTTACTTTATTGAAATACTTAGAAAAATAAATTCATTTAGAACATTTTTTTTACACCAGACAGTTTTTATTGATTTCCCGAAACTTTTGCATTTGGTCTGAGGGGGGTTTTTACAATCATGCATTCAATTATTAGTACAATTTCAACGGGTATTTATCGTTTATTGAATTTTTTTTTTCATCATCAGTCATCTCATGACCACGACAGAGTACAAAACTGTTGAAACGTCGAGAAAATAAAAATAACAAACGCGATAAATACCTACCCGTTAAAATAGTACAAATAATTATGTGTTCAGATCGCGTAAGTTTAAAAATATTCAACCTACTTAAGTTTGCCCCCATGTCACTCGCTATCTATCTCCTCAATATCTTGTCTGCGAACAGTGTGGACATATTTTACAATAACCTACCGAAACTTCTACAGATAGCACAGGTAGTTATAGAAACGAAATGTTTAGATTAGTAACTATGTTTTGTATTTGCATACTTATATAAACCATCGCCTTGGGGTTAAAAGAAACCTGTTAAGATGTTATAAAATTTTCTAAATAAATAAATTATTGGACAGGTAATGTTGTAATTCCACACTATTAATAGATCATTTTGACTCATTGTCGAAAATATTATAACTTAGTTTATTATGTTAGTTTAAATTGTAGTATACAAAAAAGCTCGTCAAAATTAACAATTTAATAGTTTTACAGCTTAATAACACTAAATATTGATTAAAAAGCAATTTTATAGAAGCATCATAGAAGCCGACATTGATTAAAATCAATTTAAAGATAAATATTGATTTATTTACTATCGATGGTTATTGCTAAAGTTTAGTCAGAACATTTCAAATGAGTTTAATGATTTTAATGATGCTATTTTGACCTTTGACTCTGAGTAAACGAGTCGATAATTTGTTGCACGGAATTGTTAAACCAGTTTATTAGTACATGCAACATTTGCGTGTATTTAAGACTGTGTTTTCGGTGCAAACTAAGCGGCTAAGCGGCATAAGCGGTAGCGGAAGTTTCACTGATTTGGCGCCTATAGTGCAGCAGCGGGTTAGGGTCCTGCAACGCAGGTTGTGGCTTCGAATTCCGTTACAAGATAAGTTTGTTGGACCAGGGTTCTGGTATTTTCTAACTTTAAATTTAACTGAATTTTCATTATCAGGCCTTAAATTTTTTTCGCCTCTAATGTTGAATAATCCTTAGCTTTCATCTTCAGCCTATAATAGTCCACTGCTGGACCTCTAGGCCTCCCCAAATGAGTGCCATAGATGGCATTATTCATCATTTGGGGGTTATTGCCCATAATCCCCACGCTGGGCATGCGGGTTGGGGATCGCAGTACGGTGGTTGTTCTGGTGAAATTCTATGCCGTCACCACACGGCAAATCCTTAGCTTTAGGTATATCTAAACTAAACAGAGCTCGTGGTCTAGTACCACAAGCTCTCTAGGTACATCATCTACATGATATAGATACATATATAAGATGGTATAGAGTAGATGCAGAGATTAACGAGGATTGAAATTGAAATTGTTTATTTGTTCAAAACACAATTACTCTAAAAGCTAAACAGATGTTAGGACATCCTTTTAAGTATGTAATTTATTTATTTTTATTTTACTTTATTAGGAGAACAAACAGTTTTACACGCTTTATATGTAACTTAAATACTAACTCTTAACCATTTATGTGTCCTCGCATATAGAAGCTAAAAATACTGCTTGCTTGCGGAGGAACAGTTTTTACAACTACGTTATAATTATAAACTAAGAATAAATATACTTGTGCCAGGATGTCCCACTCTTGCGTGATCTCCGTAACGACGGTGTGAACTGATGCGTCAAAAGTCCTTCTCAGGACTCACGGAGTGTTTGAGAGTGTAATACCAGTCCTTATGTGTTGTTTGTTTGGTGGTCTTTGCGTTGGGGTTCTATAACCCCAAATTAAATAAACGAAAGTGGTTATAGTGTTTGTGCCGGCGTTTGATGTCCGAGATGGACACGGCGAACAATGTCGATCAATCCACGACATCTACACGACCAGGTAGACGCGCCGAGCGCGTTGGCGCCGTGGCGGCGGGGCCGTCTGGCGCCGCTGCGGCGGGACTGGCTGCGGGCGATCGAGCGACGGACGCGACGACGTTGTCGCTAGCTACGTCGCCGGAGGCGGAAGCGATGAAGGGCACGTCGTCGGCTCGGGGCCGCGCCGTATCTGTTGTCGCTGCTTCGCCAGGGGGTAGGCTGTGGCGGTCGCCGTCGAAGCGCCGGTATGTACTGGAGGTGGACGAAAGTGATGATTCGTGGAACTCGGACTCTGATGACGGCAGATCAAGGTCCCAGGGACCATCGGAAAAAGTCCCCCGCATGGTCACACGGGCGATTAGTGCGGCGAGGAGGGGCCGCGGGAGGGCTGCCGTGCGTGGGCGTACGACAAAGGGCCAGGTGAAGGCGCTCGACTGCGCAAAGCTCAAGCTCCAAGGTGAACCAGAGGTGGCCAACCTGACGGCCCTTTACCGACGTTCTTCGCCGACTGGCTCGGCAACCCTATCAACGGCGGAGGGCGAGGACGGCTTGGTTGCAGCGGCTGTGATCGTCGAACGGGCGGCAGAGGCCGTTGATTATATTAAGGAGGTGGGATGCAAGTCCAAGAACATTAAGGGGAAGATGCGTGATGGCCTGGCGAGGGCGACCTCGGCTATTATGAATGCACTGGCGGAGCTCGCGGCTCGTTCGGGGACCGAGGAGTCTCGACTGGTGGCGGCGGAAAATGCCCAGCTCCGTTCGGATCTGGCAGCGCTACGGCGCGATATGGATGTCCTCAAAGGGGAGCTTCAGAGGGCGCTCTGCGCCGCCCCTGCTGCTGCTCCGGCTAATGACAATGATCTCGGCCGGGCCACCTTGGCCCAAATAGGGGCCATTGTCAACGCTCAGCCTGAGCCTAGAGAGCAAGTGCGTCTGCGGCCGCCGCTGGCAGCCGACAGGTGTATGACGTATGCGGCGGTATCTGCAAAACGTCCTGCGCGTTCTGCGCTCCCGGTGCCTATTGTGACGGCGCGGGCTTCCCCGCTCGCCCGGGCTCCTACACGTTCGGCCCCCTGTGTCAACACTGTGGCGCGCTCGGTGCCTGCGAGGGCTACGCTTGTCGGAGATTCCGTGCGTGATGCGCCTGTTGCTGGCACGGTACCTGGAGTGGGGCCAGCAGGACCCCCCGTGAGGGTAGGGTTGACTAGGGTGGATATCACGGCGCGTAGCGTGCCGTCTGCTAGGGCTGCCTCGAGGGTGGTGCGTCCCACTAATGGGCCAGCATGTGCTTCGTCATGTGCTGTGACCCCTGCGCGTACTCGACTGATCAGCGGTGCTTCTCCGCTCCCTGCGCGCACGGCTTTGGCTGTGGATGCTCAGCGCGGCCGAGAGCGTCGCACTGCAGATGAAGATGAGGTGGACATAGATGTCGATGAAAATGAGTCCCAGCCTACCACTGCGGTCGAGGCGACTTCCGTCCGACGCCGCCGGCGCCACCGTGGGAGGAGACAAACGATGGCAGGGCGTCGCGTGCCCGATGCAGAATCTACAGGACCTGCACCGACACCCGCTTCTGCCAGGGGACCGCCGAAGACGCTGCCGCCCAACCAGGTGGCTGCCCGCAAACTGCGCTCGCCGCGCTCAGCTGCAGTGGTTCTCACCCTGCAACCCGCAGCGATGGAAAATGGGGTGACGTACGCGCAGGTAATTGCTCAGGCGCGTGCGAGAGTGGACCTTGCTGCGCTGGGTATACAGCGCGTACAATTCAAATGTGCGGCTACCGGAGCACGCATGTTGGAGGTGGCAGGAGCGGGGAACGAGGCTAGCGGCAGGGCGGATGCGCTGGCCCGTCGATTGGCTGAGGTGCTCGATCTGGGGACTGTAAAAGTTTCTAGGCCGGTGAAGTCTGCGGAGCTGCGGTTGTCTGGACTCGATGAGTCTGTCACAGCGACAGAGGTTGCCGCGGCGGTTGCGCATGCGGGTTCCTGTGACGTGACCGAAGTGACTTGCCGGACGCATTTTCGGAGCGTTTGCAGTCAGGGTGCGGTGCCCGGTCCTCGTTGCCAGGACAATCCTTCGGCTGGGTCGCCTGACTGTTGGGTGGGGATCGGCTCGGGTGGAGTTGCTCGAGACGCGGCCGCTCCGATGCTTCAAGTGCCTGGAGCCTGGCCACACCCGAGCACTCTGTCCTTCTGAGGAGGATCGCAGTGATCAGTGTTACCGCTGCGGTCAGGCCGGCCATAAGGCTGGTGCCTGCAACGCCAAGCCACACTGCACCTTATGTGCGGCGGCGGGCAGGCCTGCGGATCATAGATGTGGTGCCAAGGCGTGCACTGCAC
The DNA here is from genome assembly GCA_963931895.1 of Eupithecia pulchellata. Lineage (NCBI taxonomy): Eukaryota > Metazoa > Arthropoda > Insecta > Lepidoptera > Geometridae > Eupithecia > Eupithecia pulchellata. The sequence continues at coordinate 5,487,041 of OZ007546.1, read as the reverse complement.
CGGTAAGACGAGGTGTACCAGTGAGTAGTGGTGCCCCTAGGGCCCCGTTGCAGCTGGATTGCCTGACGCCCCCCGGTGCAGGGGCGAGGCCAGAGTCGGTTGACATGGACACCGTATCTTAGATGGCTACATGCAGATTCCTGCAGGCGAATCTTAACCACTGTGCACGGGCTCAGGACCTGTTCGTTCAGAGCCTTGCGCAGTGGCGGATCCAGCCGTACGGAGGTTGGGTGGGTGATGATGATGGTTTAGTCGCCATCATCACACGGTCAGCTGCCGGGGCGACGCCGTTGAAGCGGGTGGAGAGGGGGAGTGGGTGGGTCGCCGGGGAGATGGACGAGACGCTCATAGTTGCAGTCTACTTCTCCCCAAATGCCCCACTGGCTCACTTCGAGCAGTACCTGCGCGAGTTGGAGACACTGGTTGCCGGCCGGCGCTCCCGTCGTGTGCTCGTCGCCGGGGACCTCAACGCAAAATCAGCGATGTGGGGTTCCTCGGTGACCAATGCTCGTGGCAGGAAAGCGGAAGACTGGGCTCTGGCGGGCGGGTTCACGGCAATTAATCATGGAGGCGTCAATACATGCGTGCGTCGGACGGGTGGTTCTATCGTAGATGTCACGTTTGCGACGACTGAACTTGCGCGCTGCATCTCTGATTGGAAGGTCTTGGAGGGGGTGGAGACGCTATCGGACCACCGGTATGTACGATTTGATGTTTCAGTCCTCTCTGCGGCTCTTGTGGACCCGTGGCGATCCCTGCCGGGTGACCCGCCTCGATGGGCCCTCGGTAAGATGGATCGCGGCTTACTGCTGGAGGCCGCAGAGGTAGAGGCTTGGGCGCTGGGGCCCGTCGCTGGCGTTGGGGATGTGGATATCGCAGCAGAGACCGAATGGCTTCGAGGGGCCCTAGAGCGCGCCTGCGATGCTGCGATGCCCCGCCTTGGACCCCGCAACCCCAGGCGCCACGTGTACTGGTGGTCTGAGGAGATAGCGGCACTGCGGGCCAATGCCGTCCGTGCGAGGCGTGCATTTACCCGCAGCCGCCGCCGCCTCATCAGCCGTCGTGATCTGGAAGAGGAAGACCGCCTATATGCGGCCTACAGGGAGTGCGTTGGGGCCCTATCCTCTGCTATTACGGAGGCCAAGAATGCCGGTTTTGAGGAGTTGTTGAGCTCGCTTAACGCGGATCCGTGGGGGCGCCCTTACCGCATGGTGCGGGACAAGCTACGGCCGTGGGCGCCGCCGCTCACACAGAGCTTGCGGCCGGAGATGGTAGATAGAGTGGTCTCTCGGCTGTTTCCGGCCGCGGAAGACTTGCTCCCTCCGCTGATGGAAGGGCCTGGAGCAAGTGAAGAGGTCGACAATGCCGAGGTACCGGAAGTGACGTCGACAGAGTTGGGGGTGGCACTGCTTCGGCTGCGTGGCCGCAAAAAGGCCCCCGGACTAGATGGGGTTCCTGGGCGTGCGCTGATCGTGGCACTCGACCCTCTCGAGGGGAGGTTCAGGGCACTGCTAAATGCGTGCCTGATGCAGGGCCATTTTCCCCGCCAGTGGAAGGCTGGGAAACTGGTACTACTGAAAAAGGTAGGTCGACCGGAGGACAGCCCATCCGCCTACCGACCCCTGGTCCTATTGGACGAGGTGGGTAAGCTTTTTGAGCGGATTGTGGTTGCCCGCCTTGTGCGACACATGGAAGGAGTTGGACCAAACCTCAACGACGCCCAGTACGGATTTCGGCGTGCCCGGTCCACTATTGACGCGGTCCGTAGGGTGAAGGGGATGGCGAAGGAGGCGATGGATGATCGGGAGGTGCTACTGGCAGTTTCGCTGGACATCGCGAATGCCTTTAACACCTTGCCTTGGACGTGTATTGAGGAGGCCCTCCGGTACCACAGGTTTCCGGAATATCTACAGCGCATCATTAGCGCCTATCTTTCCGAGAGGGAAGTCCGGTATCCGGTGCGGGAGACGTGGGAAACCAAACCCATGACACGCGGTGTTCCACAGGGTTCGGTCCTTGGTCCGACGTTGTGGAACATTGGGTATGATTGGGTACTGCGGGGAGAGCTGCCGGATGGTGTCAACGTGACCTGCTACGCGGATGACACGCTGGTCACTGCCCGCGGTGTTGACTTTCACGACGCGGCTGAGCGTGCGACTGCGGGAGTGGAGGTCGTGCTGGAGCGCATACGGCGGCTAGGTCTGGAGGTTGCTCTGCCGAAGTGCGAGGCCCTTTGTTTCCACGGGCGGCGGAGGGGACCGCCGGCCGGCGCTCGTGTGATGGTGGGAGGGGAATGGATTGATGTTGGGACAGCAATGCGCTACCTTGGCATCGTCCTAGATCCGCGCTTAACATTCCGTGAGCACTTCAGGCGGCTCGTGCCACGACTCGTGGCGACGTGCGGTGCCCTCGGCCGCCTGCTGCCGAACGTCGGTGGGCCAAACGCGGCTTGTAGGAGGCTATATGTGCAGGTGGTGCGGTCGATGGCTCTTTACGGGGCGCCCGTTTGGGAGGACTCCTTGGGACGCGTAAACAAGGCTCTCCTACATCGGCCACAGAGGGCCATGTGCAACAGGTTTGTGCGCGGGTACCGCACTGTCTCTTTTGAGGCGGCGTGTGTGCTAGCCGGTTGTGCGCCCTGGGAGCTGGACGCCAGTGTACTGACTGCAGTGTATGACCGCGTTTTGGCGCATCGGACAACGGGGGAGCCACTGCCGAGGGAGGGATTGTTACGTTGGCGCGTGCGAGCGCGTAAGAGACTACATGTTCAGTGGCTGCGAGCGCTTGAAGAGCCCACCGCTGGCAAGGACACCATCGACGCGGTACGGCCTGTTCTTGAGCGTTGGGTAACGAGGGGGCATGGGGTCCTCTCCTTCCACCTTACGCAGATCCTTTCTGGGCACGGGTGTTTCGGAAGGTATTTGTGGAGGGTGGCGGGAGCGGAACCTACGCCAGAGTGCCATCACTGTGGGTGCGTTGAGGATACGGCGCGCCACACGTTGATGGAGTGCTTGGCTTGGGCGGAGGAGAGGGCGACCTTAATCGCAGTGGTCGGGGACGATTTATCACTACCGGCTTTAGTTAAGTCCATGGTTGACAGTGAGAGGGGGTGGGACGCCGTCTCCGCCTTTTCGGAGGCAGTGATGACCGCCAAAGAGGAGGCGGAGCGTATCCGTGAGCGGAACCCAGAGGCGCGCATTGGGAGGCGTGCTAACAGGCGGCGGACGGCGGTTGCCGGGCGCCGGGCGGCAGACAGCCGCCGACTGCCGCCTTGAGACTGGTTTTCGAACGCGAGGCTGAGGTAAGGCCTCGGGTTCGAAGATAGTGGGAAGGGAGGGAAAGTTATACTTTGACCTTGTTTATGTTTTGGACTGTTTCAGGCAAGTGGCTGCGACTGTGTGGGTTGGTCCATGCGTATGCGCGAGCCCAGCCCGGAGGAGCACTACGCTCGTTGTTTTTCTGTCCGCAGTGAAGCGGCAATTTGGGTGCTAATTTTAGCACCCAAACTCAGAGAGATCTTCGGGCGCGAGGCCTTGGGGAAAGGCCTCTGTCGCTCGAAGAGGAGAGGGGTAGTCGCCGTATCGCGTGCCCCGGCACGGCGACGCCATGAGGAGGGATAGATGTGACGACGTATGAGTGGGCCATGAAGCCATAAGGGTTGTGATGATGAAAGGTGACGGATAGCATGAGACACGCGGGATGTAACCTGCGGTACTCGTGCACAGGTGTGGGACATGCGGGTCGGTGAGGCGCGTGCTCGCTATAGCTGAGTAGGCGCGGCACTGTGCCCGTGTGACTAGAATGAATGAGAATTGTATGTTATGTATGTATGTGAGCGAGAGTAGTGTGTAAATGTGAGACCCACGCCTGGAAGAAGTATGGGGCGACGGATTTCTGTCGCCCATCTGGATACAGTGGTGGACAGACACGGTTTCAACTGTGCCTGTCCTGTCTGTGTCCTAATCGGGGGGAGGAAAGGTGATGAATAGATGGGGTCGGCCAGCGTGTGGAACGGTGGGCTTGCCGGCCATGAATATGTGAGGAAGAGGGGACGCCAGTCGGGCCGCGGAAGGTTTATTATGTTCCCGTGGTTCGGCCAAAAATGGCGAGAGAGGGTCACCGGAGAGGTTTTAGTGGGTATTACGTCCTTCTTAGGACGTCGAGTCCCACATAATTCTGGTCCCCCCCAGACCAGTTTATTCGTAAAGGAATTTCCTCGCCGTAAAAGAAAAAAAAAAAAAAAAAAAAAAAAAAAAAAAAAAAAGGATGTCCCACTCTTCCATACAAATTTTACAAATAAACTAAATTAGTTATACAATTATGGATTAATTATTTCAAAGGAAAAAAAAGAAAGCTGGAAAAAGTCGCTCTATTTGGATAATTCATCTGTGTCGTGACACCGTTGAATTATCCATATAATACCGGATACGTAATACCGGAATACCGGAACTAGCGTAAACGAAAAAAAATCACGAAAACGAAAACGAAACAAAACACAACCTCGGGTTTCGACGGCATTAGATATCTCTTTTGACTATAAAACAGCTTTCGCTGCGCTCTGCGCACTAAAACCGCACCCTAACATCGTAAAACTTGAATTGCACTTCAAATAGCATCGAATGTTGCCAATCAAAATAAAGCGACCATGTTTATTGTACACCCGCAGACCATCCGCAAACTGCAAGAGCTTTGCGCAATGCATTCAGTTTCTATCCGTGAAATATACAGATCTAGAAATATAGAAACAAATATAAATGACGTCATTGTTTCAGTGTTTATAAAAAAAAACCCAAATTACCATAGAAAACCAATTATTCACGGAATGTTTGTCTTATTCTATAAATTATTGCAATTTTCTATTTATAATAAGTATTATTTTTTTATTATAATACTAACATCCTTCCCGGCTTCGCACGGCTATTAATAAAAAATACACGTTAGGTCACGTTATTGAAGATTTCATACGGATCTGATAGTTTCGGAACCTATTGCAGAATAACAAACAGTAACAAACTACTGTGTTGAAACTTTTATAGATGGCGTCTTATAACAGAGTGACATGCCAGTGGCAAAAATAGATTAAACTGTGTCACAGAAGAATCGAAACAGAAGGTGCATGAATGTTTTCATCCCATCTATTCGAAAAGGACGACTTGGTTCGCCTTAAATTGCACCCAAAAGGTGGTGTTTTTTATAAGATACCTACTTTTAGCGGGTAGTAATAAGTTTTTAATCCTCTTTATAAATAACTAGCGGTCCGCCACGGCATCACAAGGGTATTTAACAAAAAATTAAATTATTAATATGGTTCCCTAATTTCTTTAAAAATATTTTATAGCCTATGTTGATCAGGGAAAATTAGGGATTCCATTGGTCAAAATATTTTTCAAATCGGTTCAGTAGTTTAGGATCCTATTCAATTCAAACAAACAATACAATCTTTCCTCTTTATAATATTAGCATAGAAAGCTTGAACGTAGCATAGATAATCTTTGTTAATATGATAAGTAAAGTGACTGAATTTTCATAATCAGACCTTTCGAAGGAACGTTATTATCCTAAACTGTACCAGTAATTCAGTAGATTCCGAAGATCACAACAAACTTGCAAGCAATTACTCGAGCAAGCAAAACTCGTAAAAACTATCTGATATTTTATTAGACTCCACTACTCTTAATAAGCAAATATTTGTCTTACTCTTACATCAACAGACAAAGAGCATTGCTCATTTTATAACACAAGCTCTGCTTAGCTTGGGCTTAACGCTGCTATGTGGATTGTGCAGCATTTTTTTTTTTTTTGCTCATTGGCAAGTATTTATTAAGCTGTCTATTGCGGTAAATCAAGAGCTCCTTTCATATTTTATATCGAGGAAACAAAAATTGGTTCGTTTGTCAAAGGAGTTGCATGTAAGGGCATAAATTTTTGGTCCCTTGCCGGAAATTTAATGAGGGATTACACTTAACCCATAGATTTATAACCTTACAAATAAGGATCTGGTTATCTGGTCGAAGTAACAAAATGTCGCAGTAGCAAGAGGATACTCAATAATAAATCCTGCAATAGATTCTCTGTAGAACCGTGAAGCTCATTGAGCAGTAAAAGATTGTCCACGCCATAAAGAAGGAAACGTTGACTCGCGTTGACAGGATGCCAATGAGTCAGTTTGTTTTGCGGTGAGACTTGATGTACTGTTTGACGTTTACTGTGGCACATGTGATTGAAATTCCTAATTTAAAATCTTTTGAATTAAGAATTTGTCTGTGGGGGAGTATGCTTTGGCGTATTTTTGACGTTATGGATTCCGAGCTTTATAGTGGCACACTCGTATTTAATTCGGAATTTGAAATGTTGTAGTTAGCTTTTGTTTTGTCACTTTCATTTTGCGATGTGTTCTCTGGTAATAATTATTTGCGAAGGTTGCGCTTTCTAATTCCAAAGTACATGTACGTACGTACATACACACATTACCTACATGTCTCGTACGTAAATGTAATAATCGCAGTCCGTGGATAAAGTCGTCAATTGACATCTGCGAGTAATTGCAGTAGTAACTGGCCAATGGACACTTCACTAGACTTAACTGTTTTCGAAATTTTCTACCCGCAGTGATACTTTTATTCTTTTCAGATACTTTTCCGTCGCCATGTTGTTTTAGGTATAAGTGAATATAGTACGTACGGTTAAGGTAAACATATTTCATAACATAATTTTCCGGTCTAATTAATATAGCATAAAGCCAACACAGTTTACAATAATATTTGGATAGGTAGAGGCTTTTGACCGCTAGAAGGTCAACCTACAACCTATTACTGAAAGATTAATGTTTTGGGCCCCAACCGGGTCAGAACCTTGATATAACAGCAACCCGATCCGAGTAAAATTCTGACTTAGGTATATTATGTAGGTAGCTCGAAAAGGGAGGTTTCGTTTAATATTATTAAACATCAGCTTAAAACAAGTTATAAAAGACATAAAGCGATGAAGAATTTGGCGATAAGTGCGCGTTAATTATTAAAAGAAAAATTAAAAAACAAGAGTTGTTTCATTATGGTCTGTTTCTGAGACAGATAATACGAATATGGTCTATGTTCATGTGGCTCGAAATGAAGTACAAGTTTTAAAATAAAGAAGAAATAGTTTATCTGTCTTTAGTTGCTTGCAAACAATCTTCAAATAGCTCAAATGGTCCAAATGAATAGCAATCGAAAGCGTTCCCCATACGCTGCCAGCATAACTGCAGTTCACACTCATAGTTTATACTAATGCAGGACAAATCAAACTGCGTCAAAAATAAAATAAGCAGAGCTTGTGCTATGGGGTTTTGCGGACAGTTTTATACATAACTAGAGACCCGCCGCCGCCGGAGCGACTAGTCGAACAAACTATGACGTTATCAGAGTTATACTTAAATGTAATTATTGATATTTCGAGGCTCTGAATACCGATTTAATATGAGTCGTTTTGTGATAAAATTAATTAGATATGCCTAATATAAACCACCAACGTATTTCGCTATTTGTAATTGCCAACCGTAACTATTTACAAGTTTCATGATTGCAATAATGAAACGCAGGCTTGTTGATAGAGGGCGAACAGATTTATTAGGTAACTATCGACCCACCCCGGTTTCGCATGGGTGCAATGATCATACTAATGAATGATAGACTTATCAACCTTCCACTTAAATTAATAGAAAAATACACATCAAAATCCGTTGCGTAGTTTTAAACATCTAAGCATTCATAGGGACAAACAGACAGCGAAAAGCGATTTTCATATATACTATGTAGTGGAGCAATGCTGTGAGATAGTGTGCCATAGTAATAACCAACACTGCAGTTATTTATCCCGCGGCGAGATTAACAGTGATTTTGTATCGATTTTATTAGAAAATAGTTATATTGAGAAGTTTGTGTGACCATTCGATATCAAGTTTATAGATTCTTATGAGACTTCTGCCTGTGGCTTTACTCACTTTCCTGGATTATAGAGAATCCTTTTGCACACGATAATAGTTTACCTATAACTGAAATTTGGATTGATAAGTAAATTTCATAGGGCTGGTGAGTACCTATCTGGCGCAGCGCATCAGCATTGCCCTACAGAGGGACAATGCAGCCAGCATTTTGAGGACGCTTTCGAATAGTATTGATACGGATCAGTTGAGCTGCGCATAGATCGTTTGCAACAGTCTGCAGTTAGCTTGTTTCAATTATAAATAGATTTTTTTTTTCAATCATTTATTTACACCAAGGGTTTGTTCGCTAAGGCGAATAAGCCACCCCGATAATTAAAAATAACTTAAATAAACTTCTAACTTAACTAACTAAGTACTATTATTTAAACGCTTACTTACTAAAAGATATAATTTTTTGGCATCATCAGAAAAAGGATTTGAAAGAATAGTATTACAAACACCGGTCGAAGAAAACTCTTAATTACAATAATTTCGCTCTTGCGAGTTCTGCACACATTCCATCAATATGTGGTAAATATCATCTACCACATTAGTACAAGTCGAGCAGTTAGGTAAGGTTGTTTTTTTCATTATGAACGAAAATTTATTACTTGGAATATGTCCTGATCTGAGTCTTAATGCTGTTACTATGTCACGTCTACATAATGTAAATAGATACTAGTTCTTATTTCGTTACTTAATTTTCTATGTTAATAAAGGTTTTACTCAGAACTTAAGGACTTCAATCCAAATTTCTACATTTTATTTTCGCATTTCAACCTTCTTTCTTAACACTACAATCAGCCTTTTTGCTAAAGAACTCTGTCCTATTTTCTTTTAATTTGCTTCGAAGGAATGTTTTTATTTTCTCTTCTTACGAGTGTAAAATATGTGACCTAGTTATTTCGGTACATATTTTTCGGAACAACGCGCGCCATTATTATAAATTATGAGAAGAGGGGCAGACTTTTTGTCTTGGTTCATTTCTTACAAGGATATACTGCGTTTTTTCGCTGTAAATGCTGTAAGTAGTATGATTTTGTTTGTAGTATTGTGCTTTTGGGGGTTAGGGTGATTTATTTTTGTTTTAGAGGGCTTTGGTTGAATACAGGTCGTACGTTTGTCTATTCTAAAAAAATGTTAAGAAGAGAGTCTAGGTTCGAAGGGTACCGAGGCGCTCTGGGTTCTGTGGTAGATGGTTGCAGTACAAGAAGCAGACAAGGAGATGGTTCCAGTAGCGATTGAGATCAAAAAACACCAACAAAGCTCTCTCTCTAAGAAAATTTTAAAGGCTAGATGATGCTGTGTGGTCGTTTAGCATTTGGTTTTATTAATAATTTTTTTAAATTATTTCATTAACTTGAAAAAGTCTATCTATGCCTTTGTACAAAAGCCTTAAATCTAAAATCAATACTGTTTACATAAATATAGCATATATTTTTTTTAAGGGTAGAATTTAAAAAATATAACTTTTTAATAATAAATTTAGAAATAGTTCATAAATTTTAGTAGCAACACAAGAAGAAGCACGTAAGTGTAAATACTTTAATTTTGACATTAGTATTGAATTTTGATTTTCGATTTTAAGGTAAATATTTTTCACGTATTTTTTGGCTAATCTAGAAACTAATAATCCGATTCAAAGGCCGTATTTTCTAAGTACATGAGAATTAGAACGCGTTATATTAAAAAAAATTTTCAAGGTGACATTCTCGATTTTAAATATGTGGAATAATCACTTAAGTCAGTTCTTCAACAACATTAAAATAAATTGTACTCCGAGGGTTTGAACAACGCCCTACGGAAATCGATGGCCAATATATTTCACTGTCACTCATTAACTAAACTTTATGGCATTATGATTAATGCGAAATTTAGAGAGTAATTGAGGTTTTCGGAAACCCACAATGGTACCTTAAGAAGGGAAATTACAATCTAGATTAAATAGTGGACATTTTTAATTCTGTACGCAATGAAAAGCGATGCGGTGCCACACTTGACTATTCTACCATAGACAATAATCTCAATGCTATGGGAGCTGAGAGCTTTCTATTAGCAAATGTAGATATTATATAACTACTTGTACAAAGTAGAAAACAGTTAAATTTAATTCTAATGTGAGTAAGACAGCCTTCGGCTTACTCTTTGAAGGGGGAAGCTCTTGGTAAAGTGATGCTGCTCTTAAAATTTCATTAATCGTTCATGAGCGCTTGTGAAGTGGAAGGTTAATGAATTTTATATATCCATATTTATTTTATTGCAATCATCGCATACATTTTTGTAGGTCAAAGTAACAATTATTACTTTCATTTACTTGGGTGCGGCAATTGGTACGGTCGAACTAAGTTTTTAGTTACTGAGAAGGAACATAGGTAAAAGTGTACTTATAATTAAAGTACTTAAATTAATCTGCCTTACTTTATCTTTTTTCGCACGTTCGATATAATATTTTTGCCTATTGACTTATGACACATTTCTGGCTAGTGTCGTCGTGCATGCATGCCGAATGACAAAACGTTACCCTTTTAATTTAGTTTATGTGCCCGTATTTTGTGCCAGCTTGCTCGGTTATTGATCTTTGCTTGAGTATGAAGGTAAAATATCATTTTTACCTTTTGAACGCAGGAATTTGTTCAGATAGGCTCTCGGGAAAGTATTTCCACGGAAACTCATCACTGTGATGCGACTTAGCAATATGTGCTAAGTTTACTAAGGCAATTTTCAAAGCAGCTTCACTTAGCACAGAGCCTTATAAAGTGGTGTAATTTTTGTAAGTAGCATCACTTTCCTTAGCGGTGAGCCTTATAAAGTAGGGTAATTTGGAAGGGCTGGTTACAAAGGCTTACCTTGCCCTTAGGCTGAATCCGTTTTGGGTAATTTAAATTTCAGGCATATGAAGATGCTCATTTTAGGGTTCTGTATCTAATGGGTGGACCTTATTGCTAAGGGTTGTTTGTCTATCTATCTATAGTAAATTATTCAAAGAATACATGGAACCATCGCAACTACAAATAATAATATAATAAATGATTTATTTGACGTTGCTAGACACAACACAATAGATGTGTACTTTATTCACAATAAATAATTCACGATAATTTAAATAAAAAAACTATATGCTGCATGCAGCCTGTCAAAAAGGCAATAACTCCGCGAAAATATTTGTTCGAAAAGCAAAACACTGATTTTCAGTATTACCCTTTGAGGCGACCAATTTTTAGTTTTCTTTCATTTATTTCTCATAGGCACATTACAATGCACAAAAAAGACTTAAAAATAACAATATTTAATACAACCAAAACCACGAAAAACTAACAAAAGAAATAATCTGCGATATCATGTTAATTTTTATTTAAATCATGAGGAATAACTGATGCAGTGTTTGTGCAAATGAATATGGATATGGGAAAGTGTTATACGACGATACAATTTGGTCAATGTTTATTGAGGTGGAAGACAGAGTACTATGGCGACATCATGGGAGGCCTATGTACAGTTTGGGACTAACATGGGCTGATGATGATGATATTGAGGCGGAAGTTGGGTACCATTAGAGAAGCAGAAGATATAGATGGTTGTTAGTGTTTCCTATCCTATGTCTAGCAATCGGAAAGTTTAAACTAAAATTATTATTATTATTTTGAACATCTGTGTAACCGAAAGATTATTCAAGCGAATATACTATCTTTATCTTCATTAAAATGCAATGAATGAAGTCTTGTAATTATTAACAAAGTAGTGTATTTCTTACTTAACAGAATAAACAATTAAGACTAGTAGGTATATACAACTACATTGAAGTCAAAAGTAACTTTAAGCCGTCACCAAATGGCAGAGTGCCCAACTGATGACGCCAGTATGTAGGTAGTATGTAGGTAACAATTCGGTGACCGAAGTAAAAGCCAGAATTTGGATAATCTGTAGACTATGAATAGTCTAACGCTATGTAGGTATAAAGACCTCACGGCCATTTTTGTATTAAATGCAATGATATCGATAACATGTAAGTTCTCTATCGACCCAGCCTTAGCTGCACATCTGTGCGAAGTAAAAACGCAATCAAATCTCCTCTAACGAAACCACACAGCAAAACCATCACAAAAACATTTTATACATAAGATGTTTGACCCCCAACATACGAGTATCCTAAGCGCAATTTCATTATAATCCGTACAAAGAAGGCAATATCAGGAAGAGATGCTATTAAATGTTTTATTGCTTCAGATAAAGAGGGAAATATTCAAAAAGGTTTTTTATGTTCTACATTTTATTGGGTAGGCCTTCGGAATCAAATCAACAGGGTGGGCTGGTCTGAGGAACGGGCGAGGGCATATTGGAACGTATTTTAGGGTTTTAGGGTCTGGTTTCCGATTTGGAATCTTTCTAGAATTTGGAAAATTTCGTACTTAGGACGGAATATTAAGGTCAAGTTGCATGTTGGACGAGACATAGCGGACCTAAAGGCAACCCCTCAACGGAGCATTGGTTTATAAATCATAAATTACATATGTGCGGGTATGTTGGTACAATAAGTCTTAAAAATAAATTAATAAGTAGCTCCAATACATTTGGCCTCATCAATGCTTGCAAAATACATAGACACCTAATATACGATGCGTGTTTATTGCCACCTGACGTACTGTGGACTTAAACCTAGTACCTTAATTGTTTTTTATATATCGTTATGTTGTAATGATTTTATTTAATTTGCCTTTTACAATCATGTATTATATTGCGTAACTTGTGACAGTGGCTTTGGATATTGTATCAAAGAATACTTTCAACTACAGTTGAATGATTTAAAATAAAACTTGTTAGATACGAGTATATTGTATTCGCCTGTAATGTATAAAGGCGAATTACAACATCGAGTCAGGAAGTTTTACTTACACCCTGTGTCCTGGATGGTGCGATGAGTTGAGCCACCGTTAGTTGCTTTGCAATGCAACATTCTGCAGTTACCTCGTTTTTAATACTTGTTCTAATTAAATAAATAAATAATGCTGGACAATCCACACAGCATCATCTAGCCCCAAGCTAAGCAGAGCTTGTGTTATGGGTACTAGATGACTGATATACATAATACAATATTATTAAATAGATAGATTTTTTTTATTATACATTTAAAACGACCAGAACCCCTGAACAAATATCTGCAGATCGTACAAATATTTGTCCCGAGGCGGGAATCGAACCCGCAACCTCCTGCGTCGCAGGCGGACCTTCGCCCACCGCGCCACAGTGGTCGTCAAATTGGTTATTTAATTGTAATTATTCTTTGTTAATTAGGTTTTAGAAACGTATAGTTATTTTTTTTATTGCTGAACCATTTTCGCTTTTGTCTTACACCATCCGTATGAAAGTGGACATGATATATGCGAAAGCCTATATATCATATAGACATATATATCCTACATTCGCCATTATTAAATAAACATTGAGGATTATATCCTGGGCCTTTGAAGGTACTTGTCCCTTAGCTAATGACAAGTGTTGTACCGATAAGCACTCACTCACTCACACACTAGCTTATCCTCCCACTTTGCTCACGAGGTAGGTGTATCAATATTATCATACAGGTTTCACGGATTATTATACAACAATTACTCTCAGTAATAATCTATCTATTAATAGTATATATACATATTTAAAGTATATATATATATATAGTAAAACTGAAACAGGTCCAGTTCTGTACAATGTACAATTTTGTTTATTTAATTGGTGAATCAATACTGTCGGGTATTTGTCACCAGTTGTATTAGGTCTTTTTAAAATAAAATAACTTCCATCATGATTATTACTAAAGTTAGCCCACGGTTGGACATTTATTACCGAAAGAACTATACTGGCACGTTGTAACCACAATAACACTTTTCCGCCTGAAACCGAGTTTGCCCGATTTAGCGTAACCGACACGAGCGTGACGGCCCTATTTGATTCAAGCTTGAATTAAAAAACTCCTTTCTGTATGCTGATACTGAGAGGCTTATGATGAGCAGTCTATTTGCATAGGCCATCAATTCCGCTCTCATTCGCACAGAATCAGTATACTCGAAGCGTAATCCATTTCACTTTATGGCGTTATGCACACATAAATCACAGGATGTAAGTAAAGGATGGCTAGGTCACTTCTACGGAACTTTCAACATAATAAGTGTTTCATGAATTTTGTTGATAGCTTGCATTTCTATCTAATAGTGCCTGTATAAAGCTTTTTTTAAATAAATTTTAAATAATGCCGGACAATCCACACAGCATCATCTAGCCCCAAGCTAAGCAGAGCTTGTGTTATGGGTACTAGATGACTGATATACATACAATACAATACAATACAAAAATGCTTTATTGTACACCAGAAAAATAACATAACAAAAGACATTACATAAAACAAGTACAATGGGCGGCCTTATCGCTTAGAAGCGATCTCTTCCAGACAACCTTTGGATGGAAAGAATTATTTGAATTTATGAAAGGCAGGAGGTGTACCAAATATAATAATAAAAAAAAAATAATAATAATAATATATTATTTTCATAACATGAATAATAAAAATAAAAAAACATATATAAATATAACTAATACGTGACCAAATATGTAAATATATAGACGAATATTTACACATTACAATATTATTACATTATATAAATATTTTTTATTATACATAGAAAACGACCAGAACTCCCTGAACAAATATCTGCAGATCGAACAAATATTTGTCCCGAGGCGGGAATCGAACCCACAGCCTCCTGCGTCGCAGGCGGACCTTCACCCACCGCGCCACAGAGGTCGCCATAAAGTTGCCGGGAACCTACGGAAAACTCATAGAGGCAATTGTTTTGTCTGTGATTGTTTAGGGATTGTCTAATTCCTGACTATTTATTTTCGTTCATTATTTTGATTATTCATTATTAGGCCTATGTCCAGCAGTGGACTATTATAGGCTGGTGATGATGACGATGATGATGATGATTTTGATTACCTATCGATTACTTGATTATCCACCACTCTAGTTATAAGATCTGACATTATGCCTGTAAATATGCACTGGCATGGCGATTACAATAAGGCCTTATCAATGGCCGCAGCGATACTAAAGCCATCAAAAGTTAGTAAAAAAATGCTTTGAGCGAATTAATGCTTTGATATGATTAGTTTGTCGCGGATTTTTGAACTTCCTGAACTCTGTTATTATGTAGGTTTTTGAGTTATCGGAACGTGATTTAATATCATTGATAACTCAACGAGCAATAACTATGTCTAGTCTAATCTAGTGACGTGGTTTCTCATTATAAAATTGCTCGTCGAGTCGTTAGTTTTCTTCGGTTCTCTAAGCTGCTGCTGAGATATCAAATTTACTACATAGATATATTTTTATAAGATATAAGATATGCAAACTACATAGATATCACTTTAATAAGATATATACCTATGCAATGAAGCTTTTATGTATTTGTTTTATAGAATATTTAAGTTGCCAAGTGAATTGGACCAGCTATCTAAACCGCCACTGCAGCAGTAATTCACGCACATAAATACGAATATGAAGAATTTCATTAAAGCAGAACTTTCCGACGATTCCTAATGGCGGGAAATATTACGCCATCTTTGGTTAGGGCATTAAGATGTGTAGCAAGATGGTACAGTACCGTGGTTTAGAAGAATAGAATAGACCTTCTAATGATCAATGATTGTCTTAATGACCATGAAATTCTAGAAAGAGACCCACATCCAAAATAGTTCCAGAAAAACTATCAAAACTCGAATGATGAAGTAAGAGAAAAACCGCTTAGTGCTAGGGGAAGGTATGCATAATGTAGCGGTGATATTGCATGCGGTGCTTATTTGCACGGAAATATTGATAGAATGGTTTAATCCTTCCCACTAATAACAAACGCCCCTCCATATTTTGATTCAATCATCAACGGTAAAATGCGAAAATGATTCAATTTGAGACAAGCGATGAAGCGACCGATTTGCTGGAATTGGTGGCTAGTCTGACCCAAAGTATATAAGGTAATGGAACATTGGACCACAAAAATGTATGTCAATCGCCCCCGTTTCGCCTTTTGGATGACGTTTATAAACATGATTCTTTCTTTACCGTCATAAATTTAATGTCATAGATCAAACAAAAAAAGTTTACCTACAATATAAAGCCTTTACTTTTAGGTGAGAATATGGTCTACTTTAAGTCAGGTAGTTTCTACTGCAAAGGGGGCGTGTTATAAAGTTTACTATTATTTAAAGCAGTTTTTTTGCATATATAGTCAATGCTGGATTGATTCTTACATCATTTTATTTGGCATACCTACTAAGTTTCCTACAAGCTCCTCTTATGATATTAACGCCTAAACTTTTGCCTGACGTACCTACTTAATGACCTCTACTATGTGTATTGCTACTGATGTAAGCATGACTCCCTTAATCATCTTACAATGCAACGAATGATTTAGTGTTGGGCCACCGAGAGCCAACCGTCGCCTCAGTGTAAGACCAATATACTAGACCATGTGTAGATTGTGCTGCCTAATACTCTAATGCAAATTCGTACGGAGGACTTATAAAAATTTCATAAAAATTTCAAAAATTCAATTTCAGTTCTGTACTAAAACATTATTATTTAACCCTAAAACAAGAAAGTATGGAATCGAAGGTAAACATGTTTTTATAGGTCGTATTTTTGTTTTATGGCGGAAAATATGAATAACACTCTCCTTTTTATGTTTACAAGGTTGGATTATCTTGTGGAAATGTTTATGGTCAAGGGTGAGTTCGTAAGGATATACACATCATAATATATAAGTAAGTACCTACTATACAAATACCTATAGACTTCACTGACTAATATAACTTCAAAGAGCGGCTTTAGGAGCCTTTTCCCGGTATAATTAGTATGAATCTACTTTTTCTCCATAACGGGATTTTTTCGGGGTTTGGAATAAACCCTCATGAGTCACGAGGGTTTATTCCAAACCCCCTCGAAAAAATCAAAATCAGTCATGATTTACCCACCACGACGAAAATATATATATCTGCCTATTCAGACCGCGCCACTGCGGGCCGCCTAGTCTGGGCAGTGAATGAATTAATGTATGGTATGTTGTACATTTAATGACAAGAGGAATAGTTGTTAGTATGGTGATCGCAGTAAACATCTTAATAATATCTACAAAAAAGCTTGCCCTGGTAGATTTCCTTAAAAAGGTACATTATGCGCCATTTTGTGAAAAGTATTGGCATATCATTTTGTGTTCATAGGACAGAGCATACGTTTATGGAACGACGTTAGTGCAAAAATTATGTTTTTACTTGGAAACTACACAACTTAACGAAACTGAATTATGGACCAAAGAATTAGTAATTACTAACGCATCAAAATAAAAAAAAATCTACAGACCGCTGAGTTCCTAAGATTTTTACCAAATTTTGTGCAAAACGGTGAATTTTCGTGTTTTTTTATTGTAAATTGTTATTATCAATCTTGTTTTTACAATGAATAGG
The DNA here is from genome assembly GCA_963931895.1 of Eupithecia pulchellata. Classification (NCBI taxonomy): domain Eukaryota; kingdom Metazoa; phylum Arthropoda; class Insecta; order Lepidoptera; family Geometridae; genus Eupithecia; species Eupithecia pulchellata. The sequence continues at coordinate 5,469,577 of OZ007546.1, read as the reverse complement.
AACAAAGCAAAAATTATTTTATGTTATTCTGGTTTTCAACACGGGGGGATCCCGTGAGTAAAGACGCCTAATTTTAGCTTCAGTCTTTCTTTCTTAATCGGCTCATAGCATCCACAAATAAGGGTCGCTTACACCGCGACTGTCACCGCCGATCAAAGTCTTCCAAACCTAGAATCTACACCTCTTAACCGCGGTTCAAAACCAAAGCCGATACACGTGACTCATTCCATTCGTTATGTTACGCTACGCGAACAACAAATGATTAATCTGCTGCAAACAGCTGGATTACGGTTTGTAGTGATGTACAGGCTGTGAAAAAGACGGATAAATAGGAAGGAAAAGACGGATAGATAGGATAATTTTTTTGATAGAACGATTGCTACCAAGCTCTGCTTAGCTTGGGGCTAGGTGATAAATAAATAATGCCGGACAATCCACACAGCATCATCTAGCACCAAGCTAAGCAGAGCTTGTGTTATCGGTAGGTACTAGATGACTGATATACATCATAAAATATTACTACATACTTATCAAGCTAACGTTATTTATACATATAGAGGTAGTAAAAGTTAAATACAAGAATAAAGTTGTATATAAATGCTGGGTCACCTGAGGACACCAGTCTCAGATAATCAATGCAGCCAGCATCTTGGGTACACTACCAACCACCAAGTGGTATTGATATAGATTAGTTGAGCTACCTGTAGTTTGTTCGCAACAGTCTGCAGTTAGCTCAATTGTTTCAATTGTAAATACTAGTTTTTAGTAAAGTTAGATAATTGTAATTTTCTTTGTTAATAAAGGCTTTTTGCCATTAAAAAAAAGTTATTTATACATTTTAGTTTTTAGTTTCGTCTCTTTGTGAAAATCCGTTTATATTCCCGGTTTTTAATTCTTTATGGCAACACTACACACACATTTCTGTCAAAACGAACGGCATGGTAATTTGCATTGTGGCACAGAGCTGGGGATTTGTGAAAATACGCAATTTCAGCAAGTAAGCACATATTTATTGACAAAATTCACTTTATATAGGCTTACTACAGTTTGAGTACTATAATAAAGCTATCATGTATTCATTATAGCATTATAGCTATAATAATTGTTATTTTTGTCGTATTTCACAAGTGTTTGTATAATGTGTTTTTTTCCCCATACCGCATTTACGAACTCTTGTCAGTAAATCTATATCTATACTAATTTATAAAGAAGAAAGATTTGTTCGTTTGTTTGAATTGAATAGGCTCCGAAACTACTGAACCGATTTGAAAATTCATTCACCATTAGAATCCTATATTTTCCGCGATGAACACAGGCTATAGGTATAATATTTTCAAAAAAATTAGGGATCTGCATGAAAAATCCAATAATTAAACCGTGCCTTATATATTCAACCTCTTTTTCTATTATGGCTCGCTTGCTTTTTCTCTACGGCCAGTGTCTGTTATGGAGTGTCAAGTCAAAGTCAAAAATCCCAATGCTGCTAAAAAAGTAAGGGATCTGTATGAAAACTGTGAAATACATCGTTTAGTGTGTATGATTTCTTAAAATTTTGTTTAATACCCGTGCGAAGCCGGGGCTGACTGCTAGTAACCCAATAAATCTGTTCGCCCTCTATCAACAAGCCTGCGTTTTATTATTGCAATAATGAAACTTGTAGATAGTTACGGTTGGCAATTATTATTACAAATAGCAAAATACGTTTCGTGTGGTTTATATTACGAGACATATTTCAATAAATTTTACCACAAAACGACCTATATTAAATCGTTTGAGTTTCGGAATATCAATAATTACATTTACTAAGTATAACTCTGATAACGTCATAACGTCGACGACCACTGCGGCGCGGTGGGCAAAAGTCCACCTGCGACGCAGGAGGTTGCGGGTTCGATTCCCGCCTCGGGACAAATATTTGCTACGATCTGCAGATATTTGTTCAGGGGTTCTGGTTGTTTTCTATGTATAATAAGAAATATCTATCTATTTAATAATATTGTATTATGTATATCAGTTATCTAGTTAGTACCCATAACACAAGCTCTGCCTACCTTGGGCTAGATGATGCTGTGTGGATTGTCCGGCATTATTTATTTATTATTTAACCCTTGCGAAGCCGGGGCGGGTCGCTTGTGTAAGAATATTTAAATCAAAAGTTAAAACATAGTTCATACTCAACCGACTAATTTGTCTGTTCGCACAGAAAATAAAGGTCCCAAAATAAGTGTGGTCACATTTGGTATAATGAAATACCGATGTCCCATTGGTCAGATATATTGCAGGAATGTTGCCAATCCGGATCTGATATTAAATTTAGGGGAGACGAGGGTAGTACTTCTATTTCAAAGGTTTATTTGATAACTCTTGATTGTGGATAAGTATAAGAATGATGAAAAAATTTACGGTGTTATTTTAATAAAAAAACTGGTAGGTACTTACTGATGAGCGATGTGGAGTGGCGGGCGAAGGTCCCTGCGACGCAGGAGGTTGCGGGTTCGATTCCCGCCTTGGGACGAATTTTTTTTTACGATCTCCAAATTATTATTCTGGGTGTTTTAACTATGTATAAAATAAATATAAATCTAGGTAATATATTGTTTTAAGTATATCAGTTAGCTAGAATCCATGACAAAAGCTATGCTTAGCTTGGGGCTAGATGATGCTGTGTGGATCGTCCAGTATTATTTACTTATTTATTTGAATCATCAATTGCCCTATAGCGTTTTATGAACTTATATGCAAGTATATAGAAAAGTATCTAACGAAAATTATAATTTTAGATTAGACTACTAAAAAAAGACAATATCAATGCATGTATTCAAGAAAAGGTTGAAACAACATATAACATATTATCTAAGACAAATTTTGTTAGATACGGAACTTACTTACTTACTATAACTGTAAAATAACTTAAACTACTAACAAGTATTAGTAAATTAATATATAAGTTAGTTACATAGTTAAGTAGTTAGTAGTTACTAACTACTTACATGCATATGTATAAAACCACACATAAAATATTAATTGGTTAAGATTAGAGTAAGCTTAAGTATTATTAGCATTCTCATTAAGTGAACCCTGTTCTTTTGAGAAATAAATTTCTTTAAACTTAAAAAAGAACAAAAAAAAACCGAGAAAAGGACTCCTAAACTCGAAGAAAAAGTGTCCAGTATACATTCCCAATATATTTTCAATACAAAACTGACCGAGGCTCTGTGAAATATAAAAAATACGGTGTATTTCTTCTTTGCGTATTCTTACTTTCAAGTCTCGAGATCCATTTTCCATTTGTGCCCAAGTAGTTATTATTGGAATAGCGTCACAGAATATGATGAAGTTAACGGGAAAGATTCTCTGCTCGGTCCAGTGTCAGATTTCTTAGTTTTTATAGGGTTCATCGGTTAGAATATAAATAAAATGAAATAAATATAATACTTTGCAAAAATAGGCCATAATGACAATATTAAGTAAGGTAATAGGCTATAATAAGGATAATAGGGTTTGATTACATAGTACAAAAATTTTAAAATAATTACTTTACAAATATAACTCGATAATTATGTTTTCTATGAAAAAAATTACATTTGTTATAAAGTGTTATTTCTGCACATTAATTATAAAACGATTAAATCTGACATACAAAACAGAATACAATCAAAACCTTAAGTTGTATTTTGTGACGTCCAAGAGTCCTGTAAGTTCTAAAAGAAATAAAGCACTTTGATAATTAGAAAGGCACAATATTATTATCTAGATTATTATGTTCACTTACATATATCTATAGGTGTACGTACACTGCATGATTTAAACAAGTCTGTGCTAAAGATATTACGCAGAGCAGAGTATTTTTATGCTATTTTTTATGATGGTTTAGATATAAAGTATTTTCATATAGTTTTCTCTCTGAGACCGATTTACTAGATCGTTGTACCGCCTAGCAATGGTCCCTAACTCTTAAAGCATCTCGGGAGAGCTTTTTCTAGTATTTTTCAACTCTAATCCTCCGCTGTCACATAACAGAATATAATGACACTTTTTGTGCTGAAATAATCACTATTTCGCGTTGAAAAGCTGTCACTTTTTGTCTGAAAAGTGACACAGACATTCGATACAATAACTAAGATTTACCCACTTTAGATTCAGCGCACGTTGAAATACAAGCCGAGTTGCGAGTGTAATATCCGACCTGTTTACACTATCCGACATTGAGCTGGAATACTGTGCTTTCCAGTTGCTACGGAAATTAGTCGGTTTATATTAAACGACTAGGTTCTGTTAGTTTATCTGGAACCGCCAGTGTCAAATATCAAAGTGAAATAAAGCACTTTAGACCTTACCTGCACGACTTTAGGACACGAAATACAAATTACAGTACTGTATTTTTTTAATAGACTATAATTTGTAGAAAGTCTAGAATCGAAAACTCTATATTCGCTATAAACCTAGTCTTTTTATACTTGTTTGATGAATTTCCATACAAAAATATTTCCTCATAAATAACGCTGGCCAATTCACACAGCAGAGCTAAGCAGAGCTTGTGTTATGGGTACTACATAGATGACTGATATACATAATAATTTACGAGTAGTACATGGATAGATTTTTTTATTATACATAGAAAACAACCAGATCACCCTTACCAAATATTTGCAGATTCTACAAATATTTGTCTCGAGGCGGGTATCGAACCCGGTAGTCGCCCATCGAGTTCGCCCACCACGCCACAGAAGTTGTCAAACCATTCGACATTAGTAAACTAGTACCCCATCATAACACACACTTTATTACCTTGAGTAAAGACGATGCGGTGTCGTTTGTCCAGCAAATCCACTAATATTATAAACGCGAAAGTTTATAAATATGGATGGATTACTCTTTCGCGCAAAAACTACTGAACGGATTTTGATGAAACTTGGTAGACAGATAATTTATGACCTGAAATAACATATGGGGCTTATTATCCCGAAAATCCCACGGGATCGGGAGTTACACGAGTAAAACCGCGGGCACCCAGCCAGTACTTGAATAATCGTATCGGAAGTGTAAAGAACCTTATAATCGAGATATGGCTACGTGAATCGAGTAGCAACAAATCTCGTAACAGCGTTTGCTTGTTTGTTCCACGCTCCGTTGCTTTAGCAATCGAGTGGGTTGCCAATTAATAACAAGAAATGTTAGGTACCAAAGAATATAACCCTCCACTCAGCCCGCAGATGTTATAATAGTCGACTCAGAGAGGTTCCCTGTATACCGCTGTGGTGCAGCGGCCAAAGGACCGCTCGCGATGCCGATGGTTGTGGGTTCGCTTCCCGTCCCGGATTTTTGTACGATCTGAAGATATTTTATCTGTTTCTTTTCTATATGTATAAAAAAATATATGCCTATCTATTAAGTGTAATGTGATAAGTTTATCAGATATCTAGTATCCTAACGCAAGCTCTACTTAGCTTGGGGCTTACTTAGTTTCAAGTTCTTGATTGGTATCAAATGGGTTACATGTCAGATATATACAGTTAGTATAGACACTAATAATAGGATGGTGGTGCCGGCATACAATTTCACTACCCCAACTCTTCCCGTGGGTGTCGTAAGAGGCGACTAAGGGAGACACGCCGGAGGGCGGGCAGCAGGGTTCGTGGCTTAGGCCCCCAGTGGTCGACGCACCTGTGGTTGACGCCCCCGATTTTATTAATTGTATTATTATTATGATTTGCACTTTTGCACTTAGTACAGTAAATGCCAAAAGTGTATCTTACAAACCGTTTTAGAGATAAGCTCAAATGACTTTTAAGTAATTGTACTTTATCAATAAAATACTTCTGTCTTTAATCCTACTAATGTTATAAATGCAAAAGTTTGTAAGTAGGGATGGATGGAGAGATGAACAATGGATGAATGTTTGATACTCTTTCACGTAAAAACTCCTGAATTGATTTTTGCGATTGGGAGGTGGTGGGTGATTGGTTGCGTGACGTTGGTAAACGGCCTGACGGTTACTAGTCCTTTAGACATCCAGACATTTTATTTAGAAATATTATTGCTAAAAACATTCCTGTTAGCAGGCGAAAGAAAGCGACAAGAAAGAATGAAAAAATGATAGCCAATTTGAATGAGTAGTACAAAAATAAAAAAATTACTTCGATCATATTTTTAGTACAAATCTGCCAATAATCTGCTGAACAAATCTGCAAATATGTGGAAATCCGAGCAAAAAAGTAATAACTAATTATTAAAGAAGTAAATAAGATGATTTTGGTTGTTTTCTGTTGTTTGTAGACAATTTTAGTTCATATGTATTTATTTATATTTTTCATTTGTTATATAATAGTTGATTTTTTGCTGTGCTGTGTGGTGCCGGCATAGATGCTGTGTGGTGCCGGCATAGAATTTCACCACCCCATCTCTTCCCACGGGTGTCGTAAGAGGCGACTAAGGGAAACACATCGGAGGGCGAGCAGCAGCGCCCTCTGCAGAACAACTCCACCGAACTGCGATCCCCAACCCGCATGCCCAGCGTGGGAATTATGGGCATTAACCCCCAAATGATAGTGCCATCTTTGGCGCTCATTAGGGGAGGCCTATGTCCAGCAGTGGACTATTATAGGCTGTTGATGTTAATGATGATGTTGTAGTTGATTATTTTTGATAATTATTATTAAAAAGGTTAAAAATTACATATTAAATAGATAATGTTATATGTACCTAGGTACCTATGTTATATTGATAATGTAAAGAATTTTTTTTTAAACTTATTACGTACTTTACACTATAAAATTTTAAAATAAGTTTGTTTGTTTGGATGTTTGTCCGTCAATCACGCTGAAACTACTGAACGGATTTTGATGAAATTTGTTATCAGACAGGGTATGAGCTGACTTGGGTGATATGGTTATGATATAATATATTACAAGCTTATGCCTTTTATGCCTGCCAGTACATTTGATAAAAAAAATATTCGGATTAAAATAAACTGACCGGGGGCGTCGACCACAGGTGCGTCGACCACTGTGGGCCTAAGCCACGAACCCGGGCAGCAGCGCCCTCTGCAGAACAACTCCACCGAACTGCGATCCCAACGTAGGGATTATGGGAAATAAACCCCAAATGATGAATTATGCCATCTATGACGCTCATTAGGGGAGGCCTAGGTCCAGCAGCGGACTATGATAGGCTGGGGATGTGGGGATGATGGTAGTTCATTATACATACGAATTATTAACCGGTATGTTGAGGTTATTTTGTAATTCCATTATTTTGTAATTAATTATTTAATTTAATGTTTATATTGGAGACTTTACTGGTCTAAGAAAGTCTTTATTGTATCTCCTTAATTACTACGTACTGTCTGTCTTCCAAATAAAAATAAAATAAATAAATAAAATTCCTTTTATTATTACTGAATCCTCTTCTGACTCTTAACAGTATATAATAATAACTGTGAACTAAATCATAACCTGCGAAGATGTACTTAATTAGGTTACGTGCGTCCTTTGTTTCTAAGTTCTACGTTTCTCGAACTTCTGTCGAGCTCATGAATAAGCGCTCGTTAGTTCAGAATATATCCGCATCTAACCATAAACCTACGAGCGGGTAGACTAAGACTTGTCAATGGATACAGCAAGATGTTGACTCTTTCAATGCCAGCATATATTATTTGGCCGTGTGGTGTCGGCATAGAATTTCACCACCCCAACTCTTCCCGTGGGTGTCGTAAGAGGCGACTAAGGGAAATACACCAGGGGGCGGGCAGCAGCGCCCTCTGCAGAACAACTCCACCGAACTGCGATCCCCAACCCGCATGCCCAGCGTGGGGATTATGGGCATTAACCCCCAATTGATGAATAATGCCATCTATTAGGGGAGGCCTATGTCCAGCAGTGGACTGTTATAGACTGGTGATGTGATATATTATTTTACTATTCCAATGCTAGCAGATATACTTACTATATTTTTTCTATGACCTGCCTAAGAGGGTAAGTGAACTGAAAAAACAAACTTATGTTTACAAATTTATTGAATTTAGGTGAAAGTAAGGTTCGTTGTCTCCGAAATAGGTACTAAATAACTATTGCCACTGGCCTTAGCTGGAGAGAGAGATTGATGAAATAAAATAAAACGACAAGTATTTCTGTGAAAGCTGATGACAGATTTTATCCATAGACTAAATTATACAGTACCGGAAGCAGAGACAAAACTAAGTTTCTATTTGATGTTACCTACCATAAATAAATAATTTGTAACAGAGATCCGATGCGGTAGGGCGACAAGTGGACTGGTACGAGGCTGGTACCAATAATGTTGCATCGGGTAAACTCGCTAGATAATAATTAATAAAAGAAATAATAAAATGGTAGAAACCGAGTTACTTTCTTAATAATAAATAATATAAATAATGCCGGACAATCCACACAGCATCATCTAGCCCCAAGCTAAGCTTGTGTTATTGGTACTAGATGACTGATATACATAATACAATATTATCACATAGTTATTTTTTATTATACATCGAAAACGACCAGAACACTCTGAACATATCTGCAGATCGTTTTGCACACCCGCAAGTAAGTGGAAAGTCACGTCTCATTGAGTCAAAGACAAAACAGAGCGCATACGCACTGTTGCCAACTTATGCAACGCACTCTGAAGTGAGTTGGGGCGCGTGGCGCGAAAGTTTAAATTTAAAGGAAGCAAACGGTAAAATCGTTACAGCATTCACAAATAAATAAATAATGCTGGACAATTCACGCAGCATCATCTAGCCCCAAGTAAAGCAGAGCTTGTGTTATGGGTACTAGTTATCTGATATACATTATAATATACGACTTTAGATAGATATTTTTTATTACGTACAAGATAATGCGATGCATTATTTTTAACTTCTTTTGCACATAATGTAGTATTTTTTTCATCCCGGGTTTTGAACAAAACCAAAAAAAATTATAAATATACTTTTCATATTAAGGCGCATACAGCACCTAAACTAGCGCCACCGCCTACTTTATGTTATTATTCTGTTTAACAAAGGAATTTTCAAAAATCCATCGTCCAGTTTGTGATACCTATCATAAGCTTTTTTTTAATGCCTCTGTAATAGTTTTATTCTATTTAGTTTAGGAAGAGATACGAAGTTGCCCTTGGTGGTCACCAAAATCTATTTTCGTATCTCTTCCTAAACTAAATAGAATAAAACTATTACAGAGGCATTAAAAAAAAGCTTATGATAGGTATCAAAAACTGGACGATGGATTTTTGAAAATTCCTTTGTTAAACAGAATAATAACATAAAGTAGGTGGTGGCGCTAGTTTAGGTGCTGTATGCGCCTTAATGAGGGATAGTGTACGATTCTAATGGTAAAAGAATTTTTTATATCTGTACATTTGAAAAATTGGATTCCGGAGCCTATTCTTAGGAGCCTATTCCTTTTCTTCGTATATTATATGAACAGTAGGGTGTCTAGTACCCGTTAGAGTAATTTTGATTTTGCTTTTCATTGTTGACAGCAGAAAATACAATGTTAAACTATAACCGAGTAAAAACTAACGATTCTTCAAGTAGACTAACCACAATGCAACAAGAAACTTAGATTTTATCTCTCTTTGAATGGAGTTGCATTTACTTTGAACTAACCGCAAGTCTTCAGGTTCAGTTAGGCAACATTGAACTGATCTCTCAAGTTACAGAATCGGTGCTTAAACTGCTTGTTTCAGATTGTTACCATAAACTTAGCTTGCGACATTGTTTCTTAGTAGCGTCCCGTAGATTGCTACAAAAAAGGTATAGTTGGCTACGGCAACGGTCGAATCCACAACCCATAATATGCAATTAAAAAAAATCTGACAATAAGCCAAAAACCATTATATTGCCACATAATGTACAGCTGCACAAATATGTATACACTCCCAAAATTTCATATTTATGTATACGTGAGTGTCTACATAATTTTGCTAAATTGTATACCGATTTCTGACGTTTTAGATGGTTACATTCATTTGAAATGTAGTTGGTGTACTTGACTTTGAAGAATAACGAGTAGGTATACTTATATGTGAAATTTTAGGAGTGTATACATATCTGTGCAGCTGACTGTACTATTATATTATACTCACAGCGAGCCATAAGGCTTCGGCGACGATGAATTTTCCATACAAACGTAGTACCAAAATTATTTGTAATTTGAGAAGATTTTCACCGTGGTTTACTATGATTTGTATTTATTTAGATTCCTGCCAAAAGCTTCTTTTATTTAATATTTTTTGAAATTCTTGTTGCATATGCGAAGCCGGAGCGAACCGTTAGTTTCATGATAAAGTTGAAACATTATTGATTGCGTCCGTAATTTAACGACCTCCGTTTTTTCTAGGTGAAGAAACTTTAACTATCGCTCAAAGGGTAACATTAAAACTTTTGTTTTGTGAGGGTAGCGCCACATTTAGTAGACAGAATTTGTGTTTAAATATGCACAGCGTTTCAAAACTTCAATTTATTGAGTTCAGAACTATTCTAAAAGTAGAATCTTTGTAGAGAATTCCAAATCAATACCTTGAAAATTCAAAAACTATTTTGAAATGTTCAAGCTGATTTCATTTCATATTAATGCCACAATTCACAAAGTAAATCTAATAATATCTTAATTAAAAACAAAATATAGACCTTATTGCTTTAAATATTATTTTACAGACAACCTTATATTAAGTATATTTATAATAATGCTCTATGTTCACAGTACACGTTGTGTAGGCGCTCCTGTCAAAACATAAAATAATTAAAAATATAATCTATTAACGAAAATCGCTGTTTTTCTAAGTTTTGTGTCAATAAACAAAGTCTATCCCTATGTCAAAGTTTTAACTAGTTCTGCTAAGTTTGCTCCTGTTTTAGTTATGAAACCAAAGCTTTTGTAAGACATCCTAGATTTTGTTTGCAAAATTACGGTTTAATTTTTTTACGACTTCTTGGAGCTATACTGTTTTGTGATATAGCTACTAAAATTTTAAGTTATATCGAAATAATATTAAAATAAGGTGTACCCAAAAAATTACTTTGAAACATAATATAGCCTTTATTAACAAATAAAATTACAATGATCTAACTAAATAAAAAACTAGTATTTACATTTGAAACAATTGAGCTAACTGCAGACTGTTGCGAACAAACTACAGGTAGCTCAACTCAACTCAGTGTACCCTAACTTTCTGAGAGACAGATAATTGTAGAGTTGGAGTAGTTGCATTTCGTGCGTCGCCAATATAGAGTAAAATCAAAATTAAAATCAAAACCAAGTGCTTTATTTCCTTTAGACCTTACAGGACTCTTGGACACGTCACAAAATACAAGTTAAATAAGAAATAAAAATGGGAAATAAAGTGATCACTTTGATTAATTGTTCACTTCAATCTTTTTAAGGTAAAGTAAAGAAGCGAACAAGAAACCTTTACCTTGTTAGATTGTTAGTTTTAGAGTTGGAGCATAACTCGTCCCAAACTTTTTTGTCGTCTAGATAATCTGATATTTTATAGTAAGCCTTTTTGCAAAGAATATTATTGACAATCCGTTTGAATTTATTTATAGATAATTTTTGTAACTCACTTGGAATTTTGTTGTACAGTAAACAACAAAGTAAGTGGCAGTTCGTGCGTTTTTCTACGCGGCGAAAATACCACCTAAACTTTGTGTTTCATTTCGTGCGTCGAGTCAATTCTATGGCAAATGATACCATAGAAATAAGTACAAAAACAAAATAGGATTGGCAAAAGCTTAAAGATTGCAAATTTTTGTTCTACGGCGGTAGAACCCACGCATAGAAAAGAAGCTGTTATTTTAGAACTATCTGGCCTGTAGGGCAAGCACAGGCTTTCTTGTCTAAGGTAGAATAGACAAAAATGACGTCACTTTGTCATCGAATGCGTAAATTATTTGAAATTAATTTCTTCATATTCAATAATGTACGCAATGTATGGCGATGCGATGTCATTATTGTCTATTCTACCCTAGAGAAAAATCTCCGTGCTCGGCCTACTGTTTTGTTAAACACCCCTAAGAATGCTAATAACTTAATAACAAGCAATAAATCACCCTAAAATTAAAAATAGCCATTCCTTCCGCCAGACAATAAGGGTTGTCTCGTAAAACCAAATATCTCTAGTTTTTGACCATAACATGGGGGTAATAAAACGCCATGTGACCCCATGGCCGTTCTATGGGGCTGTCGGCGTTAGTTTATGGTGGTATTATAACATAAAATTTAATGGGGGTTACTATTGGTTCTCGAATGTAAGTCGAATGGAAAGTGATTTACCATCACTTTGTTTTCTGAAGTTTAATGTGTTAATGTCGAAAACATGCATACTTGATCTGAATGAATATTATAATTATAAATAACTTTTTTTACATCGAAGAAGTCAATCTTTTGACTATCATAGGGGCCCTAGCCAATCCATAAATAAGTACAAGTTCTACTAATATTATAAACGCGAAATTCTGTAGGTAAGTATGGATTGATGTTTGTTACTCTTTTTCGCAAAAACTATTTAACGGATTTGATGAAACTTGGTACACAGCTAGTTTATAACCTGGAAAAAAATTACCATTATGTTAATGGGTATTTTTATCCCGAAAAAATCACAGCATCGGGAGTTACCCGGGTGAAACCGCGGGCACCGAGCTAATCTATAATAAATTTTAGCTCCTAATGAAAAATAAAAAGTAATTGGACAACTTCTATGGAGGGGTGTGCCTGTGACACCGAGGTTGCGGTTTCGATTCGCGCCTCGGGACAAATATTTAGTTGATCACAATATATTTGATCCATTTGATCCGTGTGTTCTAGACGTTCTTTATGTATAACATAACATATCTATCTATAGAATATAATGTATTAAGTCTATCAATCATCACACAACCTTTCAATACCCATAATACAACCTCTGCTTAGCTTGGGGCTAGATGATGCTTTGTGAATTGTCCGCGCATGCGTTATTCAGCAATAAGTTGAGTATTAACCTTTTTTGACGAAAGTGGCAGTATAGTGGCCAATTGTATTAAAAACCTGTGTCATATATAGATCATCACCAATGTTGCCCAGACTCTTATGAGACTGGTGTTCTCAGAGGAGAGTCCACTTTACTATTTTTTACTTACTAATGTTATTTTATTGCTTTATTCTGTTTTTGTTTTTACTGAAAACAAGAGCTACCTCTATGGCTAGATCTGCTCTACAATAGCACGTACTGAGGGGAATCCGATTTTGTTAGTTTCCACAGTTTTTTTATTTAAGGTTTATTTATATTTTTATGTGTGTTCTAAATTTAAATTTAAGTGTTGTTTGTTAATAAATATAATTTTATTGATCATTATCTCTGGTTTCCTCTTATATATTACGTGACCGAAGTTTGCTTCCGATTATATTAATTAAAGTTTAAGTAGGTAGTTTAGTATATCACAAACCAGTATAAGAAGTCGTAAAAAAACTAAACCGTAATTTTGCGAACAAAATCTAGGATGTCTTACAAAAGCTTTGGTTTCATAACTAAAACAGGAGCGTCAAAGTTAGCGGAACTATAATATATATATATATTATAGTTAAAACTTTGACATAGGGATAGACTTTGTTTATGGACACAAAACTTTATTAGTTTTAAACAGCAATTTTACAGACACATTTTTTTATCGTCTATAGTCGTAGTCGATAATAACCCGCTCCGACCCATATGTATTAAAATATTTTCTCTACCCATGGTAAGGGACCAATAACGACGCCCCATTAAATTTGGACGTAGATATACTATGAACCCTTATTTAAATGACTTCGGTTTGTACAAACTAACTGTAATCAGCGGTATTATTGACTCATGGTGAGAATTTCTAAGAGTTTTTGGAAGTTTCCCGAAGGTGTTCTTTTCTGCCCGTGTGATACCGGCATAGGATATCACCACCCCCACTCTTCCCGTGGTGGGTTTTGTAAGAGGCAACTAAGGGAAACACACCGGGCAATTTGTCCTCTTTAGAACAAAACCGCCGAACTGCGATCCCCGACCCGCATGTCCAGGCGTGGGGATTATGGCCAATAACCCCAAATTATAAATAATGTTATCTATGGCGAGTCCAGCAGTGGACTATTGTGGGCTGATGTTGTTGTTCTTTTAAATTAAATGCTACTCAATCCACACAGCATCATCTAACCCGAAGCTAAGCAGAGCTTTTGTTATGGGTACTAGATGACTGATTAGAATATAGTATATAGATAAATATATTTTAGGAGTTCAGAAGACAAACGTTTCATGATTTTTTTCGGGTCGTTGCCTAAAGTTATATATTATAAAAATATCTATCTATTTAATATATTGTCTTATGTATATCAGTCATCGTATTACCATAACACAGGCTCGGCTTAGCTTGGGGCTGTGATGCTGTGTGGATTGTCCAGCATTATTTATTTTATTATTAATATTTTATTTATTATGTGCATAGCAAATGTGTTAAAAGCTTTCCCGGTATCAATGTGTTAAGGCCTAACTCCGAAACGATTTCCGAACAAACATCAATAATCATAATTTCCGTGTTTACACACCGATCCATCGCTCTATGTACTAGAGAATCATCAAATATTCATCAGCCTTTAGCATGATTATTTTCATGATTACAGACTGCGGAACTGAAGTTTGTTTTAATGGGGTTACGTGCACGATGGGTAGGTAATGATGGAAAAAGTAGACTCTTTTGGTTTATGGTTTAATATTTAAATATTTTGTTATCTATACTAATATTATAAAGAAGAAAGATTTCATTGTTTGTTTGTTTGAATTGAATAGGCTCCGAAACTACTGGACCGATTTGAAAAATTCTTTCACCATTAGAATCCTAAGTTTTCCGAGATGAACATAGGCTATATAATATTTTCAAAAAGTTAGGGATCTGCATGAAAAATTCAATTATTGAACCGTGCGCTGTATATTATATAACCTCTTTTTCTATTATGGCGCGTCATAATAGAAAAAGAGGTTGAATATATAGCGCACAGTGCTTGCTTTTTCTCTACGGCCAGTGTCAGTTATGGAGTGTCGAGTCAATGTCAAAAACCACAATGCTGTTAAATAAAATAAGGGATTTCGTTTTTGCATTACAATGTGGTTAATACTCAGTGTCGTATTCTACCCCTACGAACAATACAGGGTGTATCGAATGAGCAGGACCTAACCTCGACCATAAATAAATCTAAGCACTCCACAATTACACAATCTATAAAAATATCCCGAAATCCCGTCGATCCTCAGGTATACAAAATCCCGGGAAATTATTCCAATCCACTCCGAGAGGCTGTGTCTAATAACTTGGGCCCCAAAGGTTTCCGTTGTTTTCGTTTACCATTTACCCAAGTTGTGGTTAGACAAGTGGGATT
The DNA here is from genome assembly GCA_963931895.1 of Eupithecia pulchellata. Lineage (NCBI taxonomy): Eukaryota > Metazoa > Arthropoda > Insecta > Lepidoptera > Geometridae > Eupithecia > Eupithecia pulchellata. The sequence goes on along the minus strand of OZ007546.1, from coordinate 5,454,182 downwards.
TAGTTTCGCTAAAGAATTGAAATGAAGCTGTCAGTTTTATAAATAGAATAGCAGTTTTATATTTCTCGAAGGAATGGATTTATAGAACTTGAGAAAAGTAGGCTTGGATGAGCAATAATTTGTATCGTAATAAAGAAAACACAAAAGCTTTTATTTTGCGCCATTATAACAAACACAAAGTAAATAAAAAATCTGTGACTAAAAAACAGAGTGTAAATTTCAGAATTCCAGAACTTTATTTCTTTAGGCTTACAAAAGAAGCATTATATACCTACAATGCATTATTATAAAATTGCCGTGTGGTGTCGGCATAGAATTTCACCACCCCAACTCTTCCCGTGGGTGTCGTTAGAGGCGACTAAGGGAAAACACCGGGGGGCGGGCAGCAGCACCCTCTGCAGGACAACTCCACCGAACTGCGATCCCCAACCCGCATGCCCAGCGTGGGGATTATGGGCAATAACCACCAAATGATGAGTAATTCATTCTATGGCGCTCATTAGGGGAGGCCTATGTCCAGCAGTGGACTATCATAGGCTGTTGATGTTGATGATGTTGATTAGGTTATTGATTTTCTCTTCACTTCATTTTTTTGTGTAGTGGAACAAGTGGCAAAAACCACTCATACAATCATATATAACTTATGTGTCTAATACATGTTGGTGTTGCCTATCTTAATCTAAGATTATATGATTTAGATATATGTCAATATCTATTTATATAGGTATATCTTAGCTAAGCAGAATGGAACGACTTCAGGCGAAGCATTGGCATCATTGATATAAATAATAAGATTTGGTTTTATGTACTGTTTAAAACGAATACAGCTCAGTTGCTTCAGATGGAAGCTTATTATAGAAGCGTAAGTTGAAACGTCGGGTCAGTAAATATACGCCATATATCCCTTTTTCTTAATAGCTATTTATAGACCTTAGTATATACATCAAAAATTCTATATTATATATAATAAAACTCGCGTTTTCATATACGGTTTGTCTAAGGCTACAACTTTTAGACATGCTGATCCACGTGGTCTTTGAATAAATAAATGTGCCCAAAGTAAATCTCCTTTGCCACCTTTGAAGAAGCCATTTCAATATGAAGTCTAAGTTTCATTTCAGAAAAAGAACAAATATTACTTAGGTATATTTATTAGATATATTTTTAAGCCACCTAATCAATTTTAATCATCTTCATCCTCAGCCTATAATAGTCCACTGCTGGACCTCTAGGCCTCCCCTAATGAGCGCCACAGATCCCATTATTCATCATTTAGGGGTTAATGCCCATAATTCCACGCTGGGCATGGGGTTGGGGATCGCAGTTTGATGGAGTTTTTATGCAGAGGGCGCTGCTGCCCGCTCCCCGTTGTGTCTCCCTTAGTCACCTCATGGTCCCCTATTGCGACACCCACGGGAAGAGTGGCGATGGTGAAATTCTATGCCGGCACCACACGGCAAAAATTTTAATAGTATGCACATGCATACTATTAAAATTTTGCCGTCGATAAAACTAAGTAGAATACATATTCTACTTAGTTTTATCGACCCTAGTATACCATGCCCTCAAACTAAATATAACGAGGCAATAACGATATAGCCAGGATAACGATAACTATAACGGTATTGTAACGGTTACCAAGCAACCATTCCGTAAACGTTGCATACAAATTGGGTATTTGGTAGTTTCTATCAAAACTGATCAATGTTATCTCGAGCAAACTGCAATAACATGATTATTGACGATCTCTGTAGCTTTGTGGTAGAATGACAAGTGAAACGAGGGTGTCAATTCCTAAAAAATTGTTTTAGGTCCAAACAATTACAACTTATATTATATCTAATTATCCTGAACCAATATCTGAAGATCGTACAAACATTTTGTCCCGCGGCGGGAATCGAACCCGCAACCTCCTGCGTCGCAGGCGGACCTTCGCCCACCGCGCCACAGAGGTCGTCAAAACATTATAACAATATAACAAAAATGACAGGAAAAATAATTTACCGGCGATCTGAGGTCGGGAGTGGAAGGGGGTTAAAATATAGGGGTTAAAACGGTTTATCTTGATTTCCGGCAAAACTACTTGACCATGGCAAAGGCGGGTGAAGTCGTGGACATTAGCTAGTTTCATGAGCTTTTTCATCACGCTGCTGTGCATTGGCCAATTTAGTAAAATATGTACAAAATTAATCAGTTTATCGGTTAACCAATAATTAACACTATTTTGATTGAAGAATTACAACAATGTTGCAGCGGATTATAAATATTTGATTTACAGTAGGTATATCCGGTTTTACGATCTTTGATTAGCGTTCGTTAAAATATTTTTGATTCATTTTGTTTGATTGAAGCCGATCGTTGATTTATTATATACGAGCTATAACAAAACTGCTACGCAAATGCCAGGTTTTTATTTATCAAGTCGCATGCAACGGTGCCGAAATGTTATTTTATTAAAAAGGTCAATAGACCAATCTTTTGACTAAATTCTCACCTGATGTAAGTGAAGATGCGACGACAGACAAGTAGAAATAAATAAATAAATTATTGATTAATTTTTATTTATTAATAAATTATTATTAATTATTAAATAATAAATTATCATTACAATAAATAAATAAATACATTATTTAATAGACAATCATCATCATCACAATCAGCATCATCTAGCCCTAAGCTAAGCAGAGCTTGATTTATGGGTACTAGATGACTAATATACTATAACATATACATATAAATATATTTTTTATTATACATAGAAATCGACGAGAACACCCAGAACAAATATAAGACCTTCCTTTATATTCAAATTAATAATAAATAAATCAAAATTAAGAGAAAAAATCTCTAAATACTGCTATGCTCTTTCTACACTCAGCTCCATTGCATCAAAAAGTATTGCAAAACAGGCATATTATGGTTTAGTTTATTCTCAGTTAAGTTATGGAATAATTTTCTGGGGAAACTCTGTTGATATCCAAACAACTTTTATTATGCAAAAGAAATCATTAAGATGTATTTTTAACTTGAAGAGCACTGATTCACTCCGTAATATTTTTAAAAAAAGAAAGATTACTGACTCTAACTTCCATTTATATTCTAGAAATCTGTATTTTTGTAAAGAATAATAAGCAATATTTTTTTGAAAAAAAATCTGCCCGTGCCTCCTCTCAAAGGTCCAAACATAAATTCAATATTTGTATGACTCAAGTAAATAACAATATGTATCAAAAAAGCACTTTTATCAAAGCCATAAAAATTTTCAATAATCTTCCTATAGAACTTAAATGCTTAGATGGTACATAACATGTTTAAAATTAAATTAAAAACATGGCTTGAATCGAATGCTTTCTATTCACTGAAAGAATTTTTTGACAATAATAGCACCTTGTAAAATGTAGATGTAAATTATTCCTATTTTTAACTTCTTGGAATGCATTGTTCTATAAACCATAAAGCATACCAAATATAGCTAGATATATCTATCTACCTAGATCTTATTTTAAACTGTATTATTGTATGTCTGCTAAAGATAAGCTGTTGAAACTGTACACCTTATACCTAAGATCTTTTCTGTACAACAGTTCACAATAAAAATATTTCTGATTCTGATTCTGATTCTGATTCAAATCCAGCATTACCGCCATTGCTACGAGTATATTGATCTGATCAACAAACCGTCAAAACTACTAAATAAGAAAATTATTAAACTTAGTAAAAGGTTTTCATGGCGTTGCACACCGTTAGAAAGGGGATAGACTAGAGAAGTTTTTTAAAGAATTCGAAAAACTTAAAAGGTTTATTTATTTTTTATTTCTTTGTTCTATGTTGAGCTTTTAATTCCATTTTGAATACCCGATGTTAGGTTAGATTGGTGGAACGAGGCAGCTCTATGCCGGATGATTGTTGATATTTGCATGACCAGTTATAGCTTATGGGGGTCGGGTATCATCCAATACGGTTGTAAAGTGACGGATTGGCTGCGTTCACTCAGAGAACAATAGACGCAAAAAGCTTTACTTTGACGGATGAATTTCCAAAATGTTTTGTAATTACAAAAAAAATACATATATACAAAATAATTTATTTACAACAAGGTGCATAGGTTACATAAGTTACAAGTGAACGATGAGACGGCAAAAGTTATAAACTGAAGCAGCCTCATCGCCCGCCTCCTTGGCACTATAAATGTATAAATTTGATCATGTTTTTACCATGTGTATTATAGTATATGTATAGTATATGTTAATTGTATTAGAATAGTATTTATATAGGTTCATATAAATAGGTATAGCACACATATATATAGGTGTCAACAAATCGTGAAAGTTTAAAAGTTTTATCCAAAAATCGTTTTACACATTCGATTAATTGAAAATCGAATTCGAAATTATATTTTATGTCCAATGTTTAACCCGTTGACAGTTGAAAATGACTATGTAAATATCGCGCGTAAATAAAGAGATTTTTATATTGATATTCATTAATAATAAGTATTCAAAACTATAGTTTATTTCCGATTATGTGTGAGTTTAGGCGTATCGAAATGGAGAAATTATATTAATTGATAGCGGTGTGGTAACATGGTCTACCTACGCCGAATGAATAAGTAAGGCCTAAGTAATTATGTCGCCGCTTTAAACGGTGAGGCCGCCATTTTTTTTTTACTTTATAACGTAATATTTACCATGATTTGAACTGTATTTTTTCTTATATTTTGGCAAAGTTTCATGTGCCATGGTCATGGAATAACTGAATATACTGCGAATATTTTTATTGGTAGATATACCGATCTACTCACATGTCAGTCCATCATCGCTGGACATAGACCTCCCCTAATATAACAAAGAAATATATTGTTTATTAAACAAAATACCAGGAACCAATATTTGCAAAATTTACAAAAATCTGTAAGGCATCGAACCCGCAACATCCTTTCAGGCGAACCTTCGCCCACGACGCCACAGAGGTCGTCGAACTAATCCAGCTATAGATGAGCTGTTTCACTGTTTTTCCGCGTTGTAGCCCCAAAAAAATTTTTTAAAGGTCAAAAAGACTTAATTAATCAAAAAAACTACAATTATCTAACTTAATGTAAGCTAGTATTTACAATTGAAATAATTGAGCTAACTGCAGACTGTTGCGAACAAACTACAGGTAGCTCATATGATCCATTAATTTTTTAAAAATCGTTTCGACTATCCAAATTTCGACCAGGGCTTTGACTTCGGAGACATGCTCGGGGAATATTTTAGAACACAAGTGTGCGAACACAGGTACACTATATTATTTATTATCCTCAAACCTAATTTATTAACTTACTGAATAACAACATCGGTTTATAAATATTGTAGGAAAATGACACCACACACTTAAATTTTTGCATAAATAATGGGATTTCGCCCACAAAATAATAAACTTTCATGCAAAAACCACCAGCCTCTGAATTATAAATACGTAAAAGCAAACCGAAAAGTGATATCGTTGAATAAAATTCGGTAAAAATTGTTTTGTGAAAACTTCAATCAGGGGTTTCAGAGAAAATTAAAAATACCTTCAAACTTGGATCTGGTGTTTTGTTTCGTCTAAAGATATCGATATCCAAAGCTTACCTGAAACAAATAAAGGAAAATTTAAAAAAATTACTAGCGGACGACCGCAGCTTCGCACAAGTATACTTATTAAAAAAAAACATCAGGTTGTTCATCAGGGATAATGTAGATAGAGTAGATTTTTAACAGAGAAAGAACTTTTCAAATCGGTCCTAACTAACAAACAAACTATCATATCTTTCCTCTTAATAATAATAATAAATCATTTATTTCTGGCAACATCAGAATAGTAAAGAATGGTTTGTATAAAATGGTAACTTTTTCTAGGGTCCATATCAACAAATACTTTACAGACTCACATAAATAAAAAAATAATAAGTCTTAATAACTAGTAGGTACACACTTAATAATGTTTTCTCGAGGCGGGAACCGAACTCACAACCTACTTTGTCGCAGGCAGACCTTTGCCCACCGCGCCATAGAGGTTGACGAAATCGTAGGTGGACATTTATTATTTCAAAATAATTCCCGAAACTTCTGTCCCGGCACTGTGATTGGTAAATTAATTACTTGATCAACATGGCGCATAATATTACTGTACCGGTGTATAGAAAAACTCAAATTAAATTTAATCGGGTTATAAAGTCAGTTAAACCGCATGGGCATTGAGTAAGGTTCTCGAAAATCACAATAAATCAGCTTCACATAATTAGGTAACTGTTTTATTTATTAAGCGGTCCGCCCCGGCTTCGCACGGGTATTAAACAAAAATTTCAGAAATTATACACGCTAACACGATGGGTTTCACAGTTTTCATACGGATCCCTTACTTTTTTAACAGCATTGTGGTTTTTGACATCGACTCGACTCGACACTCCATAACTGACACTGGCCGTAGAGAAAAAGCAAGCACCGTGCGCTATATATTCAACCTCTTTTCTACTAGGGATGACGCGCCGTTAGAAAAAGAGGTTGAATTATACAGCGTACGGTTCAATTTTTGAATTTTTCATGCGGATCCCTAACTTTTTTGGAAATATTACATAGCCTATGTTCATCACGGATAATTTAGGATTCTAAAGGTGAAATAATTTTTCAAATTAATCCAGTAGTTTCGGAGCCTATTCAATTCAAACAAACTATCAAATCTTTCCTCTTTATAATATTAGTATAGATAAGGCCTCTATACAACCACTATATTAATTTAAGCTAAAATTTATTATTTAATTTGACAACGTCTCTGTATAGCTGATCTTATTTTATATAACTTGTTTTATATTATATTAATTCAGTAGCCTATTCCATGTTAGATTTTTAATTTTGTAAATTTGACGTTAAATTTACCAAGTCTTCCTACTGTGTTCTTAGATTAATGAATAAACTGAATCTGAGTTCAAAATATCCAGTACATAATCTCGAACATTCATTACCCTAAAATAGGGTCCCAACTTCAATTAACCCTTTTAAGCCCTAAAACTACGCCCATAAAACTAACAAACCCAAATCATCTCCACTTTTTGCCACACGCTTAAATTTTAACCCTAAACATATCGAATAATTTAGCAAAAGGTAAACCACGGTAACCCTTTATTTACTAAACGCGTTAAAGTTAGGCAAGGTTAGGTTTCGGTTATTTTTATTGAGCGATACGATTTCTGCTTTCTGAGACCGGAAGGGTATTTCCAAAATGAATAAAACTTTTTTTGACCGATTTTTTTGATTATATGTTAATATAAGTAGTATAATTATAAGCCTGTAAATTTTGTTTTCGGTTAAATTCCATTTGTTCTAAAGGTGCCGGCATAGAATTTCACCACCCCAACTCTTCCTGTGGGTGTCGTAAGAGGGGAAACACATTGGGGGGCGGGCAGCAGCGCCTTCTTCAGAACAACTTCACTGAACTGCGATCCCCAACCCGCATGCTCAGCTTGGGGATTATGGGCAATAACCCCCAAATGATAATGCCATCTATGGCGCTCATTAGGGTAGGCCTGTGTCCAGCAGTGACCTGTTATATGCTGGTGATGATGATGATGATGTTCTAATTTAAGGTTAAGTAACATTAATTTGTTATTATTTATAATTTAGGTTTTTTAAGCTTCCATCTTAAAACCAGCGCTACTTTGCTTAAATGGGAGGTAGCATTAAACTGAGTACATGGAGCATAAAACGGGGTAAGCTACTGTGTGTCTTGCACTCGATAGGTTACTTTGTTTTTAGTTATTTAGTATTACTATTTTGTTTTAGTATTTGTATAATTACTACTGTTTTTCTTACCTACCTACTACTTACCTACTACCCAATCTCTGACTGACGAATCTCTCTGACTTCTGAATTTTATTTTTCAAAAAAGCATGAAATTTTAATCTAACGAACTGTGAGAAGTTCGATACCCATTATCTGAGTAGTTTAATTCATACGATTTATTTTTTACAATCGTATCGTATCTCATAACTAGGGTAGTATAATAATAAGCAAATATTTTAAACTATAATAAAGTTATTCTGGGTGTTTGCACGTGTAGGGTTAAATAAACGATAAAGTGGTAAGATAGAGTTTTCAGTTTATTTTCGAGCTTTGAAATACGAGTTGGCCAGAGTTGTTGTGCTCCAGTTTTGGTTCTGAGCCAACGTAGACCTTTGTGGCGTAGTAAACATACCGCATGAAACGATAGTTGTGTGGTGTCATAGAATTTCACCACCCCAACTCTTCCCGTGGGTGTCGTAAGAGGCGACTAAGGGAGACACGCCAGACGCGGGCAGCAGCGCCCTCTGCAGAACTACTCCACAGAACTGCGATCCCCAACCCACATGCCCAGCTTGGGGATTATGGGCAATAACCCCCAAATAATGATGCCATCTATGGCGCTCATTAGGCCTATGTCCAGCAGTGGACTATTATAGGATGATGATGATGAACATAGTAATAGAGTATCAAATAAGGCTGGTTGCGCTTAATTTAGAAACATGTAGTGTAGTGAATTTATCAAAAGCTTAATTATCTATATCGATTATCGGCTAAATGGATAAAATTTACATGTATTAACCAGATAATCTAGTAAGTTGATTGGATAGAAATTACCTCGGAATAGGTTTATGTTATTAGCGGTGTACCTAGTGAGGTTATATTTATTTTTTTATTTACAGAGTTTTAGGGAATCTTACAGCTAGGTATTTACATAATACATGCCGGTATATACCAGCGCATGTGTGCTGAGTATTGCTGTATAATATAATATACCTAGCACTAAAATTGCTTTATTAGTCAGTTGAAAGAAGTTGTCGCGGCGTAATAGGTTGCGGATTCGATTTCCATCTTGTACGGTATTATAATTATATTTGTACGGTTTTCAGATATTTTTTCAGGGTGTTCTAGTCGTTTTCTATAAATAATAACAAATATTTATGTGGAAGAGATTGCTTTCACCGATAAGGCCACCGATTGTGCCATAATAGATTTCAGTGTAGGAGTTACTGTTAAGCTGATCCCTAATTTTTTTGAAAATATTCTTTAGCCTATGTTCATCACCAACATCATCAACATCACCAGCCTATAATAGTCCACTGCTGGACATAGGCCTCCCTTAATGAGCGCCATAGATGGCATCATTATTTGGGGGTTATTGCCCATAATCCCCTCGCTGGGCATGCGGGTTGGGGATCGCAGTTCGGTGTAGTTGTTCTGCAGAAGGCGCTGCTGCCCGCCCCCCGGTGTGTTTCCCTTAGTCGCCTCTTACGACACCCACGGGAAGAGTTGGGGTGGTGAAATTCTATGCCGGCACCGCACGGCCTATGTTCATTGGCGATGAATGTGATAATAAACGATTCGAATGGTAAAATTTTTCATCGAATCGGTCCAGTCGATACTTTCGGAGCCTATTCAATTCAAAGAATCAAATATTTCCTATTTATAATTTAAGTAAGTTATTATTATAAAATTAATATAGATATTGTAAGTTGTATGTTTAAAATGTTTATAGTATTTTTATTATATTATCTCTCTGAAAACCTTCAATAAGCTATCGGGTTTTTAAACAAATCTATACTAACATAATAAAGAGGACGTGTTTGATTGTTTGTTTGAATAGGCTCCGTCACTGCTGGACCGAATTGAAAAATTATTTTATTTAAAAATTATATTTTACTAGCGGTCCGCCCCGGCTTCGCACGGGTATTAAACAAAAATTTCAGACATTATACACACTAACACGATGGATTTCACAGTTTTCATACAGATCCCTTACATTTTTTAACAGCATTGGGGTTTTTGACATTCACTCGACACTCCATAACTGACACTGGCCGTAGAGAAAAAGCATTCAACCTCTTTTTCTATTATGAGCGCCATAATAGAAAAAGAGTTTGAATATACAGCGCACGGTTCAATTATTAAATTTTTCATGCGGATCTCTAACTTTTTTGAAAATATTATATAGCCTATGTTCATCACGGAAAATTTAGGATTCTTATGGTGAAAGAATTTTTCAAATTGGTCCAGTAGTTTCGGAGCCTATTCAATTCAAACAAACAAACATACAAACAATCAAATCTTTCCTCTTTATAATATTAGTATAGACTAGCGGTCGGCCTTGGCTTCGCACGGGTATTTAACAAAAAAAATTATGATTTTAAATATTTACACTGTTTGGGCTAAGTACCTTATTTAAGTTTTTATAAAAAAAAAAAACAAAAATCCATAAAAAAAAATATATATAAAAAAAATATTATACTACTTCTTTCCTTACTAATAGTATAATGAGTAACCATTGATTGTTTGAATTGAATTTGAAAACCATTTTGAAAAGTTCTTTCACCATTAGAATCCTTCTTTATCTCTGATGAACATAGGCTTTAGAATATTTTCAAAAAAGTTAGGGTACCGTATAAAAAAAATTGAAATACCCGTGCGAAGCCGGAGCGGACCACTAGTATCAAATAAAAGCCCGGGCAGCTAATTCGTCCTATTTTGATATTCCTTATTTACAAGACTATGGCTTAAGTCTTTGATTGAACATGAAATATCATCCATATTTTAGTTATTTTCAAGCGAGTTCCTTACCAAATTGGGGTCTCGTGTTAATTGGGAGATAGGATTTCGTGCTGAAATAATATTGTTTGTTGATCTTAGAGATAATTCAAGAGTCATTACGAACAACATGGTTTGAATGGTTGATAAATATCAAATCCTTATCAAAGCCTTATCATACCACAAGAGGGATTTGGCTAATGACCATGCTTGCATTCGGCTCCCTAAAAATAGCGATATAATTATTATAATAATATTTTATTTTATTGCCATGTATAGTGTAGATAGGTACCTTCTAGAAATATAATTTTAATACTATAAATATGAATACACTCCCTGTACCACTAAACAAAACGCCAAGTGAGTTGCTAAAATTATCCATAAGACATAAGAGGTTGACCTTTAAAAGATAGCTACAATTAAATAACCAAATTAGAATTTACAATTGAACAGTTGAGCTAACTGTTGCAAACAAACTACAGGTAGCTCAACTGATCCATATCAATACCACCCTAGATGCTGGCTGCATTGCCTCGCTGTATGGCAATGCTGATGCCCTGCGCCAGATACTGACCAGCTCTCGGATCGGCGCTTCAACCACAGAATTTTTTAAAAATCGGGAGATCCTCCATAAGTTAATTCAAATAAATTGTAAATTAAAATTTTAAATTATTTTAAATTTTTTATTTCAAAACAAGCATTTCAAAATCTTATTTTATGTTACTTAACTAAATAATCTATACTAATATTATAGAGAGGAAAGATTTGATTGTTTGTTTGAATTGAATAGGCTCCGAAACTACTGGACCGATTTGAAAAATTCTTTCACCATTAGAATCCTAAATTTTCCGCGATGAACATAGGCTATATAATATTTTCAAAAAAGTTAGGGATCCGCATGAAAAATTCAATAATTGAATCGTGCGCTGTATATTCAACCTCTTTTTCTATTATGGCGCGTCAGAAGAGAAAAAGAGGTTGAATATACAGCGCACGGTGTTTGCTTTTTCTCTACGGCCAGTGTCAGTTATGGAGTGTCGAGTCAATGTCAAAAACCCCCAATGCTGTTAAAAAAAAGTAAGGGATCCGTATGAAAACTGTGAAACCCATCGTGTTATTGTGTATAATTTCTGAAATTTATAACACTTTATCTAGCTGGACGATATAAAAGGTTCTTGGACAAGATTTTCTCCAACTAAAAAACTAACAAGGTAAAGTTAACTAATGAAGCGAACTCTTTTACTTACTACTAACCCTATTCTCTTGAGGCGGGAATCGCACCCGCAACCTCCTGCGTCACACGCAAACCTTCGCCTACTGCGCCACAGAGGTCATCAAAACTATAAGTTACCCCTTAAATCCAACCCCAAGGTACCACGTGAAATGTTTAGTTCAAAAACATCTCACTCATAAAGCCCACACATAGTTAACATTGACATTAGCGATGTTGCCAGCGTTAAAATATCGCTACATTCAATAGCGAACGCGGCGCTGCATATTTCCCTCAAGAATACACGATGGCTGTGTACACAGCTCATATAAAACAGCTGGATTACTACTACGATCGTCGATCAAAGGAAAAATTAATAGAATAGATAGATAATACTTTATTATACCACACAAATAAAAAAACATTACAAACAGACATGCTTAAAGTAAAGGAAGTACAAAGGGCGGCCTTATCGCTATGAGCGATCTCTTCCAGGCAAACTTGGGATGAACTGAACATGAAGGGACAATATACCTCTAGACTGGTGCAGTTCTAAGGACTGATGAATGATTCTAAACTTGAAAAGATCATTTATCGGTCTTGAATGATCTTTTTGTAAGACTTTTGAAACTATAGTTGATACACTTTATCTTCGTTATTAAATTAAAGACCTTACGAAGCTACTCATAAAGTCCACAGTTGATCGGAATGCTGTCTTTTATATCTGTCAACGAATTAGCATCGCCATCCAACGTGGTAATACTACCTATATTCTGAGTACTCTGCCTACTAGTGACTGCTTATATTTTTAGGACATAGATATAAGTATAGATACTAGTTATAAAGTTAAGATTTCCTTAAAACTCATCAAAAGTGTTAGATACTCGACTGATTAGATCTCTTCCCCGAAATCGTTAATTCCGCAGCAAACATTCTCGGGATGTCTGCGGCAGGCGATACTCTTCGGCTGGTTTTAGAGTCACGCTGACCGTCGGCGCTGAAGCCTACGCGCGTAGCTCTCACGCGTAGCTGTCTGCGGCAACTCGTTTTAGTGTCGTGCTGAACGTCGTGGAGTACAGACATGCACAATCAAATGAGTGTTCGAGTTGCTGCCGTGTATTTTTTCGTGATGAACATAGGCTATATAATATTTTCAAAAAAGTTAGGGATCCGCATGAAAAATTCAATAATTGAACCGTGCGTTGTATATCCAACCTCTTTTTCTATTATGGCGCGTCAGAATAGAAAAAGAGGTTGAATATAATAGCGCACGGTGCTTGCTTTTTTTCTACGGCCAGTGTCAATTATGGAGTGTCGAGTCAATGTCAAAAATCCCAATGTTGCTGTTACAAAAAGTAAGGGATCCGTATGAAAACTGTGAAACCCATCGTGTTAGTGTGTATAATTTCTGAAATTTTTTGTTTAATACCCGTGCGAAGCCGGGGCGGACCGCTAGTAAAATATATATATCTAAAATATATGTATCGTGCTGAACGTCACACGCCCTGTATATCGCGATTCATTGTTGCGCTCGTCTGTCCCCGTCGGCGCGCGCGTTTAATGTAACTCTGTAACGATAACGGAGTTCGGAAGCGCGTCGGCGCCGCGTGCTCAGCGGCGCCGACGCGTGGCGCGTACGCGCGCGTATGCACAGCGCTGACAGTGCTCAGCGCTGAGTCGTCGGTGTTACTCTAAAACGCTTCATAAGTAATCATACATATTGGCCTGTCAGCGCCGACGGTCAGCGTGACTCTAAAACCAGCCTTCTTGTTATAAATACAAAAAATTATATCACTTCAGTTGCCGTGTGGTGCCGGCATAGAATTTCACCACCCCAACTCTTCCCGTGGGTGTCGTAAGAGGCGACTAAGGGAAACACACCGGGGGGCGGGCAGCAGCGCCTTCTGCAGAACAACTACACCGAACTGTGATCCCCCAACCCGCATGCCCAGCGTGGGGATTATGGGCAATAACCCCCAAATAATGATGCCATCTATGGCGCTCATTAGGGGAGGCCTATGTCCAGCAGTGGACTATTATAGACTGGTGATGTTGATGATGTTGATATCACTTCATTACCACACCTAAAGAAGTCTAGTCTTATCCCACCCACCAAGAATCGAAACCGAATAGAAAAAATAAATAATTCTGGAAACTATCTCTCTAGTTCTCACTGAAAATCATCGCCGGGTGATATACTAAATGTAATAATTTTGTGAATTATCTAGTATTAATTGACATATTTTTAAGGTGTATACTAAGTATATAATGTTGTTATCGTCAATAAAAATAATTTCTTTCTTTTTTCTTTCCTTTTAGTCAACGTGCCTGGATCATACAATTTTATGTCCACTAGTGGAAGAAATTAAAAAGAAACCACTAGTACATTCATACATAACTTGTGTGTCTAATACATTCTTTGTTTTGCCCTAGTTTTGATATTAATTAAAATAAGGTAATGAACCAGCTGATTACAACCGGACTGTGTTACATAGCGACTACATGCAATATGCAAATTCTGACGAAGCGTTCGAAAATATTTTGGAAATATTCCAGCTTTGGTCTAGTATTAAAGGATATAGGTGTTATTGAACCGATCTTATTTTATTTAGGTAAATTGTTTTACAAAATACCGTTATTTTTTAAGTAAATTAAACGGTGACACCGTTTATACCATACTAACATTATTCTGATTGTTTTTTTCATTGTTTTCAGGATTATTGACGACATCTGTGCCGCGGTGGGCGAAGGTCAGCCTGCGGAGGAGGTTGAGGGTTCGATTCCCGCCTCGGGACATAAATATGTTTGTACGATCTGCAGATATTTGTTTATTTATTTGTATGTTTATTGATATAACTCTGGAATAGCTGAATGGATTTTAGTAAGATTTGGCAAGTAGATAGACAACCTGCTATTCCAGAGTTATATTTATAACGTGCAAAGTACCAGGTTAAAGATACTTATGTAGGTTCAATTCCCTCTAAGATTTTATATTTCCTTAAAATAATGTCGACCAATAAAATAAACATATCAGTCTTTTGTTGAATGGTGACGGTGGAGTAAGAGATTATATCCAGCAATAGTAGCTGAAAGCTAAGATAACCTTAACAAACATAAAATAATTTCGACCAATAAAATTTCAGTCTCAGATTCGAAGAAAGCTTTTATAAACGATAGCTTACACGATTCAAAGAAGAATACATCCAAAAAAGTTTTTTTATTTTAATACTCGTAATTATAAGATGTAGCTCTATTAAGTTAGAACAAAGTCTGGAGGCATTATTCCGAAGTTTGTTCTTATGCTTACTAAGCGGATTTTAAAAGCCGCTGTGAAGTCTTCGAGTTAGCGGCTTATGTGGTTTACGATTTATGTTTTATGTAATTGTAATTTTTGTTTATGAGAGATGTTTTAGTAATAGTTAAAATTCCGACACAATTGTAAATTGTTTGAGAATAAATAAATGAAATGAAATGAAACGAGCTCTTATTTATTTCTCATAAGAATTACATGGATTCACTCAAAAGAGAACTTAGGGCTTATTATTCATAGCAAACAATTAAATCTTTCCTCTTAATAATATTACTATAAAAGTAAAGATAATGGTAGACATGACGTCTTTTTGAAATTAGCAGTCAATTATTTCATGGTTTTTACATTGAAATATACAAAATAAGTTTAGTCATAGACATTCATTCATTTGAATATGTAATTTATGGAAAGGCCTTTCACTTCTTGTTTTTTTTTTACTGGCGAGATAGGGGATAGAGGTCATAAAGTTTGCCTATGTTACACAGCATCATCTAGCCCCAAGCAGAGCTTGTGTTATGGGTACTAGATGACTATTATACCTAATACAATATCTTACGTAGAAAGATATATTTATAATCTTTCCGTACAAGACGAACAGAAGGCCCGAAAAAATATCCTTTTGCAGATATTCCTATACAGAGTTTCTGTTTATTTCAGAGTTCCTCAACTTTATTTATTTAGGCTTAGGTATAAAATAAGCAATGGCATACTTAAAATTTCGTGAACTTAATTGGGATTTTTGTTATTATTAATAGTACGTAAGCCGTTTTGGGGACTCTCTTCGGACTAAAGCGCCGTTAGTTAATTCAATCTAAAAATTTTGGTATATTATTTAATTCCTAAACAAAGTGTTGTTGATTTCCTCTTCACTTTAATTTTTTTCACTAGTGGAAGAAGTCTCTTCCTCTGATGGTGAAGAGGCGTTTGCTTCATCCGCTTAATCTACATAATCCTTAATCTGAATAATCCAGGACCACGGTTCAACTTAGACACTAGACTATGTTTGAACTTAGTCCTTGTAAAATATGCATTAAGGTTTCAGACGGAGAGAATAATTGAATGTAAACTTAATTACAAACTAACATGGTTCATAATGGGTTGACAACGTGGAATTAGGTTTCAATTAGCGGAATAATTAGTTTACAGGATTTATTTGGAGTATACTTGTTTTATTATAATATGAATATTGGTACGAAAAACATTATTATCTTGTTTTAGATTATCGCGAATCCAAATTATTTTATACTAGCGGTTCGCGCAGGCTTCGTTCGCAAATACCCGTGGTAATCGACATTTTTTTTAATATTACACTTTTCTTTACACTCATATACGTTGGGTACCATTATTGAAGTTTTCATACGGATCTCTTTGAAAATATAATATAGCCTATGTTCATCAGGATCCCAATAAATTGCGAAAGAATTTTTCAAATCGGTTCAGTAGTATCGGAGCCTATTCTTACAAACAAACAAACAATCAAATATTTTTCGACTTTGTATTATTAAGTATTATTAGTATGGATAAATCGCATTCTTTAAACACTTATATAGTGAAATGTCTTTAATAACAAATAAAATTCCGATCTGATTGGGTCTGTAGCAAACAATCTAGATTCAGCTCGAATTATAATCAAATTGCTTGTTTGATCGAGAAGTTAAACCCTTCTAAAGGTTTGATGGGAGTCGTGTTAATCGCATAAAAGACAGATGGATTCCAAAAAGTATCCATTTAAATTCATAGGAACTTAATTTTCTTTTTTTGTTAAAAATACTTACGCATTAAGCAGCCATTTTAATAAAGGAGTGGTTTACCAACTCGCATTGTGGATGTCTTTAAAATGCAGTTCTACCTAATTAGGAACGCACCAATCAGAGATCGCTTTCATTTATTTCAACCAATCACGTAAGATTTAAATAATTAGTACCAATTACGTATCAATACGGTAGCTAAAGTTGGTGGATGATTAAGAGATCCTGTATGCACATTGGTGATAGCATTTTTGTACTTGTTTTTTTATTGTTTACTAGCGGCCCGCCCCGGCTTCGCACGGGTATTAAACAAAAATTTCAGAAATTATACACAATAACACGATGGGTTTCACAGTTTTCATACGGATCCCTTACTTTTTCTAACAGCATTGGGATTTTTGACATTGACTCGACACTCCATAACTGACACTGGCCATAGAGAAAAAGCAAGCACAGTGCGCAACCTCTTTTTCTATTCTGACGCGCCATAATAGAAAAAGAGGTTGAATATACAGCGCACGGTTCAATTATTGAATTTTTCATGCGGATCCCTAACTTTTTTGAAAATATTATATAGCCTATGTTCATCAGGGAAAATTTAGGATCCTAATGGTGACAGAATTTTTCAAATCGGTCCAGTAGTTTCGGAGCCTATTCAATTCAAACAAACAAACAAACAAACAAACAAACAAACAAACAAACAAACAAACAAACATACAAACAAACAAACAATCAAATCTTTCCTCTTTATAATATTAGTATAGATCTTCAAGATTTTGGATAACTTAGCTACATGAAGCTAGATGGCGCTGTAAATCAGCATGGAGTATGTAACAACTAACAATCTATACTAATATTATAAAGAGGAAAGATTTGATTGTTTGTATGTTTGTTTGTTTGTTTGTTTGTTTGTTTGTTTGTTTGTTTGTTTGTTTGTTTGTTTGTTTGAATTGAATAGGCTCCGAAACTACTGGACCGAGTTAAAAAATTCTTTCACCATTAGAATCCTTAATTTTCCGTGATGAACATAGGCTATATAATATTTTCAAAAAAGTTAGGGATCCGCATGAAAAATTCAATAATTGAACAGTGGGCTGTATATTCAACCTCTTTTTCTATTATGGCGCGTCAGAATAGAAAAAGAGGTTGTATAGCGCACGGTGCTTGCTTTTTCTCTACGGCCAGTGTCAGTTTTGGAATGTCGAGTCAATGTCAAAAACCCCAATGCTGTTAAAAAAAGTAAAGATCCGTATGAAAACTGTGAAACCCATCGTTTTAGTGTGTAATTTCTGAAATTTTTGTTTAATACCCGTGCGAAGCCGGGGCGGGCCGCTAGTTTATTTATAAAACCGTTTTTATGATATATACCTAATTAAGATCAGATATTGAAATATGGATTTCGAGAAGGAAGCCAAGAGGAGGATCCAGCTAGGCTGGGCAGGGTTCGGAAAACTACGTCGAGTCTTCTTGTCATCCATACCGCAATGTTTGAAAACGAAAGTTTTCAATCAGTGCGTCCTACCAGTCATGACCTACAGAGCTGAGACGTGGACACTCACGATAGGGTTGGTCCACCAGTTCAAAGTCTGACACTGACATACTGACATTGGTTAGAAACTTAATTATAAGTTGTAATTTTTTTTTAAATGGCCACTGACTCCAGAGATTTACAAATGAATTAAAAATCAAATCATTTTCTCATATCCACAACGAGAAATATTCGAGATTTTGTATACTATTTAGTTATTCGGTTCTAATATTCAGATCTTGCTTCAGAATCGGAGCCTGACCACTAAAACAACCCAATATTCTAATAGTTCCCATAAAAACTAAAAGCTTAAGGCTTGAACTTAAATGTTTAATTCATTGAACTAAACAAAAACATTGACATCTCATTCCGGTTGAGCCGAAAACGATAAAGTTTCTATTATACGTAATGAGTCAATCTGTGTCTCTTTTATTTACAATAAAACCGAGATTTGCATAAAAGGCTGGTATTATACGAGTTATAGATAAAAGTAACACACGCGTGGGCCTCTTTCATAAATTGAACCCCAAGGGGCGCTTTTTCATCCAAAATAATATAGTTTTTGTATACATCTGTATTTTACTTGTTTTAATGTATACATCCGTGTAGAGAGTCAGCAATAGTCAGCATCATTCAAGTAAAAGTTGTCTTATATTTTTCACAGTAATTCATATATTTTAGACGACCTTTGTAGCGCGAGGACAAATCTTTGTAAAATATATTTGATCCGGGTCTGGTAGTTTTCTATTTATATATTGAAGTAAGTATATACTGACTGATGTACTTAGCACAAACTCTGCTTAGCTTGGGGCTAGATGATGCTGTGTAGATTGTCCAGCATTACGTTTTTTCATCACAACCCAGCATTACCAATAAAAGAAAAAAACTATCTATGAATTGAAAAGTACAGTAAGTTAAACTTTGTTTATTTTGTTGCACAATTCAAACAATTTTTAAATGAGATCAAATCAATAAACCACAAAAAAAATGGCGTATAGGTACTCAGCGGATGCTATGGAAAGAAAATTCTGCCGTAGCGCTGGTTTTTCGTGTAAGCCAGAATACAAATGACAAGCCCATTTAAAAAAAATTGGTGCTTTAAAAAAAAAACGCCGAGCTTTACCATAGAATAATTCAAAATATATTTTTGAAATAAACAAGCACAAAAAAACTGAACGAATCCAGCTAAAACATTGCAGATACATAGTTTTAAGAATCGGGGCAGCGCCCACTTTTCGATCGGCTGCCGACCCAGACCGAACTCAAATCTAGATTATTTGTACTAATTGTGTAATATAACCTTAAAATTCCTAAATTTATTAACTTATTCAATTAAAATCAATAACATTAATTAACAGAAATTAAAGATGCAATCACTAAATGGTTTTCTTTTTCTGTAGCCGGTTATTTCGTTTGAATATAAAAATAATTCGTACTAAAAATGTGATTATTTTCCTTATTTTCCTAAATAGCTTCTCTATTTAAAATTTCTAGTGTTTTAATAAAGAAAACCGATATGTCGGTAGTAAGGTTTAGTAAATTATTTTTTTTTAGTAGAGATTTAAAAATCTACCACTTGTAAAGCTGTGGGTATACTATATGCTAGTCTAGAAACATTATGAATCTGTTTCTATGACCCGTGTAAACGCAGCCTAACCAAGTTTACGACTGGACGAACTAATAAAATACGAATAAAAGCCAGCCTGTCTACTTAGGAGCTTTATTTAAAAAGCATTATTCTACAAAGTGTATCCAACTGTGAGGCTTAGCTTTATTTTAACTAGAATCTGAACTTGGCTTCACACGATCCCAGTTAAAAATAATATAAGACTGTTACACCGCTGTGCCTGTTTGGTTACTGTAATAGGTATAAACAGTGTTTTATTTCAATATAAACTGATATTATTCGGAGGAAAAAATTGATTTTTTGTTTGAATTGAATATGCTCTGAAAGTACTGGGCCAATTTGAAAAATTCTTTCGAAAAATACGATGTTATTAATTTTCTCATCACTTAAATTATTTGTCTGTAAATTATTAATTATTCTAGGGTTACTGGTTATTCGACCTATTCCTCCTAGGAGGATGTGGAGGAGGTTATTTCCGTTGAATTAGACCATAATGTTCTAGTGCGAAAGTCAACCGTTTCTGAGAAAAAAATATTGAAGTTTTTTATCAATAAATAGAGGTTAGAGGGTGAAAAAAACTATCGGTTATAATCAAATTTTTATTTATGTTTTATTAAGAAGACATAACATGCGTTCTTCAATAACACAAAAACTACAAATGTATCTCACCATTACGAAATACTAGACAGAAACATCATGAATTTTCAATATTCTTTTTTAACTAGGTCCAAAACAATGGCATTTAAAAAAATTATGCTAATACATTTGGCGTGCAGATTATTTTAAAAACATGTCCATTCTTTCAGCTTTTTAGAAACGTATGTAAACTTGGGATCGGTTGTAGGGCTTAAGGTAAAAACGCATATCAAATGGTCCAGGTATCGAATTACGCAAGCATTTGAAAAATTGTTTATGTATGAACATAAACAATGAATTCTCGGACGTGTTCTAGGGACTTGCTAACTATCGAGAATGTCAAGTTAGAATGCTTTTAGTCAATCATATCGTACTGTTTGTTTGTAATAATAGGACGCTATTTATTTATTTTTTTCAGAAACGGTTGAGTTTCGCACTAGAACATTATGGTCTAATTCAACGGAAATAACCACCTCCACAACCTCCTAGCAGTAATAGGTCGAATAACCAGTAACCCTGTAAAACGTTTCAAAGTAATTGCTATCTCACGGGGACTGATTTATAATAATAATTTAAGTCGTTTTGGCGAAACGTTTAGTAGTTTGGTGAAGTAATAACTACCGATTGCGAAGCGCAGAGGTTGCAAATTCGATTCCCGTCTCTGGACCAATATTTGTATGGTCTGTATTTATACTACGAAAGTAGGTTTAAAACATTTTTCGTTGGTGTAGAGACTATGAAACATAGGTTTTTATGTTTATTATTGTTATGGGTGTTTAGGTCTCTCCATGTAGGTAAAAATACATAGAAAGTAGTTACAGTACAGTAGTACATAGAAAGTAGTAGTTAGTAGTTTATAATAAAAATATAGTAATCATCTAGTACCCATAACACAAGCTCTGATTAGCTTGGGGCTAGACGATGCTGTTTGGGTTTTCCTACAATAATTATTTATTGTTTACCCTCACAAAGGGACAGAAGGTCAAGTTAAATCAGGTGATTAAGTCACTAGTAGGTACGTTCTAGAATAATTCAGAATATTAGGAACTCTAATACCTCAATTACAGAGTTCATTGTAGAACAGAAAACGCCCGGGGCCTTTAAGGGTAGAGCTTTGGGACGCAGACTTAATTTGCCTTTGCCTATAAACTAATTGGCGTTTTAATCTGAGAAGCTGGCTCTTGTCCCTGGTTTTAAACATATACCTACATAACATACTAAAATCTATATTAGAAACGGAAAAATATGTATACAGGGTTGAGACAATCAAGAATGTCTTATAGGGTTGGGTGGATCAAAATAATAATTTAATAAGGCCGGACAATCCACACAACATTAGCCCCAAGCTAAGCAGAGCATGTGTTATGGGTAATAGATGACATAATACAATATTATTAAACATATAGATATTTTTTATTATACATAGAAAACGACCAGAACACCCTGAACACATATCTGCAGATTGTACAAATATTTGTCCCTGGGCAGGGATCGAACCCGCAACCTCCTGCGTCGCAGGCGGATCTTCGCCCACCGCGGCACAGAGGTCGTCAAATAAAAACTAACTTTTTTTCTATGACTATTACCAAAACTACACCTTTCCGTAACGCATCCACTTTCTCTCTTTGCTATATCGCTATGCTATATCGACAGTACCCTACTACCACATTTTGTTCGTATAAAAAATCGTTGACCAATTACAGTATACATTTTCAATATTATACGGTAAGTGTTATCATTATCAGTGCATAGGTACATAAATATATTTGATTTGTTAGCAACCAGTATGATAGTCAGGTTGCCATGAATATTTTTAAACTTACGCCATCTGAACACATAATTATAAGAACTATTTTAACGGGTGTTTATCGCGTTTATCTATTTTTTAATTTTTTTTCTCGACGTTTCTACAGGTTTGCACTCTGTCGTGGTCACGAGATGACTGATAAAAAAATAGATAAACGCGATAAATACCCGTCAAAATAGTACTAATAGACAGGTTGCCATTCGAAATAGGCCACCCCTTGGTTTTTTTAACCACTGTCACGAGCTAATTTCCTACATTATTTTGGTAGATCATCCCTCCATCGCCGAATTTTGATCACTTCTAAATTGATCATCCCAACAATGACGCAAAGTCAAAAGAATTCAATAGTAAACCATAAACGGTTCATAAAAAGTTCAAACTCTCGGGTTTTATTATTCCCTTTTTTATTGTTATCTTTGTTAATTGTTAACCAAACTCTTTTAATTTATACTCTCTTCCTTATTACTGCTTTAAAACCTTTTTGTTGTGTTTTAGGGTTCCGTTAGAACTTTATTAAGGGTTTATCAGCTGTTTTCATAGATTATACGTCACGATAGCAATGGACCGTCAATTTTTTTTAGTTATTTTTTATGATTACTAGTTATGCTCCTAATTGCATCCCAATACAAATATGTGATAGTTTGGATGGATGTATGGACGTTTCTTATGTTAAAACGGATCGGTCAGAAGTTTTGCGTATAGTTCAATATTAAATAATATCGCTAAATATTAAGATTTCAGTGAGAGTTGAATAAGCTACCTTATATCAGTACGGGAATAAATCGTAAAATTTAAGGATATTATGTAAAGAGAGAAAAAGACAGAAAAGTAAATTGTTAATCACAGTTTCCGCATTTCATTTTATATATTCAGGTGTAAATATTTCACTTTCACTGATAAAACTCATCTTTTATTCAATTTAAATAAATAAATAAATAATTAATAAATAATTTGTGTGGAGCAAGTTAAAATTTACAGTAATATTTTGAAAAAAGGTATGATAATTAATACCAAAGGACAAAATACCGTGTATTTTTTTGTTATTTGGAAAGCGAATGCCGCCCTTTTTTATCACCGGCCAGGACTTTATTGAAGCGCATTCCAATCAAACTTTTTAATGAAATAGTGTTCCAAATTCAAAAGTAATTTAGACATGTTAACAAGTGCGCTCGACATACTTTATTCGCACATATCGACGAACCCTTTGCCTCTTTTCGAATAGATGGTATGAAAAATAATTGTAAATACATTTATTTATAAATCTAGTTCTAGAAGCGTCCGTAAATCATCATCATCATCATCATCATCATCATCACCAGCCTATAATAGTCCACTGCTGGACATAGGCCTCCCCTAATGAGCGCCATAGATGGCATCATTATTTGGGGGTTATTGCCCATAATCCCCACGCTGGGAATAGCCGTAAATGAATTGTCCTAATTCATTTACGGCTATTTCCAGAGTTCTGACAAAGTGTAAGCACTAGGTTTCAATAGAACTGTAATCTAGACTAGCTCATTAACGATGTGTTGAACTTGGACAAGACTAAGTTATACAAGTTTGCTCTCATGAGGTCGAAGTGTAAGCGATCGCTAAATACCCTGAAGTACTGAGGAGTCCTGAACAGATAAAACCGAGAATACCTACTATATACGTAATTATTATATTATTTAGTCATAAGTGTAGTTTATCCGTAACGCCAACAAATGGCTGTACCGGAAGACCAGCGTTGGTTGCTTACTAGCAACCAACTCATGCTGAGGCAGAGGCCATTTTGTGGGTTTTGGGTTTACATTGTAATACTAATTTTTTATATACTTTCTGTTTATAAAGCCGTATACAGAAAGAAAGCTAGAAACTTATAAGCGCTTACTGGCGCTTGACAGCGCTGGTCCGTTCTACACAAAGGAAGTAGGTTGAAGCAGACCAAGCAATTATTAAGACCAAGCAATTATTAAATTTGAAATGGCAGCGCCCAGCGCTGACCAGCGCGTGTTGAAGCTTGTCGGAACTTGTCGGCACCGTTCAGTGCTTATCGGCGCGCGTTCATATATTTTCCTGCGCGGGTTACCAGCGCTGTCAAGCGCCGGTAAGCGCTTATAAGTTTCCAGCTTTCTTTCTGTATACGGCTTTTCTGACCACTGTAAGACTGTTAAGCGCGCTCCACATTCTCCACGAGAGGTTTTGTCTCGGGTCTCGCCAAAACTATTGACGAGACGAGAGCAGCTCTCCACATTCTCGCTCGCGCATTTGTGCGCTCGGTACTCGAACGAGATGGACGTGGAAACAGCTGTCGCTGCAGCGTTATGTGCTGTGGCTTATTACAATTATACGTTTATTATTATACGTTTATTCGAGAAAAAAAAGTTATCAAGAGACGTTGGAAAAAACGAAGATGGTGGATGACAGCAATACATCGTAAATAAAATATATTGTATATTAAAATTATAATATTGAATAAATAATAAAATTATATAATTGGCGGGAATGTGGAGGGAGTGTTTTGTGTTTCGGCAAAACTACACGAGAGCCCTTTGATTCGGATACGAAATACCGACACGGGATGGAGACTGCACGAACATAGGCGAGACTTGCCGAATATGTCCTCCACACTCTCGTATTCGCTATGTCTCGTGTAGTTTTGCCGAGAATGTGGAGCGCGCTTTAGTTCAAATAAATTATTTTATTCTCATTCTAATAAAGAATGCTCTCCAGCCAAGTGGTTAGTGGTGGACCTGCGAAAGACTGGTGGCGATCACTAGATGCAGGTTTCAGATTTACATAACTTTAACCTATGTATGTACAAAAAAATTGCACGTCATAACGGTCAAAATACATTGTAACTATTCTAGCATATTCTATTGAACCATAATTATGGTTGAATGTAATGGCCGAAGAAAGTTCTACAGTTCTTAGCAGCTGCGGGTAAGTGGCGAGCTATAACGCCGCATCTTCGGCGGTGAACCTGCGAAGTGGCGATCACAATAGGCCTATCATAGCCGCAGAAATACTACAGCCACAAAAAGATAAAAAAAAAATGGCTGAGTGTAATAAATAATGGCTGATGGTAAAAAAAAAGCGGGGAAGCGGCTATTCGATCTCTATTTGTTTTCATTAGTGAAAAACCCTTAAAAACCTCACCTGACCTTGTTAGTTCATGTAAATAAAATTCATAATTTTTTTCTAACTTGCGTTTATTTTTACTTCCTTGTATTCGTAACAAAAAGAGTGCAAACAATAAACAGGTAGAACAACGGATCCATATCAATACCAGTCGAAGGCGTCCCCAAGACGCTGGCATTGCCTCGCTGTATGGCAATGCTGATGCGCTGCGCCGGATACTGACCAGCTCTCGGGTCACACGTCGCTTAGACCAGACGCTCAGAATCTTTTTTTAACTACGGCAGCCTCATCACCCTCCGGTCTCGACTCCAAGGGGAGCAAATGCGTAAAAAACATCTAATTTTCTCTCATAGTCTTTGTTAGTGATATTACTATAAAAAGTTTGACTTAATAATTATGTTATTAGTAGTTTAAAATGACGATAAAATCAACCCCCGACAATAACAGTTAAAGATTATAGCCGTTTAAGTTAATTTGTTTTCTCCTCGTGCGCATTTAAAATACTAATTGTATTTTAAGTTTTAGCTTTACTCCTTAGCTTCAAGATTAACCTTTATTTACTTTAAAGTTAACACTGTGTAATTTAAATTAAAACGTTGTCAAGTTAAATTGTTAGGTACTGTTTTTGTTATTTCTACTCTTAATGATTAATATTGTGTTTTTGATAGTTACTTAATGAATAATAAATAAAAAATAATAATGCTGGACAATTCACACAGCATTATCTAGACCCAAGCTTAGCAGAGCGTATGTATTTTATGGGTACTAGATAACTGATATACATAATAATATACAAGACGACATAGATACTTTTAGTATACATAAAAACCATCAGAAAACCCTGAACAAATATTTGCAGATCGTACAACTATTTGTCCCGAGGCGGGGATCGAATTCCCAACCTCCTGCGTCGCAGCCGGACCTTCGCCCACCGCTCTACAGAGGTCGTCATACAAACGTCAATACAAACTACGTAATAATAATGAGAAATAAAGAGATCACTTTGATTCTTTGTTCACCTCAATCTTCTTAAGGTAAAGTAAAGAAGCGAACAAGAAACCTTTACCTTGTGAGATTTTTAGCTTTGGGTGGGAGTTTTGGGTGGGGTTAATTGGTAAGCCAGATTTAATAAATTTGGGTAAAAAATCGCTAGCAATCTGACACTATCCACTACAGGGTGGTCCATGTAGATACAGTACAAATATACTTACTCCCGCACTAGTTGTACTAAAGCAGTTTATAGATTCGAAGTATCTCTGAGGTGTACAGGACATACAACCTAGGGTTTCTAGAAGATCAGGAGCGTATTTGGCGAACTTTAACGTTTAATCTATACTCTTATGTCGAAGGATATGACTTGACTTCTTCGATATGGCTATCTGTGTCAGATTTGTCACTTTTCTGCCAGTGTCCTTGGAAATGTCTTAGTCATGGAATGGAGGCAATTTACAATAATAATATGAGCGGTAAAATTTGAAAAATACCAATCGGATTTTTATCACGCTAAAAACAATAGCTATAATAATAGGAAGGATATAATATAGCCTCGTTCCGTTTGTCAAGTGTGACGTCACCAGGTCTGACGTCACTGCCATCATTGTCCATGGTCATTCATTGAATTTAGAAATTAGATCGTAGTATAGGAATAACGTATTCGCGCCGACATATACTTCATAGGAAAGATTTGATTGTTTGTTTGTTTGGATTGAATAGGCTCCGAAAATACTGGATCGATTTGAAAATTTCTTTCACCGTTGGAATCCCTCATCCTTGATGAACATAGGCTAAAATATTCTTTACAATATTTTCAAAAAAGTAAGGGATCCGTAATGTAACCATGTATGTGGGATCAAAAAAAATATTTATTTTTAATTTTTGACTAATACCCGTGCAAAGCTGGGACGTACCTCTAGTAACACGTTCATACACCAATTTCATTTAGTAATCCATTATTGGTTGTCGATGGTGTAATATACTTTTCGCTCCAATAAATTTGTATGATTTTTTTAATGCGATCAAAATTACTTTCGGAGCGTATTTACAAAGGGATTTTGTCGTAAATATGTAGTATGTGCCATGCCAAACACACTCTTCCTAAATAAGGCGGTTTTACATGAGCGGTGACTTAGGGTGGGAACCTACGTCATCACATACCTACACACGTCACGTCATATAAAACCGGCGTGTGCCAACCGAGTGTCAAATCGATCTAGATTACTTCGGAGAAAGTTTTTTCAGGGCGACTAAGGGGACTTTAATCACATACATTCGTCGTACTTTTTAGGGTTTTGCCATCGGTTGCAAAACCCTTATGAAATCGCTTTGGGTCTGTTTTGTGTTTTGAATCCTTAATATCTCAGAAACTACTGCAGCTATTGACTTGAAATTTGAAATAATAATACATTTTGTGCGCCCGCACATATTTATAGAAAAATAAATGAAAATAAATGAAAAATCAAAATGAAGATTTTCCATACAAATTTTGAAATCGAAATTTTAAATGGAACGTACAAAGTCGAAAGTGGTATCAAATGAAAGGTACTCGTTTGTAGATTTCAAAATAGTTTTTGAAATTTCGGTAGATTTCATACTTTTTAAAATATTTTGAAAATGGTCAAAAAAATGACCGTTCCCCCCCCCCTATCTCCGAAGATTGCAGAGCGGTCGACGTTATATGTACCAAGTGTTTGTAGGTATTGATCTATATTTTATAGGAAAAATATAGAGAAGTCTGTAAAAATAATACTTTTTGAAATATGGTCAAAAAAGGGCGGGAAAAATTTCTAAAGGGGTGACTACCCCCCCCGAGTTGGGTATCAAATGAAAGGTATTGGTTTGTACATTCCAATGCAGTTTTTGAAATTTCGATAGATTCTATACTTTTTGATATATTTTGAAAAAGGTCGAAAAATTGACCGGTACCCCCCCTCTATCTCCGAAGATTGCAGAACGATCGATTTGATATGTACCAAGTTTTTATAGGTATTGATCTATATTTTACAGGAAAAATATAGAGAAATCTGTAAAAATAATACTTTTTGAAATATGGTCAAAAAAGGGCGGGAAAAATTTCTAAAGGGGTGACTACCCCACCGAGTTGGGTATCAAATGAAAGGTATCAGTTTGTACATTTTAATGCTGTTTTTGAAATTTCGATAGGTTTTATACTTTTCGAAATATTTTGAAAAAGGTCGAAAATTTGACCGTTCCCCCCCCTCTATCTCCGAAGATAGCAGAGTGATCTATATAAAATGTACTAAGCGTTTGTAGATATAGGTCTATATTTTACAGGAAAAATATAGAGAAGTCTGTAAAAACAATACTTTTCGAAACATGGTCAAAAAACGAATTTTCATACAATGGGGGCTATTTCATTGAGAGCAATATCAAATCAAAGGTATGGATTTCGACAATTCAAAACAGGTTTTAAAAATCGTCTAAGTTTCATACTTAGTGAAATACGTAGAAAAAGTCGAAAAAATAATTGAAGGTACCAACCCACTTACCTACCCACTAATCTGTGTAGTAACTGTAATAGTAGGGTTCCACAGCGCCACGAAACCGTTGTTCTCAAAATTTTAAAGTCCATACCCAATGTATTCCACTGCGCTCGAAGAATATTTAGATAATAAGATTATGGAATTCATGAATTCCACCGTGCTCCAAAAAAATATGAGAAGAGTAATGTATCCTGGATAATCCACACAACATCATTTAGCGACAAGCTAAGCAAGCTTGTGTAATTCGTACTACTACGATATCTGTTATACTTAATAAAGTATATTATATAAGTATCACATTAGATGATTTATTTTTGTGTACGTAGAAAAGGACTAGAACACTCGTACAAATAATCTGCAGATCTTACAAATATTAGTCCCGAGGCGGGAATCAAACCGCAACCTCCTGCGTTGTAAGCCCACCGCGCTAACAGGTCGTCAATATACGTACCTACCTAAACGACAAAAGTTCAAAACCCTCGGCGCGCGAGTTACACTCGCCTTGTCGTACTTGTTTTTATTAAGTATATACACAGGTTCTACTAAGCTAGGCTGTAAGCTAGGTGATGATGTGAGGATTGACCAACATTATTTATTTATTATCGACTAAAATGCAAAAACTCAAAAACTCACTTTTCAAGAAAAACTAAATAGTACCTTGATAAGCTCAGTGACAAAGGGCGTTGCGGCTTCGATTCCCTCCTCGGGACAAATGTTTCTATAATCTGCAGATATTTTGTTCCGGGTGTTCTGGACGTTTTATATATAAGTAACTTTGTGTTCATACATATTTATTTTCTACTTCAATTGTTTTATTAATTTTATGTTCAATGACATTCTAATTCACAAAGTTGAGTTTGATTGCAAATAAAAGGACTTTTATTATTATTTTACTTAGATATACTACACTACTAGTTTTAGTAACACAAAAATTATAAATTAGTTTTTAGAAGAACTTGTTTGTTAGAAAAAAATACTATCTACTTAATGATAGTATGGGATAACAGTCATAGTATAAATATAGATATAGAAAAAAAAATTGTTTATTTGTCAATAATTGTCCGAAATAAACAATTTTTTTTTTATAAATAATGTGTTATAAACTAATTTTATCGAAAAGTAACTCTAAATTGGTGTAAAGTCATCTTTAAGACGTCTAAACACAGCACGCATTCCATACGAAACAAAAAACAAAATCCCAAAAAAAACTTTTGTTTAAAAAGATATACATAAGCTACATTACGAGTATATTACTTTGACCCACTCCCACTCTTCCATGTAAATAATCCCATGCATAACTACCCTCAATCTGTATGCATAGGTACCAAAGTAATAAAGCACGCGGTCCATCCATAACCACTCGCCGTCCCAAACAAATATTCGTCCGAAAATGACTTCATATTAACTAACCCGAACAACATTGTCCCGAATATCACCCTCACAATATTGTGCTGGTAATCGTCAGATAAATCACGTGATCAGGTGGAACCGTTACGGCCGGACTGGGTAATTAAGGGTCCCGGATAATGGGTAAAAATAGCCGATGTTATTTTGTGGTGAAAATTAGCTTACTACGTTGTCTTTTAGGTTATGTTGGCTTGTTTAAGACTACCAATTTTATATCGGTTTTTAATTGAAAAGTATAGATAAAAAACAAAGTGATTTATTTCCTTTGGACCTTACTAGTACTCTTGGGCACGTCACAAAATACAAATAACATAAATAATACTGGGAAATAAAGTTATCACTGAATAAATAAAATCATGGATATGCAACTTTTTTGTAAAGTTAAAGATTAGTTAATTTTGTTTGGTAATATTCTCAGTAATAAATTCAACAGGATTCATCAAAAACAATTTGTTAACCATGGAAAATAGACTTGTTCAGCCTAGGGCTGAACAAGTCTATTTTTTAATCTTGTTTCGTGCTGTACTAATCTGGTTATTTTATTGTAATTTTGTTGGTTAATATTATAAAATATTTCAAATATTAAGTTTACTAAAACATTATAAATGGAAACAAGGAGCTGCAATAAGTTCTACCATTGTTTGTGTCGATACCAAATAGAACCTCGATCATAAAACTAAACCCATTAATTTCTCAATATCGTAGCTCCAAAGCATCGTATCCATTACCAAAACAAAACATTTCAACTTCAACAAAGCAACCTAACGAAAACAGAATACGGAACACCGCTCACAAATTAGGGTTCTTCCGGTCTATAGATTAACCCACGATGAACTGATGTAAAACTATTAATAATCAATATATCAGGATTTATTGTCCGTATTTGCTTGTGGGTAAGTCAGGAGTTTAATTTGACGAGAAATTGGTTATGTTGGAATTAGACCGTCTTTGTTATTAATACGGGTTGCCATCCTCATCATCAGAATGTTTCCTAATAAAATATTTAGTCTATGGTTTGTCTATTGTTTTGCATTGTATAAGTTGTTTCTTTTTAGTCTTATTTTAAACATGATGTTGGCTATTAGATCATGTAAATTTAAAATAATGTAGTTAGTTTAGTATTTTTTTTTCATAGTATAACGTAGGTCCGTTTGTGATGTCACCTATACGGGCTCTAACGGAAGACCGGAAGACCAGCGCTGGCTAGGTCTCCTACTGGAGCCTAGGAATTTATACTGAATTAAGGCCTTTTCATGACAACTTTATGCATGTTATTATACAAAGTGATTGACAGCTGGTTGCAAAGCTTGAACGTGAAGCTACCAAAGCATCTAGCGTAGACCATTTGGAACCATTTGAGCAATGCTTCTCTAAGACGATGTCAGAGCAAACTTTTTTACCTAATTTTTTTTTTTTTTCAAAAAAATCTAAGTTTTTCAGTGAATAATATCAAGAATATGAACGATAAATATGTATTTTTTTACTTTATTTCAATACAGTAAAATGTAAACCATCTAGCAAAAAATGTTTTGAATAGACATTTCAAGTTATTTGAATCTTTTCAATGATATTAATAAGCCATTTCTTGATGGCATTTTAAATCAAACGAAGGATCCCTCTTTATAGCAAACATTACATTAATGCCTAGTAATTATTTTTTCTTTTGTGGTCTCATTAACACTGTCCACATAGGTCCGCGTAAGATGTAGGAAATTGCGGGTTCGATACCCGCTGAACAAATTTTTGTGTATCTGCATATATATTTGTTTCGAGTGTTCTGGTCATTCTATGTAAAATGAAAAATATCTATGTAACATGCCCATAACACAAGATCTGTTCCTTACAATGTGTTCTACTGTTTAATCATTTTAATCAGTGAAAAAAATAATTATATTGTTTTATTCTATATGTACTAACATTATAAAGAGGAAAGATTTGATTGTTTGTTTGAATTGAATAGGCTCCGACTGCGGACTGATTTGAAAAATTCTTTCACCATTAGAATCCTAAATTTTCTGTAATGAACATAAGCTATAGAATGTAAAAAAAATTAGGATTCCGCATGAATAATTATTTTTTTATTAAATATCTGAATAACACGGTACCAAACTCCGATTATCCGAATTGGACTGGGTGCGTAATAAAACGACCGTCTCAGTAGAAGTTATTTATTAACAAAATCTAAAACAAAAGTCATCCAAACCCGTGCGTTCTCGTCAGCGAGATTCAGCCTTCGTACACTTTTACTAGCGACATCTAGTTAACCTTTTTAAACTAAAGTGGATAGCCTGCCTGGTACTTAGTTCCTAAGCTTACATTAAACATGCCACCCGCCAAGAACGACATTGAAAGTTCTTAACTCTACCACCCGCCATGCGGTTTGGATACACAAATGTTTTACAACTAAAAACTTAAAGAAAACATCAACAAAAATGTAAATCAACTAAAAGTGTCCTCGATAGCATAGAAAATAACCAAAATTTATAAATCTTTACATAATTCAATACAAAAAAACAGATCAGTCAGTGACCGGTAACAAACACAATTTTGACGCAGGTCTCTTTATGAGAGACTGACCACACTTCAAAGTTACAACACGTACAACATGGTCTGATCCAGGATGAGTCAACACCACTCTGCCTAACATCCACCGAGCTGGAGGAAGATTGTCTTCCTTAACAAGAACCACATCGCCGACCTTTGGTTCGGGATTGAGCTTTGACCATTTATATCTCTGCAAACAATGCACCAAATACTCTCTGGACCACCTTCGCCAAAAGTCTTGCACCATCTTTTGCGTCATCTGCCAGCGTCTTAGCGAACCGACATTACTCTGCTCGTAATTACGTTCAGGTACAATCACCAAGGGTTCACCAATCAGGAAATGCCCCGGAGTTAGGGGTGTTGCCTCGCCGTGATCGTTGGACAACGTAGATAGAGGCCTGGAATTTAGGCATGCCTCTACCTGTGTGAGAACTGTAGACAACTCCTCATATGTGAGCGTGGAATCTCCGATAACGCGTTTCAAGTGAAATTTTGTCGATTTCACGCCTGCTTCCCAAAGTCCTCCGAAATTCGGAGCATGCGGGGGAATAAAATGCCACGACACGCGATTGGAGCTTAACCATTTCTTTATTTCAAGAGCTACGGACGACTCTTCAGATGTGACGAGCTTGATAAGCTCCTTGGACGCTCCTACAAAATTCGTCCCATTGTCGCTCCAAACATCACTTACGTGACCTCTTCGAGCCACGAATCTTTTGAAGCCGGCTATAAAGGCTTCAGCCGTAAGGTCACTAACTACCTCTAAATGTATGGCCTTGGTTGCCATACAGACAAAGACGCTTATATAGCCCTTATACGATTTATTACCGCGTCCCTTCGAAACTCTAACATTGATTGGGCCACAGAAGTCAACACCACTGTGTAAAAACGCTCTTGCTGGTGTGACTCTACTTTCTGGGAGTTGACCCATTAATGGAGGTTTAGTGACAGCAGCGTGTCTAACGCAAACCACACATTTGCGGACATGCATCTTAACAAGACTCTTGGCTGACAAAATCCAATATCTTGTTCGCAAATGGTTCAGCATTAAAGTTGGACCACCGTGTAATGTCCTTCTGTGCGCTTCATCGATAACTAACTTCGTAAAATGACTATCATGTGGAAGAATTATGGGATGCTTGGTTTCCTCGGGAAGGTTGGATTTCTGGATCCTACCTCCCACTCTCATAATCTTCTTATCATCAAGGAAAGGGCTGAGTGATTGCAGCTTGACTTTATTATCTCCCAATCCTTGCTGAGTCTGTCTTATACAAGTGTCTAAGGCGTCATTGAACTCTTGTGCTGTCAAATACGGATCAAACTTAATGTTCTTCTTATATTTCAGGAACCTTCTACAGTAAGCTACGACACGTACTAATTTTTGCAAAGAGGAGTATCTAGTCCACAGGCTATCGCCAGCTGACGGATCTTCAGCAGCTGCGACATGGACTTTAATCTTCCTTTGCTCCAATTCAGTTGATGACTTCGGCCTCAGATACTTAATGTGCCTTTCCTTTAGCCAAGACGGACCCTGGAACCATAAAGGGCTTTCTGCCAATTCTAACGGGGTGCATCCTCTGGAGGCGATGTCTGCCGGGTTCTGAGATGATTCAACGTGCGACCACTGTGTGTTATCCAACTTCGACAAAATGTCGGACGTTCTGTTGCCAATGAAGGTGGACCAACGACTGGGATGACTGCTGAGCCACGCTAGCACAACAGTCGAGTCGGTCCATCCGTGGATGTGACAACGTTCGATCCCTAACAAGTTGCCTACTTCAGTGATCAACTTAGACAACAGAACCGCTCCCATCAACTCCAAGCGGGGAACAGAGATCTGCATGGTAGGAGCTACTTTAGTCTTAGCCGCGACGAGGTTAACGTGCACATTACCTTCTACATCAATAGTCCTCAGGTAGACTACTGCGGCGTAGGCGGTGATGGATGCATCGCAGAACCCTTGAAGCTCCATACATCTGTCTTCACTCTTTGCTTCAAGCCACCTGGGAATACTAATTTCGCAAATATCGGTAAGGCTCGACTGGTATGCAAGCCATTCCCTGCGCAGTTCATTAGGAAGCTTATCGTCCCAATCTATTCCTGCTAACCACAACTTCTGGATCATCACCTTCGCCACGACAACACAAGGTGCGACCCATCCCAAGGGATCAAATAGACGGGCAATATTCGAAATAACCTTGCGCTTGGTTATGGGATCTTGCAACTCCGGAAGTTTTACGGAGTAGTGAAATGCATCAGATCCTTTATCCCAGGAAAGACCAAGCACCTTCACCACTTGGTCCATCTTAATATCAACCTTTCCTTCCTGAGATCCCAGACTGTCCACTTCTTCCTCTAAATCCTTATCATTTGTAATCCATTTCTGCAGCTCAAACCCTCCTTTAGATAGCAACTCTTTCATTTCCTTAAAAATCCTTTTTCCTTCTTCAACTGTCTGACATCCAGTCAGCAGATCATCTACATAGAAATCTGTCCTTACCTTCTCAGCCGTTTCTGGGCAGTCTTTTCCTTCATCTAACGCGACTTGCTGTAGGCTCTTCACTGCTAAGTATGGAGCCGGTGCAGTGCCGAAAGTTACTCTTACTAATCTATAATCTTGTGTTTCAGCTTCCGGATCGTCTCTCCACACCAGTCTCTGAAAATCAGCATCTTCATCAGCAACGATTACTTGACGATACATTTTGACGATGTCTGCACTGAGGCAGATTGGATGCATACGCCATCGAATGATGATGTGGCGTAAATCTTGCTGCAGCGCAGGACCGGTCATCAAAGTATCGTTCAGAGAAACTCCATTCATTCCCTTGCATGACGCATCGAACACTACTCTGACCTTGGTCGTGGTCTTGTCATCGCGTATTACGGCATGATGCGGCAGATAAACAGCGTCTGTTTTCTTACAATCCTCGCCCGTAATGCGTACCATATGTCCAAGGTCCAAGTATTCATGCATGACATCGGAATACCTTTCCTTGATTTCTGGATTCTTCTTAAAACGATTTTCAAGAAGATGAAATCTTTTCAGAGCAATTTCTCTCGAGTTGCCGTATTTACACTGTGGATCGAGATCCTGAAACGGCAGCCGCACCACATACCTGCCTGAAGAGTCTCGCCGAGTTGTTCTACTGTAGAACTGCTCACACTGCTGCTCTTCTTCGCTGAGAATCTTTACACTGAGGCTATCAGATTCTATCTGCCAGAATTGCTTAAGCAATTCGTCAGTACTCAATTGCTTACTTACTACATTGTGAAAGCAATGTTGATCAGCATCAGCTTCAAACTGATGCGTTGGACCTGATAAGATCCATCCCAATGCTGTGCACTGCGCTGATGGAGTACCATTGGGTCCCTTGATCAACCCCTCTCGGATGATGTTACTGAACACATCGGCGCCGAGCAAAATGTCAATTCTGCTGGGCGTGTGAAATTGTGGATCTGCAAGAGCGACCTCAGCCAGCTCCGGCCAGTCCACATAGTCTGCCTTCTTTGATGGAAGGAGACCTGTTATTGCACGCAAAACATGTGCACGTACCTGCAGTTGGAAGCTTGGGTCATGGCGCGATTTTAAGTTCATCACGACAACGTGCTTAGATGCTAATCTTTCGTCGCCGCCTAAACCCGCAATGCTGTTCCTACTAAGCCCCTTACGGAGACCTAGCATTTGTACTGCCGATTCTGTTACAAATGACGCTTGAGAGCCCTGATCTATAAGTGCCCTGAGCAGACGAATGTTTCCATGGTCTGTCTGAACTCTCACAATCGCCGTAGCCAACAGAACCTGATTGGTTCCCTGATTCTGGGAGAAATGTACCTTGACATTTGATGTTGCTTCGTCTAAAGACGTCGTAACGTCATTGACAGCTGACTTGACTTCTACTGCTAAATCAGATTTGGCAGTATTTATATCTACTAACTTTGAAGAAGCCTTTTGACTTGGGTGGAGTAAGGAGTGGTGTTTGCGCTTACAAATTTGACACCTAGTTGGAGCTCGACATGTGAATGCAGAGTGGTTTTGATTCAAACAATTAAAACATAAACTATTCGATACAACAAAAGAGCGCCTGTGATCATAATTAAGTTTTGAGAATTCTTTACAGTTTGAAATCTTGTGATTTTGGCCTTTACAGCATGGACAACACACCTTCGTTCCAGAATCTGACCCACCTGCTGAAGTTGCATGCATAGCTTTGGTTGAAGAATTTGGTTTGCTCTTTGGCTTAGTCTCCAAGAACTCGAGGGACCGGAATCGCGACTCTAAAAACTCACGTAATTGATTCAAAACTGGCATTTCATCGGATGTACTTATCTTATATTCCCATTCCTTACGTGACTCTGAGTCCAGTTTTGAACAAACTATATAGATAACGATAGCATCCCAGGTACTTACATCAATACCCAAATTCTTCAAACCATTAAGACTATCATTAGTAACGTCCAACAAATCTTTGACTGCGCTACAAGATTCAGTCGTGATTTTCGGTTGGCTCATAAAACGCCTCAATAAACAGTTTGCTAAGTACTTTTTGTTATTAAATCGATAATTTAGTGCCGACCAAGCTTCTAGGTAATTAGACGCTGTGATCGGAACATGTCTTAACAGCTGTTCTGCTTCTCCCGACAAATGACCTTTCAAGTAGTGCATCTTTTGGACATTGTCAATTGAAGCGTTATTATGAACCAACGAGGTGAACAAATCCTTAAAGGTTGTCCATTCTGAATAGGAACCCGAAAAAATTGGTATGGATATTTTGGGCAATTTTACATTTGATTCTCCCGAGACAGGAGGTCGTGAGCTGGCCGGAGTAACCGCCTTAAGTAAGAGTAAAGCCTCCCGCAGCTCACCCTTATAATCAATATACATCTCTTCAACGTCCTCAAAAACATTCTCTAATATGTATTTAGACTGGCCTATTTCTTCACTGCTCAATAAAATTTTAGCATGATTGTCCGCAAACATTCGCCACTTCTCATCCAAAGCTTCAATTCGCGTTAGTATGTAAGACTCTTTACTTAATCGATCTTTAGGAGATTTTTTAAAATTAACAAAAGACTTTTCGATCGACGACATAAGACTGAATTGACCTTTGATTGCGGACATGTTGAGAGGAGACCAATAAACAAAATAATTCTTAACAATTCGGCACAATATAAATATTTTTTGCAAGTTGAGAAAACAAACCCAAAATTTTTACAAGTTCAAAACTATTCTTAAATTTTTACAAGTGTTTAGAAGTTCGGACTAAAATCGGGCATAGGTTCCCCGTCGGTTACGTTTTAGCGAAATTATTCTAAGTCCTAACTAACATGCATAAATTTTCTAAGTCTACAATTTCCTTTACTCTAATAATAACTTTAATCTTTAAATTTCTTAAGTCCAAAATAATCTTCAACTTCTTTTACGTTAATTATCTTCATACACTTCAACACAAAAGATCACAAAAGTACTCACGGATCACAAATGGCAAACCACTGCTATTCACTGCGTCACTGCTGTGACGTAACCAATGCGCGCTGCCTTGCCTCGTCGTCACTCCTGTGACGACACCCACTGCCAGTAGCGCCCGCTGACCGCGTCTCTGCTGCTGATGGTGGTGATGATGATGATGGCAGCGCCGTCGACCGACGTTTCGCACGCCTTGCTGGTCCTCAACCTCACTCCTTCAAATGGCCGGCTCACTTGGCCAGGCCACTCTCTCACCTAACCGAGGTGGTTAGGTGTGTAGGTTGCACTGCTCAGCGGAATCCCCACTACGCGCTAGTGCTTCTAATAAAAAAGACTTCTATCCGGTACGAAGGACCATGAATAACACGGTACCAAACTCCGATTATCCGAATTGGACTGGGTGCGTAATAAAACGACCGTCTCAGTAGAAGTTATTTATTAACAAAATCTAAAACAAAAGTCATCCAAACCCGTGCGTTCTCGTCAGCGAGATTCAGCCTTCGTACACTTTTACTAGCGACATCTAGTTAACTTTTTTAAACTAAAGTGGATAGCCTGCCTGGTACTTAGTTCCTAAGCTTACATTAAACAATATCCTTGCGAAGCCTTGGGGCGCACCGCAGTTATAAATATATGAATGAATGAATGAATGAATACTTTATTGTAATTTTTCCTATAAATAAACAGTTACTTATTCTTATATCTAAATTATTTAAAAACGTACAATAGGCGGCCTTATTGCTCAAAGCAATTTCTTCCAGGCAACCTTATTAGTAGCTAGCGATATAAGAAAAAATAGAGTTGGTAGTACAACAGAAAAGAAATTAACTATATAAAAAACACAAAAAAAAAAAACTGCTATCAATATTAACTATAAACTTAATGTTTACAAAAACTAAACTAGAAATAAACCAGAGACAAACAAAAAATAAATTATAACAATAATAACAAAGCTAAAAATAATAATAATAACTAAGCTGCAATTACAACAAAGCTTACAGGATAAGACGAATATGAGAGAGTGGAAGTAAATGTTAGACAGCTGAAGAGAGAAAATGAGACTTGAGTTGAAATTTGAAAGAGTTGATGGAAGGAGCAAGTCTTATAGCGACAGGCAGTTTGTTCCAAAGGCGTACCGCCTTTACACTGAAAGAATTGCCATAAAAGGATTGGGAATGAGAGGGAAACTTGAGTAGTAAGTTATCTGATGACCTAAGATGGAGGGAGTTGGAAGAATGAAGGAACTCGAATCTATTTTTGAGGTACGCAGGAGACAACGGATTAAATAGAATGGAATAGAGAATAGGCTCTAGCTAGAAAGCCAGATGTTTCCTTTACTTTTTTTATAATAATTGAGAAGCAATAAACTGCGTCAAAAAGTATTTTAAAGTCCGACAAAAAACAAAGTTTTGCAGTTCAAAACTTTTACGTAAAAAAACTTTAAGAGTCCTAAAATTTGGCGACTAACCAAAAAGCTTGGAATAGTTAAACTCAAGTTAGACTGTGCTAAGCCGCGGTTTGTCCTCGTAAACCGATACTACCGCTATTGAACGTAGTAAGTATTAGCCTACAGTTTGCTAAATAACGGTGACCGCTTAGTGACGTTAGCGATCAGAACTAATACCCTCCTCAACGTGCCTCCCCAAACAACTATAATTATAGTAAAAGCCTTGTTTGGGGCAGTAGCAGCTTAGTGAAATAACAATGGATAATCCATAATTATTTTGGGAACGCCACTCTCATTTTACAGGGCAGATAACATGCTTATTAACATAGACAATATAATAGA
This sequence comes from Eupithecia pulchellata, assembly GCA_963931895.1. Lineage (NCBI taxonomy): Eukaryota > Metazoa > Arthropoda > Insecta > Lepidoptera > Geometridae > Eupithecia > Eupithecia pulchellata. The sequence goes on along the minus strand of OZ007546.1, from coordinate 5,413,912 downwards.
AAAATGCTTTATTGAATACCAAAAAATAACATAACAGAGGTCTTACATAATGAGAAGTATAAAAAGGGCGGCTTTATCGCTTAGAAGCTAGCTTCTATGCAACCTTTGGATGAATTATGTGACCAAATTATAATGTGAAATATGAATACCTAAAAACAAAATAAAAGGGTTTTTAGGTTATGCCATTCGCCTAGACCAGTGTATCGCGAAACTAACAAAATTTACCGCAACGATGATAATCGCCGCGTGGAGAGGTAGTGTCGGACGATTTCTAGCGGCCACCGCTATCCTAGCGAATTAAAAGAATGAGGTTAGTAGTACTTAGGGGTATTCTAGCCGGCATTCTGCCAGAATCGATATCTTTGCCAAAGATAACATAATAAGTCATGAAGCTAAAGGGGATCGGGTTCTTTATTGCATTGAATTGGCTAGATCTCCTTACTACCATTTAGGGTTTTGTGTTTCGTGTATTTAGTATTTATTTATTTTACCGTAGGTATGTTGGAACACATAAGTATTAATGTGTGTTTAATTATATTAGGATTTGTTATTTTTTACTATTCGCGCAAAGTAGGTTTTTTCTTAAAATACAGTATTGCAACCATTATTGATAAGTGTCTTTTGTCATTTAGATTCTATGGCGCTAATAAACCGCAAAAATATGCATTTAAAGTTAAATTAAAGAACATTTAAAGAACATTTGCGCATATTCTTTCATCCATGGCCTGTGAAGCCTTAAGGTAATAATATAATAATAATGTTGGACAATCCACACAGCATTATCTAGCCCCAAGCTAAGCAGAGCTTGTGTTATGGGTACTAGATGACTGATATACATAATACAATATTATTGAATAGATAGATATTTTTTATTATACATAGAAAACAACCAGAACCCCTGAACAAATATCTGCAGATCATACAAATATATGTACCGAGGCGGGAATCGAACCCACAAGGGTTCGATTCTTTGTTCGCAACTGACGTCGGACCAAAACTCCTTGTTCCAAAGCATTTTATTTCTTTTTGTGAACCAAATAAAGACTTTCTAAAATTGATACGATTGTAAACAAAGCTACGGGATTAAAAAGTCATAATTTAAGATCTAAGTAAAAGGTCCATGTTCGGGAATCAAACCCGCGGGGGATCGTTGCTCCATTTATTTATAATGTATTTGATACAAATAAAAGGAAAGATTACTTACGGATAATTTATCATTTATCTTATTTATTACAGTCCGTAAGGAATTTGGTACAGTTAACGGCAGAAATATGTAATCAAGGAAAGCAAGATAGATCATATAAAAATAAATAAATAAATAATGCTGGACCATTCACATATTATAATTTAGCCCCAAGCTAAGCAGAGCTAGTGTTATGGGTACTAGATAATTTACATATAATATAATAAAAGGAGCTGGGCTCTTTAAACCCTAAATATTAGACTGACGTTTATGCATTTTTAAGAATGGCTCGTACATCGAACGCTTCAACTGGAGTAACCGACTTTTTTGTCGCTAGATGCATGTGCAGATTATGTCTTAAGCAATTAATGGTGGAGCAATGGAGGAAGTAGCCATTGTCCAGCAGTGGGCTCTATAGATTAGAATGAACTCTTTTTTCTTTATGTTTGACGAGAATTTTAAACAGATATTTTATGTTAAATGTTCACATTAACGGTTTAATGATCACGTTTCACCTATGATGAAACGGAAAAAACGGTTGTTCGGTCCAAGTCCAAAAGTATCTTAAGCAATGGTTCCTGAAAAACAGTGCAGACTTTATAATAATAAATGATGGTACTTATCCTTCACAACAAATACTGAGACGCCATTTCGTAGCTTTAAGGTACTTTATAAGTAAGTATTAAAGTTCATAAAGTTAGTACATTTTTCCTACAAATGAAAAAGCATCTCATCCTGTTGTACTTTGTAGCTTCTGTATAAATGTTTATACCCAACCATTTATTGCGTTGACTGTACCTCCTACCTTTTACCAGTTTACTCGAGCCCCTCCTCAAATGGTATTTGGAGGATACGGAAATGGAATCTAATAAAGAAATACTCTACTGCGAAACACCACTCTGTAGGTACAAGGTGCCACGTAATCGGTACTAAGCTGAGCTGAAAGGGGGGATTCTGAACCCAAGGGGATCCAGTTTCTACAATTCTGAGATTTTAATTTTGTAAAGGCATATCAGTAAATAAATGGTGGTGTTTGAATATGTTTAATAACTATAAGAGTTTTTTCGCTAAAATAAATTCTCTCTCTCTTTCTTTCCAGTGTAGGTACTATTATTCAACACTTGGTTCTTTGCAAAAAAATCAGCCGATACCGTTCAATACTTTTGTCGTAAAAGAGGAACAATCATTATCAACGATCCATCTAACCTTTCGTATTTAGTTTATACAAACATATACCCGAGGCCGATATCGAAACCGCGAATATCTTAATCATTCTCGAATGTCCCTTTACATTTTGAATATTCCATTCCATTTTCGAATATAGAAAATCCTCATTACCTTACTTTTAGTCGTAAAAACGGCATCAAATCAAGTCGTCCATCAGCCCAAACACTTGCCCACCGCTAAATAAGGTAAAAGGGTGAATAATGGCCCCCGCGTAGGTCGTAACTCCACGACACGGCCCCTTTGTCACAAAGCTACGCAATACTCGACAACCGTCCATTTTTAGTTTAAGAAAACCAGAGCTGGCGTTTAGAATTTATAATAAACTAGCGATCTGCTCCGGCTTCGCACGGCAATGATACAAAACCTTCCTCTAGAATCATTCTATCTATTAAAAAAGCGCATCTAAATCCGTTGAGTAGTGTTACGATCTAAGTATGCATAGAGACAAACAGACAGACTGAAGCGACTTTTTTAAAAATAAATATTTTTATACTAAGGCGTAAGATAAAATAATTATTTATTTGAATCACTTACACAGTAATAGTAATAGTCCCGTTTTCACCCTTTGGGTAGAGAACCCTGAAAACTACAAAATGTTATCCAACAAAAGAACATAACCAAAGAGATTAAGTTAGTAAAATGGCAATAAAATTAAGAATTCCTTTAATTTGTGTCAAGCTTGGTACGATAAAGTTCTTCGGAATTCAAATATCCTTTTACTTTTTTATTGGCTTCGCGCATTCAACCAGATATTACAAAAGAGGTGACGCTCCGGGAGGTCGATCCAATAACGTGTGCTTCTAATGTGCCAGGTTTATCTTAAAAAAAAAAGTTGTAGAACAATGAGCTTTTTGTGGGAACGCTCCCTTTTGGATATAGTTTATGGTTCATGGTCTGTGTAGGTGTTGATTTATTTCGTTTAGTGTATATTGCGTTTTATTATAAGCTCCATTTTTGACATTTGCGCGGAGACCTTTTGACATTGATGTCTTGGTTTACTTTTTTCGGTTTGAATTCGGAATGCTAGAATATTTTTGGGCAAGCTGAGAATACATCAAAACGATTTTTATAAGTTATAAGATTTAAACTTTATCTGTAGCGTGTCTGAAATTGTGTGCCTACACAATTTCACTTATTATAATAAACTTAAGGCGCTGTATAAAGACAATATTTAGGTATTAGTAGTATTATTTAGTAGTTCGTAGCGCTTGACAAATAAAGTTAAAAATGGTGATGCGTTTGATTTAGTTGAATCTCTTGTTCGACAATGTCAACATTATTTATCGATTTTTATTTATTTTAAAAATAAATACACCAATAAATTGAAATCTTTATACATATATTTCTCTAGATGATAAAATGACCTTTCTTACAGTATCAAAATTATAAAATGTTATCACTCAAAATATTGAGCATTTCGAGACGAAAAAGTATTTTCGTGTTCTTTCTTGCGATATTTTTTTCAAGTTCCTAGATGGTTTTTTAAAAAATATTTTTGTACAAGTCTTTTTTCCATAAACTTGACTATACAGAGTATTTTTTTTAAATGGGACAGTATGGGGAAATCCGAATCTAAAGGAGATAGAGGAAAAGTGTCTAAGGAGACATTAGGTGTTTTTTTATGTAAACAAATTTGGCTCGTTCAAATTTGTGGTCAAGCGTGAGTTGTTCTTAAAAAATTATAAAGTTGGTCAATTTTTTTTTTGACGCGGATCGACTCTGTTTCATGCAAGGATTATTTCATTGTTTGGAAAGAAAAAAATCTGAACAGCAGAAGTTGGTCAAATTTAATGAAAACTAATCTTCATACAGTTGGTTTATTACTTGAGTAACTGTTCGATGTGGCCGCCCCGTCTTGTCTTATGCAGGTACGAGCACGCTTCAAGACACTTCTAGATGCATTTAACAGAGACTTATGGTGAATTGTGTTTAAAGTGTTGTAAACAGCATCTTTTAATTTTTGTACGGAGTTGTATCGGGATACATAAATTCGACGCTTAAGGTAACCCCATAAGAAAAAATCTAATGGCGTTAAGTCGGGCGATCGTGGGGGCCACTTTATCGGCCCATATGTACCTATCCAACGGTTTGGAAACTGCTCGTCCAAACATAGTTTACTTGCCCTACTGTTGTGGGCTGGTGCACCATCTTGTTGGTAGATTATCTTACCAAAGTTCCTTAAGCTAATAGTCTCATCCACTAAATCTGCAGCCATGTTCAATATTTCCTGATATTTTTCACTATTTAGCGTTCCTTGGTAAATTTTGATAGCAAAAATTCTGTTATGTAATATCGCACACCAACAATTAAAAGAAAATCGGATTTGGTTGTGGGTTTCTGTAGTTCTTAGCGGATTTATTTTTGACCAGTAATGGTTATTTCTCCTGTTGTACATGCCATTGTTCGAAAAGTTGCATTCATCAGTCCAAATAATAAAATTAGGAAAACATCTATTTCTAATAGTCTGAGCCACATACCAATTACAGAAATGTAACCTGCGGTCTTTATCTCCAGGTAGTAACGCTTGTACAAGTCGACTTTCTATGTAACACTTGTATTTATGAGCCTTCAATATCTTCCTTACAGTTGATTTATGAATACCGATAGTTTCAGCTGCTTCCCGTAACGAAGCTTTTGGGTATGCTTCAAAATATCCCAATACGGCAATAGTTATAAACTCACTATTGACTATTGTCGGCCTTTTACGCTTAGGCTTGAAACAGCCTTCCTGTCTTAGGTTCTTTATTAAACTATCAAATATCTTGCGATTCGGTACTACACGGTCAGGATAGCGTTCTTGATACCACTTAAGTGCATTATCTCTACTGCGATAATTAAGAAAATACGCCTCAATCAAATCAACTTTAAGTGAATTAGTTAACGCCATGATGAATAAAATTACAAGCATGAACTGATTGGAAACAAAATCACAGCTGCAGAAATAACTTACGTTCCAAATTTGAATTCTTTTTTTTATAATTTCAAGACTATCGGTTGCCATGATGTTTACGAAGATTAAAAAAAATGTTCTTCTCTTGAATCATCTAGAGCTCTTATCGATTATCAAAATTTAAAAATGGAATAATTTTAAATATTTTTTTACACGCCTAGGCACTTGTAACAATATTAAAAGGCGAATACTGCAACTGTATGAAGATTAGTTTTCAGTAAATTTAACCAACTTCTGCTGTTCAGATTTTTTTCTTTCCAAACAATGAAATAATCCTTACATGAAACAGAGTCGATCCGCGTCAAAAAAAAAATTGACCAACTTTATCATTTTTTAAGAACAACTCACGCTTGACCACAAATTTGAACGAGCCAAATTTGTTTACATAAAAAAACACCTAATGTCTCCTTAGACACTTTTCCTCTATCTCCTTTAGATTCGGATTTCCCCATACTGTCCCATTTAAAAAAATCACTCTGTATACTGTATTTTTTTTGGGCTTGTAATATGTCGCAGTACGCCTGTCTGTGTTTGGGCAGCGCCTTAAGATAACACCTACAAAATGGCGTCCGACTCAGCATACGTCGTGAAACCTAGTTTGGGTACAGTAATCAACGTTGATCATCCGTCGAAACCAACTGATGTACTCGTATCACGTAAATTTTACTAATACTTCTATACTAATATTATACATAGAAAAGTTTTGATTGTTTGTTTGAATTGAATAGGCTCCGAAACTACTGGACCGATTTGAAAAATTATTTCTTCAGTAGAATTCTATCGCATATGAACATAGGCTATTTAATATTTTCAAAAACAAAAACTTCAATAATGTAACTCTGTGTAAATAATTATTTGATATTTTTGTTAAATACGCGTGCAAAGCCAGGGCAAACCGCTCGTAATATACAGCTATAAGTAGCTTATGTATATAGTCAAGTAGAGTCTTAGTGAAATTTTAACTCGATTTTGGCTCCGTCGATTACAATCAGTGAAAATAACGACACAATCAGCCAGAATCCAGACATAAAATAATTCGTTTCGAAAACAAATTAATACCTACCCTTTGTGTTTCTGTTAACGTATTTACGTCAGTAACCGAAAACCAAGGCGTTGATCGAACTTAATCAGTAGGGCAAGCACGGGCTTTCTTGTCTAAGGTAGAATAGAGAAAATTACGTCACTTTGTCATCGAATGCGTACAATATTTGAAATTAATTTCTTCAACTTCAATAATTTACGCAATGTATGGCGATGCGATGCCATTGTTGTCTATTCTATCCCAGAGAACAATCCCGTGCTTGGCCTACAGGACGCTCAACAATTGAACCTAACCTTTACCTTCTGTTTACTTTCATTCTGGAGCAGCGGGGGTAGGTTCGAATTCCGCCTCGGGACGTCTTTGTTTTGGTATCTTCAAATATTTTGTTCTAGGTGTAGGTGTTTTCCTAATAAAAAATAACAATACTCATGTAGTATATAAAAGCTCGACTTTGGGCCTATAATAATAGGCTTTGTATAGCCCTCGCCTTCCAAAAGTGGACAAAAATAGAAGTGAAGAGAAATCAATAATAAATTATTTCTTTTTTACAATAATTAACTGTATGAAATTTGACTTCTTGCTTATTTTGTAAGCTTAAAGAAATAAACTTAGATCTGAACCTGCCTTTAAAATTGATACACCTAAAGGGCCTCTGTACTGTTGCATACCTCGCAAAGGACCCTTGCAAGGTCTATAAGCCCCGTGATACGCAAAGCTGACGTATGTAAAGCGCTGAACTTGCATCGACCTGTTACCGCATGGACTTTGAGTGTTGTGCTGCTTCGGCGGCATGTGTTCTGACGTCAATAGCGCGATGTCTTCTTTTACTAAGATGATGGATCTAAGTAAAGGATGTCATCGGGCGATGTAAAGATGATTAAAAAACATTGTCATTATCGATTCCAATCTCAACTTGTAATTTTCGATAATAAATTAGGATTACTTAGATACTTTAATCTTTTTTTAACAGCCATGATCTAAATTTCTGTCATGATAGAAATACATAAATCATAATAAATAATGCCAGATAATTTACACATCATCATGCCTCAAGCAAAGCATTGTTTATGTATATAGTAAAGGACCAGAACACTCGGAACAAATATCTGCAGATCGTACAAACATTTGTTCTAAGGGAATATAATCCGCAACATTCTGTATCGCTCTGGCGGAACTTTGCGCCAAACAAATAATACGCCCATAAAATAAATTTTACAAAAAATAAATTTAAATCACGTAAAAGGACAAACATTAGTATAAATTAGGGTTCATTTTTCACAATGCGTACAAGAAAACCCACTTTGAGATCATGGGGTCCTCTGGATTAACAGTAAATAAAGTGAAGGCGAAATTGTAAATAAGTGGTTGGCCTTTGTGTTTTATTTATATTTTCTTGCAATTTGGTAGTATTTCTTGGTAAGTAGTTAAACCCAGATTAAAGGGATTTTGGTCAGAAACGTTTTTGATTTTTTTGCAGTTTTCAAAGATTTTTTTATTTTTACACCCATTTTAAACCCCTTAACACTACTTTGCACCTCTTTCTGGTACAAAGGTGGTCAAAGGCACGTCTCCAATATTATATTAGATTTCTGGTCATATTATCTTGTCACAAAACAACTGCTAATTAGTACACTGGACTTTTCCATTGTCTTCAATTTATACATTTTTGAATATATTTGTTAAATATCCGTGCGAAGCCGGGACTGAAACCCAGTTCATAATAAACTATGTCGTGTGAACCTTATCAATGCTGCTGACTGTACATTTCTCGGAACAGTAACTGTAATTATTCGGTAGATATATGAATATTTGAGTGTAGTTCCAGGATTCGTTTAATGGCTTTTGCCTGTCATTTACTGTTATTGTGCTATAAAATTACCTATTCTCACTTTGTTATTTATTTTTTATTTATTTATTTAGTTATGAAGACTTCATTGTTTTTACGACTTTGTATGTGTGTTGTCTTTGTACCACAATTTGTAAGCATTATTATTTTACTCACAGAATTCAGATTCAGATTCAATAACTTTATTTCTTTAGGCTTACAAAATAAGCACCTAGACAAGTCAAATTTCATACAGATAATTATTATAAAAAGAAATAATTTGTTATTGATTTCTCTTCACTTCTATTTTTCGTCCACTAGTGGAAGAACTGAAAAAGAAACATCTAAACCCAAGCTAAGCAGAGCTTGTGTTATGGGGTAAGATGACTGATATACGTAGGTAGTACAATTTTACATAAATAGATATTTTTTTATTATAGAAACGACCAGAAAACCCTGAATATATATCTGTATATAGTACAAATATTTGCCCCGGGGCGGGAAACGAACCCGCAACCTCCTGCGTCGCAGGCGGATCTTCGCCCAGATGCAATGTAATTTTAAAGTACGCATAGCTTTTATAAGTCTTTGATATTTTATGGTTATCAACAAGGAAAATACAATATTTTTCCAGATTCTCCTAAATTTATTTATCGATGAAAATCTAGACACGCGAACTAAATCAAATCAAGATCAAACTTTTTTTATTTCCAACAATGTTTTATTACCTTTCTGAATTTTTCACATAAAATGTTGCCAACTTAGTTTTTACGTGAGCGCTTGTTTGTTTTGCGTACGATGTCATGTGCCAAATGCGAAATGTTACGCCGCGCGTGAAATTTAATCTTGTTGTTATTATGATATAGTTTTGTTTTGATGAAAGTTCGAAGTTGTTAGCATTTTAGATTATACGTATAAAGAGCTCCTCCGCATTAGCTCAGCTGTTTAATCGCCAGTGCGTATTAACGTGCGATATAATGCAAATTTACGTAATACTTACTTAAAGTTACTTAAATTTAGTTTTTCTCATATAGGTAAGTGAACTATTGTGTGTTCTTTGAGAAATAAAGAATCTATAAACCGATATAAGGGGAAAAAAGGTTACTAACGTGAGTTCGAAATACCGTAGGAAATCCGTTTCATGGGTAACTATTCATCCATGTTACGGCTTCGTATCTAGTCTCGAATTTAAAACAGTCCAGTGAGTTTTTTTTCTATAACAAAGGCTCCGCTGTCTGTCTGTCTATCACAGGCTTATCTTTTTCCCGGACTCGACCTGAAATCCAGTGTAGCATTTGGGTTAGTCGAATCAGAATACTGCTGAGATGGAAACCCTTTTTAACCCTAGTTTTATGACTGTCCTTATTTTATTTTCCTCTCTTTTGTTTCTGTATACTTGTATTTAGTATCCAGTTTGTGTTTTTATACACAAACATAATATAATATACGTTATGTTTTTTCATGGGTAGGTATCTTTCTTTTTTTCATCGTAATAGATTTATACTTGACCTTTTCTGGATTATGGGCAATAACCCCCAAATAATGATGCCATTCTATGGCGCTCATTAGGGAAGGCCTATGTCCAGCAGTGGACTATTATAGGCTGGTGATGTTGATGATGTTGAAGGTACATTGTAAATTAGTTACAAATACCTGAATAATATAATACTTTCAAGACAACAAAAATCAGCGGTTTTTAAATGAACTGCTAAATTTACTGTTCCCAAAAGAGGCAGGTTTTTTATGATAGGACTGATAATTATATGCTAGAACGTATTTATCCAAAAAAGTATACAAACAACCGCTCACTCCCCGCTTTACTGCACTAAAAAGTCGCCCCGCGCCGCCGTAGTTAACCGAACGTTTTTAATGCAAGTGCGTAAACACTTCTCGATAAATACTTCTTAGTACATACTTTACGGAGAAATGTCAGACCCAAAACATTGAAAAGGGTACAAAGTAACAATAGGCCCAAACCAATCCTAATGGTGAATTTCAGACGTTATTATAGGACCCTTTGAAGATTGATACGCATCCATCAAATTCTGGTCGTGGGCTTTCGACATATTAATTAATGTCGCTAGTCCTTGATAGGGATGTGTAGATGTGTTGATGGTTTATCGATATTCAGCCAGCGGCAGATAATGTAGTTCTGTAATCGATTTTCTTGCATAAAATAAAGATGTTTCACCGATTAAAAGTTTAAAAGAGAACTATTAGTTGATTGAATTTTAAGTCGTTTAATCAGTGTTTTAATTATTTTATGGCTTTTGTTGCGAATGTTGTAAAAAATATGTTTATGATTTTAATTTTCAATAAAAACTCTAACTGAGCGATACCAAAATATATTTTATTTGGAATAAATAAATAAAATATCTACCTACAATAGTATATTTCATCATCTTGATTCAGCGCAGCTTCTTTATTTAGCAACATTTCTAAATATTTAAAATTCAAAATAAGCGTATACCTCTAAAATCTTCCTACAAATGTAGCCAACAACAACAAAAAGTATGCCTGGAATAAATTGCAAGCGTGTTTTACTAGCATCTGCCGTTTCTTATTTTGAACCATTCTTTTAAATTTAATCCGATTCAACTTATTCTATTTAAAATTATCGATAAAATCGTACAAAGGTGCACCACTAAAAAGGTTCAAACTGTATTTTGCGTAATTAATAGGAAATTGTATTTCGGTATGCTTGGCTTATTAGAGCAACAGCTTTGTCATCGTTGGTTCTGCGCCTGACCGCTCCCCGGTCATATCGATCTGTTGTCCTCGAATATGAACAATTATGAGAATGAGGCATTCGAGAGCAATTATAAGAGAGTGCAGAACAACTATACCGAACTGCGATCCCCAACCCGCATGCCCAGCGTGGGGATTATGGGCAATAACCCCCATATAATGATGGCGCTCATAAGGGGAGGCCTATGTCCAGCAGTGGACTATTATAGGCTGGTGATGTTGCATCTGTGTTCGTGCACGCACTTGGCATGCTATGCTGTATGAGACTACGTGACTGATGGTGGTATTATGTCTATACTAATATTATTAAGGAAAGATTTGATAGTTTGTTTGAATTGAATGGGTCTGAAAGTACTGGACCGATTAGCAAAATCCTTTCACCATGAGAATCCTTAATTTTCCGTGATGAAGGGATCTAATAGGCTATAGAAAATTTACAAAAAAGTTAGGGTTCCGCTTGAAAAATTAAATATTTATTAAAAACCCGTGCGGAGCCGGGGCGAACCGCTTGTATATTATATAGGCCATGTCAACGATTTCCATCTCCCAAGATATTACACTTCTTTTTGTCATGAACCTTTTATATGGCTCGCTAGAACTGGGTCTTTTATACCCTATGACACGCATGTCAGTAGAGTTGGCATTGGGAGTTTTCTACACTAATATTATAAAGAGGAAAGATTTGATTGTTTGTTTGTTTGAATTGAATAGGCTCCGAAACTACGGGACCGATTTTAAAAATTCTTTCACCATTAGAATCCTGAATTTTCCGTGATGAACATAGGCTATATAATATTTTCAAAAAGTTAGGGATCCGCATGAAAAATTCAATAATTGAACCGTGCGCTGTATATTTAACCTCTTTTTCTATTATGGCGCGTCAGAATAGAAAAGGAGGTTGAATATAATACATACGCACGGTGCTTGCTTTTTCTCTACGGCCAGTGTCAGTTATGGAGTGGAGTGTCGAGTCAATGTCAAAAATCCCAATGCTGTTAAAAAAGTAACGTAAGGGATCCGTACGAAAACTGTGAAACCCATCGTGTTAGTGTGTATAATTTCTGAATTTTTTATTTAATACCCGTGCGAAGCCGGGGCGGACCGCTAGTATGTATATAACTAGCGGTCCGTCCCAGCTTCGCACGGGTATTTAACATTAGAATATTTTTTATGCGGAACCCTAATTTTTTATGCTATAGCATTATTATCATGATTCATTTATTTCAGATAATCAAAATCAAAATCAAAAGTTCATTCAAATGTTCAATGTTCAAAGTTCATTACGGAAAATTTATGATTCTAATGGTGAAGGAATTTTTACAATCGGTCCAGTAGTTTCGGAGCCTATTCAATTCAAACAAACAATCAAATCTTTCCTCTTTATAATATTAGTATAGATATAGATATGTGTACGTGTAGGAGGGCTTAGGTGTCCCTTTACTTATCTAGGCCAAGCACGGGGATTGTTCTCTAGGGTAGAATAGACAATAATGACATCGCATCGCTATACATTGCGTATATTATTGAAGTTGAAGAAATTAATTTCAAATAATTTACGCATTCGATGACAAAGTGACGTAATTTTTGTCTATTCTACCCTAGAGAACAATCCCCGTGCTTGCCCTACTGGTGTTTCGCGTCTGTCTTATTGAGGCGATTCTCCTCAAATGTTTAATGCTGTTGTATAATTGTAGATAGTCGCCAAGAAGACCAAAATCTAAATCAAAGTGCTTTATTTCCTATACGGTAAGGTCTAACCTTACAGGACTCTTGGGCACGTCACAAAATACAGGTTAATTAGGTAATACTGGGAAAAAAAGTGATCACTTTAATGCATTGTTCACTGCAATCTTTTTAAGGAAAAGTAAAGGAGCTATATTTCCTTTAGTCCTTACAGGACTCTTGGACACGTTACAAATATAAATTACTATATAATATTGGGAAATAAACTAATCACTTTGATTAATTGTTCACTTCAATCTTTTTAAGTTAAAGTAAAGAAGCGGACAAGAAACGTTTACCTTGTCAGTGCTTGATGTCCTTAGCCTGTGGTAGCAACATTTAATACGTTTTTTTCTATTATTCCGTTTATATATGTTTTTTCAATCATTTTTGGCGCTTTTCCGTTTCCCATCAAACAAACAACTAGAACTGCAGAGTCAATAACCGCAATCAAACTTTTCCCATTCAATCGGTGCACACTTGAAGGTTTTCAAATATATCCTAGCTCTGTCTCGTTCTCTCCAGAGAACTTTTATTGATGTGAAAGAGATAGAATGCGTAATGAAGAATTTTTGAGGGTTCGTACACGGTAATTCGATATTCGTGTGTGAATGATTTTGTAGTGTTGCGACGAGTTAGGTTATCGATGATTAATTGACGATATCGATATATTTATGTATACAAAAATAACCTATTGACGAAACATCGATAGAATATGAAATTATTGTTGTGTCAAAACATCGATAGTGTGCATGATTTATAACAAGAGATAAAAAGTTAAATAGATTCTGCCCGAGGCCTTGCATGTGGTCCATATGTTTCAATACTTTTAATACACATAAATAAGAAGTAAAAACAAACATCATGTCACAACAAAAATTAATTAATATATTACACATAAAAATAAATAATCAGAACACAAACCACTCAGGTAAATCATTATGTTAAAATAAAAAAACACAACATATTAAATAAATTTTTCAGCTCGATCCAGAAAAAAAACACCTAAATAATAGTGTGAAGCTTTACAAGCTTACACGCTGCCTCAAGAGCTTACGAGAACTCTCGGAAAATCCAATACAATGCGAAACCCTTGATTCTATCGATATGACCCCATCCCATCACTAAACTTCAACCTCTTGATCTCCTAATCCAAAGCATACAATTCGGAACAACACTGGTTTTGACACTTGTTTGTTGTAACCAGATATTTGTACCGTATCTGGGACATGGTTAGTGTGGTGTTGTAATTATCCGGACAAAAAAGCCGGAGAACGTTACTATGTAGGCAGCTTCTCTGCTTAGTAGAGTTCGCGGGAGTACCAACACCATCCTGACAGCAATAGCCGATAAATTAAATGGAGTGATATATAAACACTCCATCTCTACATTAATTAATTAAAATGTTTAAATTTAAATTAAATAATTAATAACTAACATAGGCTAAGACTTTACTAATATATGGATCTATGTAATCTGAACAATAAATAAATTATTATTATTATTATTATTATAATGTACCCTGCTTAACTATTCAATGTTTATAATGCAACAACGTATTAAGATCTTAATTTGCTGACAACAGTTTTATATCTTCCGGACATCCGATATATAAATATATAATATTCCAAATTATTCACGTACTCCGTAATGTCTCCTTTTTTAAACATTTTCTTTTTAGGATATACATTTTTGTTTTCACTTTGTCTTAATCTTTTAATAGTAGGCATACTTTTGTTTCCTTTTGATATAAATTTGAATACTTTTGTTTCCTTTTTAAATAAATTTTAGAAATAAATAATAATATCCTCTATATTTGACAAAAGTTTTTGAATAAATAAATTAAGCCTATGAAAAATGGTAACGTATTTACGTTACCATTGCCGTGGACATGTTGGATTGTTTGTTATATTATTTTAAAACATGTAAACAAGCAAAATAACAACTTTATTTAATTTGTAAGTTTTTTTTAGGGCAAAAAGCCTTTATTAACAAATAAAATTACTATGATCTAACTAAATAAAAACTAGTATTTACAACTGAAACAATTAAGCTAACTGCAGACTGTTGCGAACAAACTACATGTAGCTCAACTGATCTATATCAATACCAGTTGGAAGTGTATCCAGTGTATTCGTAAGTTAATTATTAGTTAAGAAGAAGTGAATGTTTATTTTATGTACGTTTGTGTCACCAAAACTGACTTTTTAGTCGGACAATGTCCGGACAACAAATACTTGAAACTCTATCGCGTGGGTAAAAAATGTTATTAGCGGGATGTTTGATATTTGATATTTAGAGATCTGTTAGGAAGTCTCAAACATGAAATACAAGAAAATAAAAGAAACTACCTACGCTGTCATCGTGATATAGTTTCAGGGAATTCGCTCGTTTGTCTTCATGTTTGTCATGTTAGGAAATCCTCGCCGTAGGCATTTGGAATTACCCGAAATATTTTCATAGGCAAAAACAAGATCCCGTTTACGAGAACGCTTTTGTTTTACCTATTCTATTCTATGAATGGTGAAGAACCATTCATCCTCACACTAATTTGTTTTTTTTTTTTTTTTTTGCGCGTCCGCACACTTATTTATTTGTTTATTTATTTAAATCAGAACAGTAAATTTTTAAGGCCGTGGCCGTGTGGTGCCGGCATAGAATTCACCATCCCCACTCTTCCCGTGGGTGTCTTAAGAGGCGACTAAGAGAGACACACCTGGGGGTGGGCAGCAGCGCCCTCTGCAGAACAACTCTACCGAACTGCGATCTCCAATCCGCATGCCCAGCGTGGGGATTATGGGCAAACCGTGCGCTATAAATTCAACTTCTTTACTACTACTCTCTACGGCTATTTTATGGAGTGTCAATAATGGAGTGTCGAGTCAATGTCAAAAACCCCCAAAGCTGCTAAAAAAGTTAGGGATCCGTATGAAAACTGTGAAACCCAACGGATTAGTGTGTGTAATTTTTGTATAATATCCATGCGAAGCCAGGGCGGACCGCTATTTGTTAAATAAAACCAATCCGTCAGTTTCTGCGTATCCATGTCAATCCTTTTACAGATTTAAAAGCAACAAAGAATCCCACACAAAAACTTTTGAATCAAGATTGTAAATTTCCCTACTCAAGCTACCATTGTTGGTTTCTGAAAACTGCCATTCATACAAAAGTTCGCATTTATCACAATGCAATAAAGTTGAGTTTATGAGTGACAGTGAAATATTTTGGTCATCGATTTTCGTAAGGGCGCTTTTCAAACTCGCAGGATAATTTATTTTAATATTGTTGAAGAACTTAAGTGAGTTTATATCACTTTCAAAAGCGAATACTTTACCTGCCTAATATAAGTATATCATCAAAAACGCAAAAAGCCTTCTAAAAATAAGCGTTTGCACGCTGTTTTGCTCACGTAGGTACTTGTTAAAAACGTTTTTCAGTTTTGGTACAGTTGCATCATGGAATAATTAAATAAATAATGCCGGAGAGTCCACACAGCATCATCTAGCCCCAAGCTAAGCAGAGCTTGTGTTATGGGTACTAGATGACTGATATATTAAATATTATTATTACAATATTATTACATGAGATATTTTTTTTTATTATACATAGAAAACGACCTGAACACCCTGAACAAATATCTGCAGATCGTACTAATATTTGTACCGAAACGGGAATCGAACCCGCAACCTACTGCGCCGCAGGCGGACCTTCGCCCACCGCGCTAGAGAGTCGTCCAAAACTGACATTGATAGGTGAAGAACTTGTTACTTGTCCTAAAATAGTGAAACGAATTCATCATTCACATTCAGTTCTTACAAAGCTACTCAGAGAGTCTACACTTCTACAGGATGTTCGGAATAACAACATCATCCTATATAGTCCACTGCTGGATATAGGACTCCCCTAATGAGCGCCGTATGTGGCATTATTCATCATTTGGGGGTTATTGCCCATAATGTTGGATGTTCGAAATGCTGGCTTTTATTTCGGTCATCGAATTAGCATCGCCATCCAACGTGACAATGCTGACAGCATTCTGGGCACTCTGACTGGCGGTACGCTAGTAATAGTACTTCAATGTTGACATAGTGTAGAAGGAAACAGATATAAGGAGTTAATATTACTTAAACCTTTAATAAAAAACAAAATTACAATTAAATAACGAAATGAGAACTAGTATTGAATTGAATTAATTATGTTGTAAATAAGGAAATAATATAAGGTGTAAATACATATACAAATAGTTGTATCTTTCTTATCCTGTTAAGTATTGTATCTTTCTTTTATTCACAAACAAATATTATAATGTGAAGGCACCTTAAGGCACTAAATTTGGGTCATACATGAACCTTTTTGACAATGGTCCATATTTGTCCCAATACAATGTAGCTACTTCACGGTTTATGCACATTGTCAATACGGTCCAGGATTTCATATAAAGCAGTTATTGCGTATTCGTGACTTTTGAATACATAGTTATTTCTATTGTTGGTTTGAAATTGATTTGTCAAACTATTCATACGGGCATACGGTCGAGTTTAAATTTAAAATAACTGGGTCAGTATTTGCGGCGGCGTGAAAATCGACCCCTTTAACTCAACACAACCAGTGGAGTCGGAATACGGGACCTACTAGAAAAATGCCAAGTAGGTAATGCAAAGGATTCGTAACGAATACATCCGGTAGAGAACCACAGCTATCTACATAGCTCAAAGAATGAACTGAACTACCCCGATCGCATTCCGACTCCGACTTCGAAGTTCAAAGTCGTTCAGTTACAAATAAAAGTGAAAATGTGTGCAAATAAAATTGCGTGGAGTTTTTCTGAAAGACAGGATTTGTAACGAATACATCCGACAGAAAACTAAGCTATCGATATAGCCATAAGAATGAACTGAAAAACAAACCCTTTCACATTCGAAGTCCAAACTCGCTGAGCGAGTTATGGAAAGAGCTATGCTATGCTTATGAGCTAGAACCAAAGCTATCGAAATAGCTCAAATAATTAAAGTGACAAACAACCCCTTCACATTTTCGAATATTCATAAAGAGTAAGCTAGACAGAGACGAATGTATAGAGAAAGAGACGGCTATACCCTTGGGATGTTGACTCCCGCTTGCCGTAATTAGATACTTATTAAGGCGCTGACATGACACGCACGTCGTTAAGGCATGTTAAGTGCAGTAATAGGAGTTTTAATATCAGTCGCAAAAGAATGGGTTTGATGAAATTCCTAATTTATTTTGTGTGCGATCTTGGAAGAGTGCGTCGTAAATTCGTAATGGTACGTGATAGGAAAGATATTCGAATATCTTTGGGATGTTTTTAGTTATTGAAATTATTTGATACTAGCGATCTGTCCTGGCTTCGCACTGGTATTTAAGGATTTTTTTTATGCGGATCCCTAACGTTTTTGAAAATATTCTATAACCTATATTCAACACAGAAAATTTAGGATTCCAATCAATATTATAAAGACAATAGTGAAAGGTATTTTGAAATCAAATCTTGCCTCTTTATAATAATTATTATATCTTAGTTCCGAACTAATAACAAAAAATATTCTACAAAATCTTTATTAACTAGATTGTTTTACTTCTTTATTTATTCATTCATTATTATAACAGACCATAGAATAAATTGCATTTTATAACATAAATAACTACGAGTAT